>JAOXOE010000702.1:12395180-12438674 GCA_028565055.1 Phoeniculus purpureus | reverse complement strand
ATCCTGCTGTGGCAGGGGGATTGGACTGGATGATCTTTTGAGGTCCCTTCCAATCCCTAATGTTCTGGGATTCTGTGGCTCCCTATTTGTACTGGTCACTTGCTGCCTGGGGCATGCCAGCTTGCAGGTGCCTTTTGTGGACTAGTCTGGCAAAGAGGTATTTTGTCCCAAGGAGGAGGGAGTGAAATACATCTGCAAAGTCTGCAGGAACTGTTATGGAGGCCTCGGCTCTGGATCTGCCTATACCTGTCACAGGGTAAACAAAGCGCCCTGGGAGGACTCAGGGTTAGCTGAACACCTTGGTCACACACTAAGCAAACTATCCCCCAGGTGTGCTTGCAGAACAGACTCTCCATCAGCGTCCTGTCATGCACAAAATGTTTATCCAATTTGTCAAGATAATCTTTCTTCAAATAAGCTCAGGTCCTAGGCTTCGGAACAGCCCAATTTCAAGCAGTATAAAGTAACTCTCTTTCTTTCTTCCCCCCTCTCCTTTGCTCTCCCTCCCCCTCTGCTTTTAATCACTGTGTCAACTTTTCCTCGGCTTTAAGCAAACTGAAAGTAATTCTATCATTCTCAAGTGAGTTATCTTTTGACTGAGTTAGCTGATTTGCAAGTTACTTCAAAATGCTCCCAAGTCGGGGTATCCCTTTCCAAACACAATCTTCGATGCTTCACGAATTTGAGCTCATCAATGACCCAACAGTTTGTTTATACAGGCACATATAATAGCTAACTAATGAGAACTAATTTAGGGGATTTGTAAAGGAATAGATTTCTTTTTTACTTGTAGCTCTGGATTTCCCTTAGAAATGTAAAAGACCCTGTAGGCTGTCATTTCAGCTTGAGGCTGTCAATACATTTTAAGTCTATTCTGAAGTATGGATTAATAATAGATCAGGTATTGCTGCCTAAGACAATGCTCAGTCTTCTTTTTGACAGGCAACAGAGTTTCTTAGTTTTATTCCATACAGAATATTACCTCTGTGGTGCCTCACAGCTGACAGATTGAAAGTCATTTGTGTGTTCTTTCCCCCTGCTCACCCAAAGAACACAGTGTATATCCAAAAATAGAAAGACAAATCATTTCCCCCCACCCAGTAGTTTTCATTCATTGATTTCCTTTTCCATCCCACCCCAGGTAACACTACAGAATCTGTTGTTTCCTTTTCCCTTAAGGTGGAATAAAGCATTATGCATTCACCTACAGTTCTCTTCCAGCTAGAATCCTTAATAATCTGTGTGATGATGAAGTCTTAAGCTTGGCAGATAAAACCCTGTCGCTGGGGGCAATGGCTATGTTGCTGAATGGGTCAGAAGCGGTGCCCAGGTTAACCTGGACTTGCACAAGTTGAGCAGAAGCTGGTGTCTGTTCTTGGCTTCCACTGGGCAATGGCCATGTCTTGTGTAACAGCTATTTTTGAGCTTTGCGTTAGAAAACCTGTGTTTAAAACCGGTGTGTCTTTTTTAAAAGGACATTAACATGAGGATTGGTGCTACTTGATGCTTATTGTTTTGGAAAGAATCACTGTGTTCAAGCAGACTGGTGAATATCTACTGTTTGTGAGGGAGGATATGATAAAATTAGCCTCTGCAGCAGTTCTTGAAGACCAGATTTATCGAATCATTCAGACAGAAAAAGACCCTTGGGATCACTGAGTCAACAGTTTAAAACTCTCTTTATTTGTATGTTTTCCTTTTGCTTAGATCCCAGGTGGATCGAGTTGGTCAGCCTTACATAGGTGGTAGCCAGCAATGTAATTCTGGCAGAGCAAAGGGGCTGTGATGCGTGAACAAACATGGAGTTTTGATACCACATGCTCTCTTCCTGCCCCCATCAGTCAGTTCTAGATGTTTTCAAGCATAAGTCTTTGGACTACAATATGGAAGTAAAATTAAAGGGTAAAAACAGTATCTAGAGCTACTACAAAGGTAATGATTGATATGCTTATTGGTTATCCCATCCCTTATTTAAGTAGCACTTAATTAATAAAGATTGCCATTATGCAGCTGAGGACCTTGAAGCACTTATTTAATTAAGCCTCACAACCCTTCTGCATTATTGATAAGTGTTATGATTATATACCTGGTCTACAATAGGTAAATGAAGACCCTGTGCACTTAAGTGCATTTTTTCCTCAAGGTCATATAATGACTTGGCAAGAGAATTCAGAAATCTTCCCATCACCACCTGAGACTGGTCCTTAGAGAGGATGTTTGGCACAGAGCAAGGGAAAAAAGTGTATTCATGCTGGTGTGAGGACAGCTTTTCCATCTGAGGAGGCGTTGTCTTTGGCTCACGTGCAGCGCATGTTATACGTGCTGTTTTTAGTCTGTGGTGTTTTTCCGTAACGATAAATTAATCTTCTTCTATTGTGTTGCCAGTCAACTAGTTTCTGTCTCTGCAGCCTCACAACTGTTCTAAGTTTGTCCCATAGAGTTTTATTTCTGTTCATGCTTTCTTAGGCTTTTGTTTAAGTTGGTTTGCACATTATACAGCACTTGCCAGGCTCATTTGCAAGGAAATAACTGTGATGGGTGATATTTTGAGTGAGAAGTTGTCAGTCTCTAACTGGCTGATTCAATAGTCCCAGGAATCACTTTGCTGGTTGCCAAAGAGTGAAATACTGCCTGCGAATGGGTGCGAACAGGCACATACTCAATCACGAAGGGCAACTTGAAAGAGTAGCAGAAGTGCGTTTGGATTGTGGCGAAGTAGGTTGTATATTGCCTGACTCATCAAAGGTGACAGGAGCCTATTGCTTTTGGGTAGAGCAGAGGCATCTTCCTCCTTCACCAGTACCTCTAAGGCTTTTATAGAAAAGGCTTTGCTTTCTGAGTGGTTGTGTGGCAAGACTTCTTGACAGATTCCTTTGTCAGCCTCATGCAAAGAACCTGTCCCAGTGCCCTGTGAAAATAATGATCCAGTACTTCCAGAAATCATTAGCCAGGAAGTATTTCTGGCAAAAGAGAAATGCTTTTCTGAGCCAGTGCTCAGACTGAAAAATACATATGGTCAAACCCAAATGCTTACTGTTCAATGAGCCAGATATTTCAAAGCAGTGAAGAAGGATTTTAAAAAATTATTTCTTTGCCCACATCAGTGGGGGCTGGAAGTGTGTCTGTTGGAAATAATAGACCCTTAAATAGCAAAATTCTGGGAGCTGATGCACTTACGAAAACTTTTGTGTTGTCTATTGATTGTGTCATTTGCCACGTGGCAAATGACCAGTTTTCCCCATTTTTTTCCCAAAAAAGCTATGATTATAGCAAAGCTGTGCCTTTAATTTCCCTCAGTTTTAGGATTCTTACAGATATTTTAGTTTAGTTTCACTTTTCAGTTTTTTGCTGCCAGTCTGGGTATAACTTGCTGCTACTTACCTCTGCTGATTAAAGCTTCACATCCACTATAGTCAGTCACCATTTAGCGTCATGGCAAAGCCAAAGCTCAGATCTGCCACATGCAAGCAAGCAGCACATCTGACCATTGTGCTGTGGCAAGTCTCTGAGACCGGATGGCTTTATGAGAGAATCAACAGCTGTGAGTTGGTCTTACTCTGAGTTGATCAAGGTGTTAGTACTCGTGCACAGCTCCGGACATGACACTGAAGTAAAACCATGGGTTCTTAACCTCACGTATACACGTATATATATTGAAACTAAAGAAACTGTAGTTTCTATCATAGAATCATCAGGGACTGAAGAATTAGAGCAGGAAAGTGGTTGTACTTTCCACTTGCGTATTTGTTTTCTAGGGGACTTCTGTCCTCCAAGTGTGAGCTCTGCTGAAACTGAAGCTAGTCATAAATGTGTTGCTCTTAGAATATAGGGAAATGCGCGTGCTTTTCAACCTTTCACTTTCTCCCGATTTATTAATGTGCTTTTCTTCACTAGTATTTATTCATACTTTTGAAAACCAATATATTGGATCTTCCTCTTACTGAGAACATGTCATGTGAGGAATGCAATCAGATGATGGTGGTTCTTGAGGCAGAGCTCAACCTCATTTTTGCAGACTCGAAGTTCAAATAATTGTGACAGGATGCAAATGTCAGCGCTTAACCAGGGATTGCCTCTGAACCTTTATGTTCTTTGCTGCTTCTTGATTGAGTATTCATGTTGTTGTATGGAAGAAGAAAAGACGGTGAGAATTCCTTACCACTCTGTAAAGCTGTGATCTGGGGTGTGGAAGGAATCATCTCCCTTATTTTGTCAGCGCTACTCCCTTGAACTCCTGGCTAAAAAGATATAATAAAGATCTGCCTCAAAAGGAAGGTCATCAGGCAAGCTCTGAGATTCAGGAAGTCCTAAGCAAACCTACGTAGTCTTTTTGCCATTCAATTGCTCCACCTTGAGCCAGGCCTTTCCTTACTGGTGTATACTGTAATGAAAATACCAGTGCTGATCCAACCCCTGCTGCTCTAATATGCTTGTCCCCAGCCCCTGTGCTGAATGCTGATTCTTTCCTCGGTGGTGGTGCTCTGTGCACATGGTATGCTGTGCAGAGACCTGAAGAAGCAGTGGACAGTCCTGAAGTCTGAAAGAAAACATGGCATAGAGGCAATGAATGGTAAAGGGTATGTTCAGGAAGACAAAGATGTGTAGGGGTGGCAAAGTGTAGCTAACTTCAGCCAGGTATTTAAAACGGATGTTGACAGCTTTTGATAAGAACATTTTGCACATTGTGAGGTTCTAAGTGAGGGTCTAAGACTTCCCATTTATCTAGCTGTTTGGGAGCTGGTTATGAAGACAGGGGGTGAAAGGGCTGTGCTCTCACTATACCCCAAAATACAGGATACGTAACAATAGGTGATGGAAAAAGAGGGAGACTGTCCGCAGTAGTCTGAGTAAAATTGTTCCTAGAAGTCCTCTTCTCATGAATTGTCCTGAGGGCTCCAGCTGCTTGAAAGATATGTCCCAAGGGCAAACCTATTCTCTAAGAAGACAACAGATGCATGAGATCCTGGCAGACTAATGTGTAAGCTCTTTGTCTGCATTAACTCTTTAGCTGCTTTTTTGGTTGCCCTTAAACATTGTTGGTACGTTTTTGGTTGTCTTCTGAATATGTTAAGTTACTCAGAGTTTGGTTGTGAAGCTCAGCTGTGCTCTGGGTGAAGTCATAGAACTGACTGTGTAGAAGTAAAGTATATTCCTTTTGGGTGAGAGAGTTTTGACTGTTATGTTCTCCAGTCAGTGCAAACATGAGCTATAAAAGCTGTTTGCGAATTCTTTTCTTTCATGTGTTGTTTTTGTAAGTGGTCTGTTGGCTTAATGGCTTTCCCCTAGTCTCTGTTTTCTTGTTCTCTTTGTTAATTGTTGGACAGGGTCTGTGCTCTGGAGTCAGTAGGAGTGTAGAACTTGGAGTCAGAATACTCAGATATAACTTCTATATTATTGGAGGAAGCTGGATAGCTCCTAAAGGCTCTAAGATGCTCGAAGCTCCATGCTCACCATTAGGAGGTTTGTTATGATTTGGGGGGTGGGGTGGGATGTGGTGTGGTGTTTGTGAGACTATCTATTCTATAAATCAAACACCCTCAGATATTACAGATGCCAGTAGAAGCCCCATAATCATAACAAGAGTTTATTACCTCTTGAAGAGTGATCCTCAAATGACCCAGAAAAGCAATTTGGAATAATAACTATTTCTGTTTCGCTTACAGAAAAGTTTTAGCCTTGCAAAAGAAGAAACAGATGTCTGTTTTGGCATCAGTAAGTGCAGCTCTGCCCATAGACGAAGCCATAATGTGGCCTCAACAAGAAAAGAAACCATGCAGTTTTAAGCAGATTAGATAATTGAGATTAACCCTCTGTGATCTTGCTGTGTTTTCATTTATTTCAAAACAGTCTAACACAGAGCACATTGAGCAATCAGTTGAAAATCACGTGCAAACACTGCCTAAGTACCGATAAGAATCGTGGAGGTAAACAATGAATTCCTACTAATGGCTAAGTCACCAAGGTAAGATCAAGTCTAAATACACACCCTTAGTTAAATATAATTTCATTAACTCAGGTTACGTGGCTTGGTGAAGATTTTCTTTTTCCTCGCTGCTCTCCACTTTTTGATGCTTGTCGGCTGAACTGCAGACAACCAATCCATCATCTTGAGCTTTGCCTGTACCAGAAATGTATGTTGAGCTGAGTGGTAACCCAGCATAGTTCTGTAAATGGAGCGGAGCAACACTAGTTGCATGTGGTAATGCTGGCTGGGAAAGTGACTTCAGTGTGTTTTGCATAGAACAAATCTGAATTCACCTTACAAAATTTAGCTGTCCTACAAAAACCACTAGAAAACAACCAATACAAAAAACCCCTCACTGCCTGCTGTAAATACCCGAGTAGGACAGTACTTCCCCTGTTAACATCACATGTTGTGTAGCATGCACTTGATAGCACTTTTCATTCTCCTCTGTTCCACAGTCTTACCAGCTGTTCTCTACTCAGCAACTGAACTCAGGTGTCTTAGACAGAAACAGTTCAGCACTGATGTAGCACTCTGTGGAAAATCCTAACTTTGTTATCTACCTGATATTTACATCTTGGAATTTGCATCTCAGTGTATGACTTGCTCTTCCTTTTGTGACATCTGCCATTCTTTGCTTTCCCCCATTCCTTTTGGTCACTTGTTTGGATCAGTGGTCTTTTGCTGGTTTCCTGGCCAAACAACCTTTCTATAACATTGAGATTCCCTTTTGCTAAATGTTCTGCAGTCAAGCTTCTAAATTTCCATGTTGCAGGCAAAAAAACCCAGACAAACAATGTGAGGGGTCCCTTTACTGTAGGGAGTTCTTGCTCCCTGGAAAATATTCCTGTTTAAGTATTCCTCTCATCCTCGCTGAGTCCTACAGGGCTAGTTTTTTCTAATGCAACACAGAACTTTTCACCCTGCTCAGTACTGCCAACTGGTCCATTCCCAAATAGATAGATGACACATAAAAGACAGCAATAAATAATAATAGCAATAATTGAAGCATCTGTGGTAGTGGATTTAGAATTTATTGGCTCATTCATCAGCCTGCACTGAAAAACAGGTTTCCTTGCTGCTGTAGTTAGTAGCCTGACAAGGGCCAGTAACAGACTCTTCAAGAGGGAATACAATAAGACCCATATGGGAACATATGGGCTCTCCTGACTCAAAGGGAGAACCCCCTCTAAACTAAAACAAGAAGCCAATCCTGTTTATATGCTGATGCATGATTCGTCTTATTACCTGAAACTATACAAGTTCTTTGTACCAACAGTATCTTGTGATGATGAGTGCTGTGGGTGCTCATTATTTGTCCAAAGGATGGACTTCTCTGTGTTAAACACAGAACAATAGGTTAATTGCTGCCTCAAAGAGATTATGACCTTGGAGAAGAGCTAGAGATGGATTGAAAGAGGCGGAAGAGCGTTATGAAACTTAGACCAGCATGAAAAGCAGTGGCTACAGAATTGTCAAAGCATCACCAGTGAATTTTGGTCATAAATGAGTTAATGGTCTTTCAGGTTCTAGCAGAGAGTGCTGACACCATGAGCTTCGCTGAAATCATGAAAGTGTTTTTCTGTAGACGTAACATGTTTCAAACTAGCATAGAGAGATGACGATGATGCAGAGGATGGGATCAGGGATAAGATGTCAGTGACCTTGCCAAGGATGATGGTAAGCTTATATTTGATGTAATAGAAAATGTCAACCACCTGGGAAGTTGACTATATACTCAGAAAGGGGAACTAAAATGATCTCTCACCTGTGGTAAGGTAGAAGCAAAATATTATGCTGTATAATTGTGCCCAGAGGATAACAGTAGGAACTGATAAGAGATTGTTTAGATAAGAGTTGGCTCAAGTGCCTGGTGTTACATAAAAGAAATATGGAAATCGTCTACATGGGACTCCAGAGGAAGCTCTGAGTCTACAGAGGAAGCTCTGAATCTAGGGTGACTGATACCAGTGATGTCTCCATACTTCAGACAACAGAATGCACATGAATGTTGGGGAAGGTGGTGGTGTGGTCAACAGTGAGAAAAGCAAAAACTAGGAAGGGAGAGACTTGTAATACATCTGCTTTAGGTGTGGTCTGAGTCTATTGTTTTGAAATCCCTGTCCCTCATCTTGGCATTATAAAAAGATGCCATTTGAAACAGCAGGAAGATCTGAAGTAGAGATGTAGATTTATAGGGGTACTAACATATGATGAATTTGTGAATAAGATCACATGTATAAGAGTATAGGGTGACAAGACTGGATAAAACGTCTCCTGCTCCCAGTGCTGCCGTTGTGCAAGCAGGGAGAGAGCAAAGACAGTTGTGGTTTTTTTTCCATAGCATGTTATAAATGGTGCATTTTATTTAAACAGGTTCCATTAAGGTAATGTTGTCCTCTAGCTTCACTGAACATCTCCCTGTTCTTGTATTGCAGAAGAAGCTGTGCAAACTACCCATTTTAATCCTTTATGGTTCACTATTTCTTAAGTTCTTATTTACTTTGTCTCTAATCTAAAGACCAATCACTTCAAGATGGCAAAGTAAGGAAAGTAACTGTGGGCACTGCAGCACATAAGTCATCCATTATTGCTGTTAGGCTGATTTGCCTCTTCAATCTCTCACTTCTGTGCACTGAATGCCCTTTTCTTACATGGGAAGCTGATAGTTTAGCTTTGTTCCTAGGCTTATGCAATTACAGATACAAATAGCTGCTGTATATTTTCTGTGATCAGGATTCTGGCATGAGATATTAAGAGAATCTCTAGGTGTGTTGCTATTATTGTCTGGGAATGATCTCAACTTCCAGCAGCTATATTCATGCTTATTGCTGCGTGTTTTCTTTGCAGTCTTTGGTCACTGAATCTTCTAGGTTTTGATTGACTCTGATGCTTTCTGTGGTGTGTTTTGGTTTTGTGAGGGGTTTATTTTGTGGGCTGATCTGTTTGTTTAATCTCTCCTGGCTGGAATAGAGAAGTGTCTTTGCTACCTTTGCACTGTGACTGTCAAGTCACAGTGTCTCTTTCTGAAGACCATTTGGGATAGATCCCCTTTGGGATATGAAACTGCATCTCCAGTGAGTGCAGACTTGGGTGTTTGCTGAACTGCTCTACTGAATAGCAGTGGTTAGAGATGCATGGAAAACTGGCAGAGACCTGGCTTGCTGTGGCACAAATGATGTAACAGAAAGTCCCCTGTCCTTTGCCCTGTGCTGTGTTGCTCCACCTTGGAGAACAGAAGAGCAATACAAATAAACTACTCACCTGCTTTAAGAGATCTCAGTTTACTTTGTTGCCTCTGGACTGAGTTAGCCCCTATCTGGATTGTGATCGAAGTCTGCTATTCTAAGTCTTACTGCCTCTTTGTGCTAAGCTTTCCTCCAGTAGTTTTGGGAAAGGAAGGTATAAAGTTGAGTTTGGAGTTAGATCATGGGAAGTTTTCTAGGAAAACAAGAGAAACACAATTTTTAAAAAAACCCCACTTAAAGTATCTCTCTTTTCAGTTAAAATTAAACTCACCTGTTTGTATCTAAATAGGAGGAAAATATTTGTATGTGTTATATCCAGGGATCTCAATCTGATCCCGTGAACCACAGCTGCTGGCTCCACAGCTCATTGTTCGAGAGTTTTCAGAGGAAGAATTTGTAGAGTAAGGAGCTCCTGACTGACAGATCAGAAATGTGTCTATGGAGGGGATGAGCTACATGCTGCCAAGGGTTGGTTCCCTAATGTTGTACAGAGAAATATCAGTCAGCAGTGTGTACTGAAAGCAACAAGAGAGTCATGTGATGTTGTATCCCAAACTGCACTTAATGAAAGTCAAGGAACAGGACTGTTGTACCAACAAACCTGTTGTCTGAGCCAGGCAGATGGTAGCTATGGCTGGTTCAGTGGGTTGGTGATGCTTTGGCCTCATTGCAAGGTAGAGGCTGCTCTGAGATTTGAGCCTGACTTGGGAGGCAGTGGTGCCTCACAAAGCTGGGCCTCCTGGCTTTCTTCAGTGTAGACGGTGTGCCTGATATTAAATTATGAATTGCAAAGAAGGCATTATTTAAAAAATGTTCAGTGGCACTTCTATTGCCTGTGGCTGGAACTGGAAAAGACTTTTTGCAAGCAAATTCAACCCACTGGCACAACCAAAAGATCTAAGGTTGTATTTCAGTAGTTAAGCCCATCTCTGACGTCAAATTGCCTAATCGTCTTTATAAATTCCAACTGCCCAACACCACACAGATGCACGTTGCCCATACCTTGACACCTGAGGACACTGGAGAAGTGGGACATGTTAAATAATCAGAAATCTTAGAGTCAGTTTGGGATCTATCCAGTGTGAGATGGTAAATGAGATGGAAAATCACAGTGGTTTAGTGCAGCTCAAAGCTTGTCCTATGAATAATCATAACCAAGCCACTTATTTGGTTTCAAAACATTAGCCAAGTGAGATGATTATTGTATCCATGAGCAACTCTGCAGATATGCTTGAGCCTTGTGAATCTGAAGCTGTGGGAGCAGGAAGGGAAAGTTAAACACCGAACAGCAGCCGCCAGGTGCTGTGGTGAGCAAACGTTTCCCCAGTAATTAGATCACCCTGTGATGGGGACAGTGGAGCCAGATGGTGCAGGAAAGAGTCCACATTGTTAAAAACGGAGAGGTACTGCACTTTTACAGTAAACTTCACTTTCCATATCTCTTAACTACAAGATATTTTTTTCCTCTTTCTATGTTATCTATTGCCAATGCTGACATACTCTTTTGCAAGTATTTTCAACACTGCACAGTTGTTTATTTAATAAGTCTCTAGTGCCTCAGCTGATAATAGTAAGTCAGAGTGAATATTTACCTTATTTCTGAAGTCCTATTCCATTCAGCACCTCTAGCACTCTGGTTTCAAGTGACCAGCGTAGCATTTAAATTTTTCTTTACCTTGGGCGTTCAGTCACTCTAGAACAAGGCTATTGCTCGTGTTCTTTTTCCCCATTATCTTTTCTCATCAAATTGTAAATACCTTCATCGCCTCTTTTCACTGACAGATTTTCAAGTTTTTATTGGATGGTTTGAGTGACATAATGGGAAATAGCAGTTCCCCTCACCCTCCCCAGGAGGCTGCAGAACGCTCAGGAAAGTAGCTTGGGATGCTGTTTCATTCCCAGTCCTGCTTCCAGTAGTACCAATTAGCTGCAAAGCAGACAGCAAAGTCTATTTACCATAAAGAGAAAGGAATCCCAAGTACTACTTCCCTGCTGTGAGAAAACTAAGCTGTGTTTATTCCACCTCTCATCACGGTTTTGCTTTGGGATGGATTCCCAAAACTTCTTAGCACGCTTCCTCCGAAGTCATAAATCTCTAATAAACTCCAGTGGTTACTCACTGAGAACCAAAATCTTGTCCTCAACATGGCTGAGAGAGCGGGGGGAGGCAGTTCACTCCTTACTTTGCACCACTCCTTACTTTGCACTTGTACAAATGAAGTCTCTCTGTGGAGATTAAGAAATATTTTCCTTATTTCTGAAAACTAAAAGTTACCCACAGCTGAAGCTTAGGGCTCTTGTTTCACATCCTTCTCGCTGCGTTGTGTCTCACCATAGCGCTTCATATTGAGCGTAGGATTATAGGCATCTATTGTGGTGCAAACAAATAATTGTACATTGTATCTCAGCATTCTTAATTTGGAACAGATCAGGAATTCACTCTATCTTGGAGAATGGGTAGGAAGGGAAATATTCTTCAGAAGGCAAGGGTTATTTTTGTGCTTAGCTTTGATAGTGTACATTACATCAGCTGGGACACTTCTCTAAAGGTCTGCCAAGTCCTAAATTTTCAATAATCCTACTTCCTGCTCTTAAAATTGAAAAGGTAGTGACTCCCCTGGGAATGCATGTAATTTCAGCATTCCCGTTGACTGTGTATTCTGAAATGCTGCAGTCTGTTTGCTTAGTAATCCCCTTGTCTGTGTAAGTTGTTAGGGGTAACCAAAGGCAGCTGATTACTTAATTGTATAAGGCAGGAAATCGGGTTCTTTCATTAGTTCCCATAATGTTCTTGAGAGCAACCAGTATTCTGCCTGACTGAGTTTTCGATCCTTTAATTCAGAAGATATACTTTCCCTTGGCATACTCAGTGACCCTTTATCCTGATGGGCTATTTACTGAATAAACTAAACATTTTAGATTTTAAAAAAGAAGCCTAAACATTCTAAATAAAACAAAACATTAGCTCTTATAGAACAAAACACATTGCAACCAGAAGGGTCCTCACATCACTCTGTAGTCGGGTTAGATCATTGATTTTTTTTTTTTTTTTGTGTGTATTGCTTGAACTGCTGATGAGCTCATATAGGACAAGAAATATTCCTGTCAACAAGTCACATCCTTAGAGATGCTTTTGGTCAGTGTGGTGTGTAGGAAGCCCTTTTCAAAACTTCCCTTGCTTGTTTTGAAATTAATGAAGACAATGTGCTTAGGGTTCTGTACAAAATTCTGGGCAGTGCTGGGTGGGGGTTGTGCCTCGGTTACTTTCCCCCCCATATGCAGTCAGGTGCAGTATGGAGCTGGCCTTGGGCTTCTATGCTCTTGCTACCTATCAATGAGAGCCTTGTGATTATGAGCAGGAGAGGAAGAGGGGTGCAACTGCAAACTGATCTTTAGGAATATCTACTGGTTATCTCATTAAGAAAGAAACTGGCTGTTTCCATTCGTTGTATGATTAAGCTGGTACAAATACAGCATTTGCCTTGTTCTTCAGAATTATGTTTCTCTTGCCTTCTGTCTTCAAAACCCCAGATCAGTTTGTTTCAGATAGGTCTTATTTTCATGCCCTGGGAGCTGAAGGGAATTTTGCTATGGGATTGAATTCTATACTAGTGTTCAAGTCTGTCATAAGCTTCAACTGTCATAAGCTTCAACTGACACCTGTTTTGGAAACATCTTGAATGAAGAATGAATCTTCTTCCAGTTCCCAGGCCTGCTATGTCCAAGGAGCATGTGTTAAGCAGGGAGAGAAACCTTAGTACCTCAAGTGTTGGTGTGTTAAGGCTGGGGAAGAAAAATACCAGGATGTTTCTGATGTTTTGGAGAAGGTTTCTGATGCTTTTGGATTCTTTGCATCTATAATATCATCAAAACAAATCCAAATAAAGAAAAACCAAAACTTGAATGTCTGAATGCTTTTCCTGTGGCATCCTGATGTTTCTACTTCTGAAGAAATATGGGTGTATTTGTCATAGCACCTTAAAGAGTATACTGAATGCTACTCTTGTGTTATCAGAAAGATGTAGTAACCACACTCATAACAGCAAAAAACATGTTCTTCACTTCTCCCTGCCAGTGTACTGGGGTCAAGCTTTGATTTGTTTCCTCTAACTGCAGGTTGCCACAGATGGCAAGTCTCTTTTGCCCAGCAAAGGTGTGGTATGCAGCTACTCTGCTGTATACTTCCATGCTGCTTCATCTTCCTGTGCAATGGAGGACGTTGCTGACAGTTTGGTAATGCAGAAGTAGCAGGGAAACAGTTTCCTGTCCATTAGCACACCTGGAAGCAGCAGAGTCATTCTTGCACTTTGTGTACTGATAGGGAGCATGTAGCAGTTGTTGTTAGTGTTTATACACAAACCATCTGAGATAATGGATGTTGTCCTCCTCACATTCTTTTTGGAAAGCCAGGTTAACTCATGGAAGGTGTACAGAGCAAAGAGGTAAACTACTCTTTCACTTTTTACACAAGTAGACAACTCATGGCTAATTTCAATTATAATATGGTAGAAAGCTAATTTTTTGTCTGATGGATCCAAAGTAAGAGGATCTGAGTCTTTTCTGCTCCAGACACACTCTCCACCTCTTCTCCACTGCCTGTAGCTAAAACTGGCACTTCTCCAAACTACAGTCCAGTACCTTGGGTGCCTGCACCTGTGCTTGATGTGACCCAAGACATTTATAGGTACAGTTTCAGGAGGGAGTTATGTTTCCTCTTATGCGTCATGCATCCCTTGTGTTACCTGCTTCTGTAACTGAAGGAAGGCATTGCATTCATAAACTTACAGACTTCTAAAGCATAAAACCCCAATTAACAGAAGTTAAAGACTCTCCATTGATCTGTATTGGTTAAAACTATCCCTTGTAAGATAGTCTTTAACAACACTGTTGGACTGCTCCATCAAAACTGCAGTTAAGTCAGTTTTGCAGGCTTACTGCAGGTAAATATGAATACAGTTTGCAAAGAGGAGCCTCTTAATCGCAAGGCAAGAGTATTCACCTAACTTGAACTGATCTGGGAACAGTCATGTCTGTATGCTGTGTGTTGTAGTGGATGTGCAAAAGGTGAAGTGAACTGTGAAAATGCTTGCGAAACACACAGAATTTCAGTGGACTGTGGTGGTAATGCCCTTCTGTGGAGCTCAAGTGTTGCCTTCCCTGGATTTGTAAGAGGACACCTTTGCTGGTCATTGGCCCAGATTGACATAATACAGAAGACAGACCCATAACAAGATGTTTGCTTTAGATCTAACTTAACGCTCATGGCAGTTGATGAAAAATCAGGTATTTTAAATGTCCTTTATATAAAATAGCTTTTTGAAAAACAAAACGTAGGCCTGCTGTAGACTGTGTGAACACATCTGAGTCTAATGCTTACAAATAAATATGTGGCTCAACTTTAATTGGCGGTTTCTGCTTCTAACTATAACATTTCTTATCGTGTAAAGCATTAAGGCAGCATAACATATACAAGACAAATATTAAACAAAGGTGCTATGGATGGGAAATTCCTAATCTAGCCCACTATGTTGGTATGGTGGAAGTTTCTTAATCCAATATCTGATGAAGGAACAAGGAGAGAATTAATTTACTGCACACTAATTACCGAGGAGTGTGCACTGTATATACAGTGAAAGGCGCTGAAATGAATACTTGATAAACAATATCTGGCAAATTAAAAATCTGAAATGTTAAATGAAATGCAAATTAAAAATCTGGACCATTAAATTAATTGAATGCAAAAAACCCCCGACATTAACTATCATCAAGGGTCGAAGTTATATCAGCAAACGCAAAGCTATTCAGAGTTAAATCCTGCTTCTCTCTTTTGTGATTTAGTTGTTGTGAATGGGAGGATACTAGAGGAGCCCTAAAGATAGGGATGAATTTGCATACATGAGGAGCCGTTCTTTCTGTCTGCTGGACAAAATGCTGTTCCAGAAAATGACTGGGATGGTTTGTACCTAAAAGCAGGTGTGCTGAAATGGGTGCAGGTGAGATGCAAGACCTGTGTTGTGTCGTTCAGCTTCTTAGCAAACCTAACAGTGTCCAGATTTTAATCTGGAAAACACTCTAGCTGTTTTGCATTTTTAAGCCTTGTTTTCTGGATTTGTCATCATCTTGGTGGAATGGATTTTGGGAAACACTATTCTGAGAAGATCATAACATCATAGAGTTATTTGTATTGGAAAAGACCTTTAGTGATCATATTGCAAACAGATCTATTAACTATGTATAGTCCAATTATTAAGTTATTCTGTCAAATCCATGGCTAAATGCTGTCCTTAAACTCCATATCCACATGACTTTTAAACATGTTCAGGGATTTGTTTCTAGGAATTAATTTACGGGAAGTTACCAAGGCTTAATATACACTCACATCTTAAAAATATGCTTGCTGATGATCACCTAATGCTACAAATATGTATGTATGTAAATGTCTAATCCAATTGAAAGAAATGGAAATATACTTGAAGGGTCATGATACTTCTTATCAAATTGGACAATGAGAGACCAAAACAATAAGGGAAAATATAGCGATTACCTAAAAATTCTGGGACATACCACAGACTGCATTAGCAGGGAGCACTTCTTTAACCAATACAAGTTTTGACTTGTTTTCCTCCTTTTTTTTTTTCTGTCTATTCATGATTATTTGGGTGGGATATAGTATATAAAGCACTGAGTATTCTGCATGTTCATCAGGCTGGAGTGGGAAATAAGCGTGGGGAAATTCTGGAAACATTGAAAAAGTTGTCTTGTTGGCCAACATTAAAGTTAGACCCTCTCAAACACACACACACATGTTTGCACTAGCCCTTACAAAGTGTAAGACAGATAGGACCACTTGGAACTTTACGCATGCACACGGTTCTAGAAAAACTGTGTGTTGGGGGGATCTGATGTTTTGAGTTGCCTTTTGACCAGGGTAAAAGCCATTTCTGAGACAAATTGTTTAGGCTGCAGTTAAAGTGTTGAGGCTATTTGCAGGTAGTTGCTTGTACCATCTACAGAGTGAAGTCTGTGTTGCTGAGTGTCAGACTTGAGATGATTTGAGTGTGTATCTGGAGAAGTGGGCAGCACGTGTTCTGAATTTTTACACCAGTTTCTTCAAGTGCTGGGTGTTTTTCCAACTGAAGAGCCTGCTAGTGATGAGGAGGATTGATATAGCTGTTTGAAGATAAGGCCCTCAGAATGGTGGTTTTCATTGATGAAACGAGGGCACTTTTCTGAAGGAAAGTGATTGCAGTAAATTCCAGTTTAAACTGATATCACTATTTGAATGATAGGCAAGTATTATAATAGGTAAGCATTAGGACTTTGTCTCTCAGATCAATCTTATCTTTATATAGAGTACTGCTATTAAAAAAAAAAATAACCCTCTATATATTACCCTTTCAATGTAATGTCATGACCTTCTTCCAGTGCACTACCACTTAAAGACTGGAAAGAACGTAATGCAATTAGTTAAACACGTAACAAATCTGAACTATAGCCTAAGCACTATATTTCTGTTCATCTTGGTTTGATCCTGTATGTTTGAATACATCTAGACATACAGTAGCAGATCTATCGCTACTGAAAAGAAAAGCTCTTGTGTACTACTAGTGTTTCCCTGGAGGTCTAGTCAGTCTCCCAGAGTAATGAAGATATAATTATACTGATGTAAATCACAGCACCATAACTAGGAGGGATTGGCCTTTCCCCTCCCTTAATTCATTGAAAGATTTTATCTTTGACAGGGACTGTCAAACAGGGTGATGGGTTGGAAAGCAGGATGCTTTTTCTGGTAACTAATTTGCTTGGGGAGAAAATGTGGTAGGCTTTTTTGGTGTGGTTTCATGGGCTTTTTTTATGGCTTGAATACTGACGTGACTCAAACCCTGCTTCCCCATTCTAGGACAAGCAGCATTTCCTGTGAACTCGCTAATGAATGAGCTTGTTAATGAAGCATGGTAAAGATCAGACTTAGCATTCTGTGTTCTCAGCCTGAAAACAGCTGGGAGTCTGAAGATAGCTTGAGGTCAACTGTAGTGTTCTAGTGTAGTCAGTTCTGCACAAAGCCTACCTGACTTCTGCTGTAAATAATAAAAATATAGTCTTAGGGCTTATTTATGTTTAACTTGTCTATGATAGTTCCAGACATGCATCCTTTGCTGTGAGAATAGCAAAGCACAACATGCTCAAACCATAACCTGTTCTCCCTTGGTAGACTTCCAGATAAACTTCCTACCTGTCAGATAAAGCCAAAGGCTACTTTGCCAGCTTTAATGCTGCCTGAGAAAATACATTCACTTAGGATGTTTCTGTGGGGTTGCTTCTATTTTACTGCTACCTGACTACTGTGAATGATACACAACAGAGGGACATTCCTGCATGTCAGTTTATTTTTCTTGGCCACCAAGTATGGTTCCTCCCACCAAGTTGTCAGCTTCTTGGGAGGAGACTAAAATTTAAAAGTAAGTATCTGGAAGTGAAATATCAAATTTATGACTGCCAGCTCATAGCTTCTATACTGGGTTTTTTATATTGTGTGTGTATATATCTGAAATACTTATGTAGTCTTAAAAAAAACCAACCCCACAACCCCCAAATTAAAACCAGAATCAACACCAGAAGGCTGTGATTATAATAGGGTACACGTCATTTCAGACAGCAGCTTAACCTATCAGGGTTCTTTTGTTATGTTTCTGGACTGAAATAGCATTTAGCTTTCTCCTAGTGTCTTCTAGCAAACACTGCTCATCTTCTTTCCTGCAGTAGACTACTCCAATCTGGGCATGTGTTCTGCCATATTTTGCATATACTATCAAAGTCCACAAAGAAAACAGTAAATTAATGCAATCAGAAAGCTAAATCCTTGTTTCATTGCATGGCTGGGTCATGATGTCTGACAAGGCAGGTGTCATTGTTGCGATAAAAGAAAGGACTTCCCGCAGAACGGTCTGTGTGGCTGTGTATTTCAAGTGCTGTCTCAGTGGTCTGAGAGTAAGGCAGGATGTTTCCACGGAAGTGTGCTGTATCAAAAATCTGGAGGGACACCAGAGAGGCTGTTTGGTATGTGTCATCATGATCCTCCTTCCAGCCAACCGGTGTTTGGTATGATCCTCATCAGACTGGTTACCAAAGATGTTGTAGGGACATGTCAGAGCTCCAGTAACCTCTGACTTAGTGCATAATGCAGGTATAAAGGGAAATGTTGGAAGCAAACAGCCTCTAACACCTCTCCTGGGAGAAATGCTCAGAAGACAGATTTGATTCCCCTATCAATGATTAAAGTTTAGTTTAGGATTAAAGCAAAAATGAATGAAGTTATGTTACTACTGAGAAAAGACTGCGATGTTCTATTTCTATTACTTTTCTTGGGCAGATATTTTGAGGTTTGACACAAGCTTGTCATCTCTGACAGTCATCAGCTGATCTTTGATAGTGAAAATAGGGCTTACCCGTGTGGAATCTTTCTGGCTGTGGTGGTTGTCAGCATCTCTGTCTGAGCAGTGCTCTCCTGGGGGAGAGCTCCAGTGCTGAGAGTCCAGTGTCTTTCCCAGTTGCTGAAATCCCCTTAAGGAGAAGACAAACCCAATATGTTTATGTTTGTGTTTTCTATTGAACTGATGTTTCTCTTCCATACGCTATTCACCTTGCTGCCAAAAACATCGGTGATCTATGAGTACAAAGTAATTCTAACTGTCAGCTTGCCACATAGATCCAGAGCAAGTGAACACATCAGAAGCTTGTGCAAGGCTCGCTTTTGATTTGTACATTTTCTTGCTAGACTTGGGCTATGCCCTATTACTTTCTCACAAAAAAGGGAATGCTGCTTCTATGGGATCTGGCAGCATGTAGCTGCAATAATTGTAGGGGAGTCCTGGGTGCTGATTTTTATGGTGTTTAATGTGAACCTCTGAGGTTCTGTGTGGAGAGATTATATAAAGAATAAAACTTGTTGCAGAGTTTTGGCACACTTCAGTTCTAACTTTACAGTAGGTCCTCCTTCATTAATGTTCCTGTCCTGAGATAGCTTATCTAAATGCATGTTTATTAAAGAGCTCCTAAACCATGTTTAAGTTGCTTCTGAAAATATTCTGACTAATGGCAATGCTGATGAGCGTGAATCATCACTGAGAACATTGTGCTCATCAGGATGGTTTCTCAGCTGATGGGATTTGGCAGAATGCCATGCGAGTTCATGGCACTCTTCTGTGGACTGATACTGGGCACCGATTGATATGCTGGGCAGGCATTGACTGACTGAAGCTCTGGTGGAGCTCTGTGAATTTGTACTGGCCCAGAGCCCACAGTACATAAAAGGAAGCCTTAAGCTTAAGTACTTGTATTGTACAATAGTTATACAGGGAATCTTATTTACTAAATGCTAGTGTGTTTCTGTAAGGATGTATCAGCAAGTTAGGTGAGGAGCAAGAAGCTATTAGTTTAACTTTGCTACCATTATTAAGGTACTGGCTACAGTTTTCATTGCTGTCCTTCTCAAGAACAAGTTTGAGCAAGCTTGGTTAGTGCTACCCCCTACGCTGGAAGTCTGCAGTGGGAGCGGTAGAGGAGGTGCACTGGCTGCACCCATCCATGCAACTGCACTGGCATCGGAGGCAGGGAGTGACTGGCTTAGCAAGCTAAAGGGATGTGCCTGGGGCTTTGGCTGAGTCTGCTCAAACAATAGTTTGTCCAGGCAAGGAGATGGATTTCCACCCCTGGTACAACTTGTGACTCAGAGTCTGTGCTGGAGTCCTTCTCCTCAGAGCACTCTCACTGAGCAGGACTGTAAAACACAATGACAGACCTAGATCTGATCTTCCTTCACTAGCTGGCAGAGCTTAGACTCAAGATTCAAACCTAAGTTTCTCTGTAACTAGAAATGATGTAGTTGCACAGTGGTACAAGTATAGTCCTGAGGATGGAATTCACATCCTGAAGTGTTTAGTGAAAGGAAATAAGACAGTAGCTAAGAAAAGAAAGTACTTGCTATAAGTTGATGCTTGTTTGAGGAAGTGAAGGAAAGAAATCGGAGTAACCTCTGGATGGGTACAATGATTAAACTTGTACTGGATCAACTGTAGGGTTTTTGGTTTATTAACCCTGTCCATTCCTGTGCTACCTACAAATGAAAACTCTTGACTTTTTTTTTATGGAGAGTAGGTGTTTGCTTTTATAACGCTTATCTTCTTGTCATTAGCTGAAACTATAATCTCTAATCTTGTCTATTACCTGTCCTGTATTACACCCTTTCATTTACTGCGTTAAATTAGCAGTAAAAAGCATTCCAAGAGACACAATGGAGCAGCACAGCAGCCCAAACACAGCTTAAAGCTGTGTATTATATTACAAAATGACACTTTTTGAGGGGAAGGGGGAAGATGTTGTGCCAGTTTACAGGAAGATTGGGCAAAAGGTCAGGGAAAGTGCGTAATTATTATCAACTCTACTGAAGCCACACCTACGTGAAATGTTTAATGCTGACACAAGAATGAACTTGAAGCATGTTTGGAACGTACAAGCAAGAAAAATAATTGGGGAACTTGAAGTGGAATTTAAACTGCTTTAAAAAAAAGAAAAAATAGCTATAGGATAAAGAGACCAAAGCAGCCCAGAGAGACCTAAATAGTAGTCAAGGCCACTTTCATCTGAGTCCGGAGAAGGCTACACATTTGGCATTGAAATGGTCCATCAAGGCTAGTCTTTGCAGAAGGCAGCTCAGTTTTACTTTGAAGTTAACAAATGAAGTTAACAAACTCTGTAAGTGGGACAGATGGTTACTATGATGGGACTGCTAGATTTGGAATCTGTAAACTGTATCACAGAACATTAGGGATTGGAACGGACCTCGAAAGATCATCTAGTTCATCTTCTGACCACAGCAGGATCACCTAGATCATATATGACTGGCTCTTGTTCTTGCATGCCTACTTACAGGAGGAAGGATCCAGTTTCTGCATTGCTGCAAATTTCTTCAGCTTTGCAAACATCAGTTGGCTTGAGATTGTCTATACCAGTTTGGTCTTAATGCCAGTTGCAACTTGCTCACCACTGCCATCTGGAACAGAACCCAAACCTGGCTCCCTTTATCATAACATCCTTCTCAGTGTCTACCTCTGAAAATCTTGCACTACGGATCATAGAAACATTGGGGATTGGAAGGGACCTCAAAAGATCGTCTATTCCAAACCCCCTGCCACAGCAGGATCACCTAGACCAAGTGGCACAGGAACACATCCAGGCGGGTTTTAAACCTCTCCAGAGAGGGAGACTCCACAATTCCGCTGAGCAGCCTGTTACAGTGCTCTGTCACCCTCACTAGGAAGAAGTTCCTTCTCATATTTATGTGGAACCTCATCTGTTCCAGCTTACACCCATTGCCCCTTGTCCCATCACTAGATGACATTAAGAGGAGCCTGGCTCCATCCTCCTGATATCCACCCTTCAAATTAAACTCTAAAGGAGAAGTGACTCTCAGCAGACAATTTTGTATGAGTAGTTCACCTTTAAAACTTGGATGTGTTCCATCTTCCTTGTGACTAATGGTATCTGAAAAGAACATTATTATATACTCATTTTCCAATTGCTTAATAACTCATTTTCCTTGTTTGTGAGATGCTGGTTTTCAGCATTTCAGAGAGGCGAGAACCTGTGTGCAGTAATGACTGACAGCTAGTTGTTTGTTTTTCAACCATAAAGCCATTAAAGAAAAACCTCTTCAGGTTTGGAGCTCTCACAGCTGGTCAGATACTGATGTTCTTTACTTCGCTCTCAACCCAATGAAAGGAATGCTGGCAGGCAGTTAGTTCAGTTTCATATCATGTTGTCTTTGGCAAAGCTTTCTTGAGGAGTTCACAAATAACTAAAAGCTGGCACATTGCAATTATTTGGGGCTGTGCTGTAGACACAAATGCTGCAGTTCAGTGAATATTTCTGGTGGTGTAGCTGGTGGAAAGGGTAGGAAGTACTAAACAAAAGCTGAAATGCCTGAGGCTGGCTTTTCCATTGGATGAGCATGAAAATCTTCCTCACATGTGGGAAGTTAGGTACCTGTAGTGCTGTTTCTAAGTGCTGAACCAGCCAAGTCCGAGAAAGTTATGCATGAGAAAGTTAGTCATTCAGGGAGAAAAAGGCAGGAAGAGGAGGGAAAAGCCAAGATGTGTGTGTGGAAATGTGGTGTGTCTCTGGCTTGAAAGAAGAAATGTGAAGGGTGTATAAAACTCGGAAGATACCATGGGCTTTGATCTAGTTGTAGAAAATTCTTCTGAAGAGAAAGGGAACCAATGCAGTAAAATAAGTTGCATAGATGTCATAGACGTCTTATGGTATTTTAAACAGCTATGCGTAACTTCACCATATTCTTAAACAGATGAACAAAGAATATTCAATTTTATTGGGGCGGAGAGTGGATGCCTGAGCCTCCGGAGTCAGTGCTGATGTTTAAGGGCAGAAAGAAACTTTCTGCAGGTTGGCAGTAAGTTTTCTGAGGTAACAGGCAATCTGTGCCTGAGATATCTTGCCAGGAATGAAATAAAAGAAATTAAAGGACGTGGACATACTGGAGCGTGCCCAGAGCAGGGCCATGAGGATGATCACTGTGCTGGAGCACCTTTCCTATGAAGACAGTCTGAGAGAGTTGGGTCTGTTCAGCCTGGAGAAGAGGAGGCTCTGAGGTGACCTCATTGTGGCCTTCCAGTATCTGAAGGGGACCTACAAAAAAACTGGGGAGGGACTACTTAGGATCTCAGGTAGTGACAGGACTAGGGAATGGAGCAAAGCTGTAGCTGGGTAGATTTAGACTGGATGTGAGGAGGAAGTTCTTGACCGTGAGAGCTTGGAATGGGTTGCCCAGGGAGGTGGCTGAGGATATGTTTAAGGCTGGGCTGGCTGAGGCTCTGGCTAGCCTGATGTAGGGTGGGGTGTCCCTGCTCATGGCAGGGGGGTTGGAACGGGATGATCCTGTGGTCCCTTCCAGCCCTAACTGAGTCTATGATTCTATAGTGACTACGGTGGGTAAGGTACTTTCATCTTAAAGCTTGTGTTGCAGGTGTTTAGAACTTCTAGAAAACAATATGAATGTGTTCCTGGGTGACTTGGTCTGGGTGATCCTGCTGTGGCAGGGGAATTGGACTGGATGATCTTTTGAGGTCCTTTCCAACCCCTAATGATTCTATGAAGTCATACAGATCCAGATGGACTTGAACTGAAACATATAGCCTTGCGAATGTCCAGGTCTACCAATGACTAAGACATTAATTTTATACTGCTTCTATGGACAAACCTGCCAAAAAACTCCTGCACTTGGTGGTTCAGTACTGTCTGAATTTGTCTTATGCAAATCGGTGTTTTAATCTTAGAGTTTACTCTGTAGAGTCTAGAAGACTAATGAAGAAATCTTGCTTTTAGAGTGTTTTGATATTCACTAAACCTGAAGATAGAGCTCACAGATGTTAATGGAAATTGTGACTGAGGAAAAGTTATACATGTCTGAATACTTTTGTTTTACAAGCTCACCACTTACTTGCAAAGTAATTCTACCAACTTCTTTAGAGCTGCACAAAGTGTATGTGTAGTAGAAAAACATATTACACAGAATAGGACTTGACATTTTCATAGAAGCATGCTTAGGACTGTCTGTCTGACGGGGTGCCTGGAAGTTTCATAGGTAGTGATGTAGTTGGTGGCACCACAAAGAAAATGAGAATAGAGCTGAACCATTTGCAAAAATCAATATTCAGTGTAGCCTACCAGGATGAGTGTTTCTGTTCAGGCATTTAGACTTGCCCTTAGAGGAGCCTGATCTGTCTGCTTCTCATTTCCCAGGTTGCTGCCAAGATGAGGAAGGTATCAGTTGAGCCTTCTGAATCTACTCACAGAATCACAGAACATTAGGGATTGGAAGGAACCTTGAAAGATCATCTAGTCCAATTGCCCTTCCCTCTCAAAGTACATAGCTACATTCAAACTGGGACTTTAGAAGACTACTCTCCTGGTGCTTTTTTGGTGTCAAAATATTTGGGCTGTCTCTTGGGAGCCTCTGTTACTTCATGTATGTGATCTTCTGCAGATGGTCCTAGTACAGGAGCATTGCAGTGTTTACTTTGCGTGAATATTTTAGGTTTCTTTTTTTTCTTGTATAGCCAAAACATGCTATAGCAGGTTGTGTTTTCTTACAACCCATTCCATGTTGAAATGTAAACCCATTACCCATTGCAACACAGCCTGTCTGGCATATGTTGTCACAGCTTTTAAAAAGTTGCCCTGCTTTTCTGTTGGCGTTGAGAATTTTATTAAATAAGAGTATTTATTTTCTAAATTCCCCATGGGCAGAAGCAGGTAGCAAACAGATACCTATGTCTAATTATAACCTTATATTTCACATTAATCTCTCTTAATTTTCTTCCACCCCCAGTGTTCATTCTGTCATTCATAATTGCCACTGGATAATTTGAAGTAATTTGCTTACTCAGGGCTTTATACCATACAGTCATGGATGGTGGCAGACGAATCTTTCCAAAAAAACAAAATGAGAAGCTCATTCTTGCTGTACAGGTAGCACCCTCCCTGTCCCAAAGTTACAGAGCAAATTGTTGCTATTAACTTTTACATTAATCTACTTGTTGCTCAGGGAAAATCAAAGTATTCAGAGGAATTTTGCAACGGATTCAAGACTGATTTTTTTTTTTTTTGCCTCCTTGGGAGAGATTCTCCATGTTGCTTGCCAAAATACCTGGTGTGTGGTTACTCCTTGGCTGCTGTTGTGGGAATTTCATTGTTCCCAGGAAACTAAGCTGTTAAGGGAGAAAGGATTGCTCGGCTCAAATTCGGTCTGTGATCAATTTTTGGACTTGTGGCACTACTAACTCCCGTATGGATGCTGTAGCTGATCTTAGTGTCAAGTATAAGGATGTTGCTTTTTGATTTCCCCCCCCCCCCAATCAGTTTGCTTGGCTCTGCTTTGTTCTGCACTACTTAAGCCCCAAATCTTGAAAATATTTATTTGTTATATTTCAAAATATTACTGCCTCTTCATGCACAGGAAGAAAACCTAACCAAAACCATAAAACAAACTAAGAGCATTCAGACTGAATGAACAAAACCAAAACTTTCAAAGCTCCCTGCGGCACAGTAAATATGCTCCAATTTCTATTACATGAATGTATGGCTTGATCATGGTGAGATTATTAGTGGTAGTTAGCTAGAAAAGGAATTATCTCTCCTTTTAAGATAACCTAGTATTTCTAGCTCCCTTGAAGCTGTCTCTGTTTTTCACAGAGTGAAGTCACAGAAATGCTTTAGTTCATTACATATGGACAAACGAAAGGGGAAATAAACTTTCAGTTCTTAAACTAGCCATGTCTTGGGAAAGGCCTGCCCCAGTTTCCAAACAGACTGAAGTCCTTGTGTAGTTTCCCTTCCTTTGGTTTTCTTTGGCCCCACAGCCCACTGAGTTGGGCAGAGAACTGCTCTTACTGTCAAAGAAATGTGTTTAAACAAAAGCAAGACCTAGCAAAGCCCCTTGTGCCTCCAGAGAGAATATTCCCATCGCCTGCTCTCTTGCAGTTTGGTCCCCAGTGACTCAATGTCAGTTTCCCTTTCTTTGCATTAGGGAACAGCATGTACCAGGTTTTACTTGCCCTGAAGTGCTTGATCTCTAGTTAAGAAACACTTAGGTGACCCATTCTCCTTTTGGTTTCAGTGAGAATTAAAACCCTAACTACCGCAGAAGAGATGGGTCGTACATAACACTGTAGACTGACTCAGATGTTGTATTGTGCATTTACTGCAAGACAAATGTCATCCCATCGGGTTAACCTGTTGGACTCAGACTGATCTTACTTTGGCCAAGAAATATGCAAAACCTTGGTCTTCTACACTGGTTAATGTTTTCTGCTATTCACACTTGTTTCAAACCATTTTATACAGTCCTATTTTTTTTGGTCAAAGTCTTTCATACTCTAAGTCATTTATCTTATAAAACAGCTACTTAGTTGCAACTTCATTGTTAAGAATTTACAGTGTGATAGAGCAGGCGAGGGGGTGGCTGAAAATCAAACACTATCAAGCAAAAGCACATGCCACTTCTTGTGTATCTCATTCTGCAATTCTTTGAAGTTTAATCTTTTGAAAAGAAAAGCCTTTCAGCTACTTTGTGGCAACAACTCGGGCTTGTAACTTTTGACTGCACAGTGCTCCTAGTTCGTAAACTGATCTCATCCTTTTCTGACAATTAATACTAAAGAGAATTTAAATTGGATCTCCTACTGCCACTGCATCAGCTGTCTGGAACAGTTTGCCTACCTTGGTCTCCTATACTAATTCTCTCTGTACCTTTTCAAAATGCTGCTAAAAATCCTGACCTCCTTTAGGGCTCTACGAGCTAGTGAGCTATCAACCAGTTTCTTTTCACATGTGGATTTGGTTGCACATCAGCTTTACAGAGCTGTAGAGGACTACAGAAGCAATTGGGTAACTGAGCTCTGGGCTCCATGCACTGAGATGAGGATATCAGCTTAGCAGTGCCATAAGCCTTTGAAGCCATCCTTCACTTTATTATTCATTTGCACTGAGATGCAGCCCAGAGCAAGGAAGCTCATGCATACACTGGGTGAAGTTTGGCATGGCTTATCCTTCATTCCTTCTGTCCTCCCTCTAGTGCTCTGCAGAGCTGCAAACTGATCACTTCATCCCTCCCTTGTGCAGCTGTATGAACTGTGCAAATGCACAAGCTGGCACACACAGATGGTCTTGTAGCTACAATGAGGGCTGCGAAAGGAAGAAGCATTCACAAGCCTACTGTTCATCTGGAAATCATTGTCTTGATTGCTGGTTTAAAAGTGGAAATATTTTTTTAATGTGATAAGTTGGAGGTTTTTTTATTGTCTAAATGTGGACTGGTAAACAGTGAGTGTAATGTCACTGTTCTGTGGCTTGTTCGTTGGTCAAAGGAATAATTGTATTTTTCCCCTTTTAGATCCTGTCGTATAGTAGTTTTGCTAGCACTGGATCATAAGAGAATTGGAACAGTCTACATAGAAAAAACATGAGCAAGAGCTTATTGTGTATGACAACACTTCCTGCTGCAGATTATACATTTAAGAGCATCCTGCGACCTAATTTCAAAGGCTCAGCACTACAGTTGGGGCCAAACTATCAAAGGAGAAACATTTTGATGTGGAACTTGAAATAAGAGACTCTGAAAGTGCAGTTGTAGTTTAACACTTCAGAAAACCTCTAAGCTTATTTCTGTTGCCTTAACAGTATGCTTACTTAAACACCTATATTCATAAAGACACCTTGCCCTTTGTGAACCGATAGGAAATATTTCCTGAGGATGGTACTAAACTCATACATGTCAATGGCATAATTGTTTCCATAGAAACTAACATTTTTAAAGAAAAATAAATAAACCTGACAGAGGATGTATGAGAATATAAAAACAGACATAGCAGGTTTAGAGCAAAGGTCTATTGAGATGTGTTTCCCATATCCAACAGCGGTCAATGGAAGGTGCTTTGGGGTGTATGCCAGAACAATGCAAGCATATGGCAATGCTGCTCCAGAAATTATTTCAGCTTTAGCAGTTTTGGACTCAAAGATTTCCTGAGCCAAAAGTGTCAGCCTTACAATAAACATGAATTTTTTTTTTTTTTTTGCTACTGTGAAAAGCCTCATAGAGTAGAATGACATGTCTTTGCAATCAGATTCTTGCAACAATGTTTGGCAGAGAACATTTTGACCACCTTTAGCTGTTAATTCCTTCCTCAAGCAAAATGTCCGCTAGCTTTGCTTTCTTAAATGTTTCAAGATTAACTGTCTAGAATTCATCACAGAGATGCTTTAGGGAAGGAACTGGGGTCATAAGGTTTCATTTGGAATGACAGTTGGAAGAGAGCAATCCTCTGTATATTATTACACTCTTTTATCCTAAGAGCTAATAATTTGTTAAATTTTTTTAATATCACATGTCTAACATAACCTTGTTCACATCACCTGCCCTTTGTCCTTGGCCCTGTCCATCTGTATCAAGACACTCCTTTTAGAACAGGTAGTTAAAGCAGTGTTTCCTGTAAATTTTTTTTTAAGGAGGATTGCATGTCCTCAAGTAAGTTTGAAGCCAAGCTTTAAAGAAATGCTTTTCCATTGTTTAAGTGCATAAAATATGTTTTTCTCTGTACTGAAACTTGGAGCGGCATCTCTGCACGCTACATTGCATCAGTGAAAAAGCCTTCACAGTAGTCAGAGAAAGCAAGGGATATGCCTGTGTGCTCACAAGTTGCCTGACCCCAGATGACACATGTAATGCTCATCAACTCATCAGATTGGTGGAATATTATGGTTTGACCATGCTCTGCTGCAGCTCTTTGGATATCCAGAGCATGTACTATGTGTTTGACTATACTGGCTAGTGAAATAATGTGCTGGGAAAAGTCACTGATTTATTACGCTTTAAACAAAAAGTCCACCTTGGGTGTTAATTGGAATCTAAGTTCAGGTGTTAACCTCTGATTGAAAATACATGCTGAGTAATTACAGGAAAGAGGCCAATTTCAGGCACAGCAGTAATTACTGAATTAGTAGGAAAGTTCAAGAAGAGCTTCAAATTTCATATCATTGCTAAGGTTTCTGAGGAACAGCTAATCCTGAAGTGATTGGACTCGTCACACCTGCATATGTTTTAGGAAACTCCACTTAAATTTCAAAGAAATCTCTGCATGAATAATTCCAGAACCACATGTCAATATTTCTTAAAATGCTGCTTTGTTTTCAAATCCAGAAAATGGATTGGCAGACTGAAACTTCAGTCATTATGAAATCAGAGATTAAAAGCTTTTGTTTCTTTTCTTTGGCAGTATTTTTTTTCCTTTCCTTGAACTTGCTGCTCTCTTGCATGATTCACTTAAGTGGAATGAGTATCTAAAGGTGAGTGTCAGAATGATGGGACCAGGCTCATCTGAGTAGTGCCCAGGAATAGGACAAGGGATAATGGGCATAAAGTGGAACACAGATGTACATGAGAACAGTGCAAACACATGACAGTGCTGCTCCACAACATGATGGAGCAGAACAAGTTTTCTTATTTCACAGAATCATAGAATCATTCAGGTTGGAAAAGACCCTCAGGATCATCCAGTCCAACCATCAACCCTAGTCTACAGGGTCACTCCTAAACTGTATCCCCCAGCACTATGTGTTAAGTGTCTTTTAAACTCATCTGGTGATGGTGACTCAATCCCTACCCTGGGTAGCCCATTCCAGTGCCTGACCACTCTCTCTGTGAAGAATCTTTTCCTGATGTCTAATCTAAACATACCCTGTTGGAGTCCTTCATCAGCTTTGTTGCCCTCCTCTGCACTTGCTCTAGCACCTCAATGTCTCCTTCATACTGAGGTGCCCAAAACTGGACCTGATACTCAAGGTTCAGCCTCACCAGTGCTGAGCACAGGGGGACAGGAATAATTTTTTTTACTGTGAGGGTAACAGAACACTGGAACAGGCTGCCTAGAGAGATGGTGGAGATTCTGACTCTGGAGACAATTAAACATGTTCCTGTGTGATCTGCTCTGGGAGACTTGTGCTCTAGCAGGGTAGTTTGGATTAGATGATCTCCAGAGATCTCTTACAACCTTTACCATTCTGTGATTCTATGAGTACTTTAGCATGTAAACATACACAGCAGTATGTTTGTCTACTGCTTTTCAAATGTTCCTTTCCCAAAGAACATCTTTGTGTGGTTTTTTTTTTTTTTTGGGAGCAACTGGTATGGTCAAATAGTGCCAGGAAATCCACATCCTCACCTTCATTGCCAGTGTCACAGTTAATTCAGCAAAAGAAATCTTCAACACCCTCAGTTCAATGTTGGATTCTACGCCATTAAGGTTTATAACAATATTTTGCTCTGGATAACAGCTGTAGACTAAAAGCTGTTTGTTTTACAAGAGAAAAACTGTGAAGAGTGGGTGTCTGGATTGAAAACTTGATGCTGTTGATGGACAGAAACCTTTTGGCTTTTATTGAAGGCTTTGGTATAGTTGCATGATTGAGGCACATGTACAGTGTATGGCCAGATGTGTCATTCTTAGAGTGCAGAATCTGTACTGCTAGTGCTTGGTAACATGCCTGTACACTTTCAAGAAGAATGATGCACATCCTTAAACATAGAAGCTGCTTATTTAATTCTCAACAGGTAGTATACAAATATCAAATCTTCCCTTTAATATTTTTTGACCACTTTCCTTTGAGGAAAGATTTGTTTACAGCCAAAAAATTAAAAATCCTTGAAACAAACTGGTTGTATATTGATACCAATTAACTATGGAGTAAGATACTCCCAGGTTCAAAGGACTTTGTTTAATGAAAGGACATATTGCTTAAAGAGTATTTAAGCCACCTTGATCAGGCAAGTCCAAAAGTAACAGAGTACTTCTGAACCACTTAATCTGTTGTATATCCAAATAGAATGATGTACTGTCAAAAGGGAAAATATCTGAAATGCACATCTTTGATAAAGTTTTCATTATTGTAGATAAAAATCAGTCTTTCTGTTCTGCCCTTTGCTGCAGTTGTTTCCTTTGACTAAGAATATCAGTGTATAACGCATCTGGAGTGTGGTGCAAGGATTGTTGTATGTAGAAAAATAATATAGATGCATCATGGACCAGAATTCTATGTTATAATAAATGTTACATAAAAATCTAATACTGTTTTCTCTGTGCACTGATTCCCTGAGTGTGCTACTGCTAGGCAAAGTCACTGAGACGCCTCATAAGGCAATCACAAATTGTGCGATCACTCTTACTCGATATCTTCATGAATTTGAACAGTGTAAGAAGTCACACTTTTTTAAAAAGGTGAATACAATCTATGTGTCTAAGTCTCTGGGGATATTTATTCTGCACATAAGTGGCACACATTAATCACTGTAGGACTTTATTATTGATTAAAGGCTCTGTTCAGAATGAATGACCCAAACATTATGTTGAATTGTATTGAATGGATTAAAGTTTCAGGTAGAGCTATCCAGCTTCTTTGCACAGCTGGCAGTGGCAATAGTTTTGACAGGAGATGATTAGTTGGCTTATTTAGTAATTAATATATACAGTATTTTAAAACTGCCATTACATTTTACTTAGTCTATTTACTGTATTAGACAATGAAATCAAATAATCACAGAATCATAGAATAGTTTAGTTTGGAAAAGACTTCTGAGATCATAGAGTCCAACTGCTAAACTAAATGCACTAAGCAAACGTAACAGAATTGATTAGAAAAACAAATGGAGAGGTGGTGGGTTAGTTTTGTATAAAATGTTTCTTCCTGAGAAGACCAGAAAGAGCAGAATTCTGGTACCTACTGTGCAGAATGGTGAAGTATGCTGAAATTAAACGTTGCCTTTGAGAGCAGGAATGCCCTTGGGTGTTTTTGTCAGTCTACTGAGAGATGTGGCTGATACCCTCTGAATCACTGTGGGCAGTATTCATGCTACATAGGGCCTGCTGCAGAGGTGGCATTGTGGTCTGTGCCATTCAGGGATGGCTGGACCATGGCTCCGTAAATGATTAAGGTAGGGAAATGATACTAATGTCTGTACAAGGCTGTCTGTCTAGAGTAGGCTCTGGCACTCTTTCTTTTTATGGACTTTCCAGGGGTCTGAGGACTAGTCTAGTCTGGTGAAGTCTATAGACATTTTTGGTGGGTGGTCTCTATGCCAAGCAGGCTGATGTGAGGCTTGCTGTGATGATTTTGTCCAATTGCACTATTTTTCCCCCATGATCCTAGATTTGCTGATAGTTCATATTTTTCTGATTCTCTTTTTGTTTAAAAGCCTCAAGGGATGGAAAAGGGGGAAATCCATAGGGTAATTAAGGAGAATAACCCTGTACCTGTTTATTTTATCCCATCTTAAACCTTTCTGACATGTACTGATGTCTGTAATGTAAGTGCCCTACAGGTGTGTGGGCTGTCATATGCTTTGGTGGTGTTTGCTTTAGAAACTTAGCTGTCTGAAAGTTTTGATATCTAAGAGGAGCTCCATGTTCTGGCATGATGCGGCTTGCAGGCTTCAGGGAGAAAAACAAGCCCGGCAGTGCTGGCGCTAGTCCCTTTTTAAGCTGTTGGAGGTAAAAGCAGAGAAGTTCAGGCACTTAGATGTCCAGACTGAATGTGGAGATAAGTGGTTGTATTTATAATACCTAAGTGTGCTGGCTGATTCATTCAACCAATTAATAAACCCCTGTCCTGAGCATAAAGCAAAGCCTGTTTGGAAAGGTTAATGTCAGGCTCTCAGAGAGCTCTGTTAAAGTTAGCTTTTTGTGCTCTGCAGGAGCTCCCTGAGAATCTTGTCTGAAAATCTGCTTAGTGAAGCAGAGCAATATAATGCAGCAATAACACTTGGCGATTGTGAAAGGCCATTGGAGATCTCCAAACACTATGGAAAATCTGCAAACCCAGCTCTCTCCTTTGCCAGACAGAACAGAACGATGATCTTTAGCAAGAAGTAGGATGTTTTTTTTCCTTTTTCCGTGTTCAGACAAGACTGTTTTGCTGCTTTAAAAATAAAACAATTCTTGAATGTACTAATATTCTACTGGTCTCAAAGTGAAAAATTTTTGTGAGTCCAGGGGAAATGGAAAGAGGTCAAGAAGCATTCTAAGATGTGTGGGAATGGAAGGCAGAAGTGCTATTGGCTGAGTAGGCTCTAGACCATACTTCTTGTTTAGATAAAGTTTAGGAAGTCTTTCTGAATCAAGTTCCATCCCACTTGGTGGTGATTGGAATTTTTCTGTTAATGGAGGCAGTATTGCCATCCCTGGAAGTTTCACTTGAAGATATTTGAAGGGTGGGTGACAGGAGGATGGAGCTAGGCTCTTCTCAATTTCATCTAGTGATAGGAGGAGGGGCCATGGGTGTAAGCTGGCACATAGGAGGTTCCACATCAATATGAGAACGAACTTCTTGCTGGTAAGGGTGACAGAGCATGGAATGGGCTGCCCAGGGGGGTTGTGGAGTCTCCTCCTCTGGAGATGTTTAAAACCCGCCTGGATGTGTCCCTGTGCGACTTGCTCTAGGTGATCCTGCTGTGGCAGGGAGATTGGACTAGATGATCTTCGAAGGTCCCTTCCAATTCCTAGTGATTCTATTCTGTGATTCTAAAACAGAACTAGCTCTTGAGGGTGTGGAGGATTCAGAGTGGTTATGTCTACCTGCTTGTTCTGTTTTTCATGAAACTTTCTCAATATATTCTCTCCCACCACTTTGCTAAAGATTATTTTTGTTTAGATTTTTTCCCTTCAGTAGGACTCTAGTTTCAAAATCTCTCACAGCTCTTTGCAGAACTTTCTGTCTCGCAAGTAATAAATACTCTTATTGTGAAAGGAGTTAGATTTTTAAAAATCTGACATCTGATCAAGCTAAGGTTGCAAGAACATTAAGTAGTCAAGGAAACTCACTCCTACACCTTTACCTTTATGATATTTATTTTCTGAAGGCTGGAAATGGAATGAACCCTGTTCTTCCATATGTCTTAACTTTTAATTAAAACAGTTGGATAAAACCAAAATTGATCACACAAGTATCTTCAAAGGAAGAATTTGACATACTAAATATTCAGCTGTGAAATGGCCATCTGTTATTGCAGTTTTAAGCGGCTACTACCCTTTGGCTGAGATGTAGCCATGACGATGTCTAATAAATTTCAATGCATAGTTAAACACAGTGCAGTGTGTCACTGTCTTGGAGACAACTTTCTGCTACTAAATAGTGGTAGGTGTTTGACTAGTGAATGTGTCAGAGAACAACAAAATCTCTCCAAGTGCAGGGGCACCTGAGGTAATTGACCAAAGCAAATAGTTAAGCAAAAAGCAAGAATGGCCTCACTACATGCCTTGTCCAACTTAAAATCTATTTTAAATCAAAGGAAACACTACAATTGCTAGGAAGAATTGAATTAGTGACTTTTACAGGAAAAATATTTACTATCTGCCTGTTTTTTCTTTGAAGGAAATTTTTTGAACTGTTCTATTTCTGAAACAGTTAATTATAAAGCTAGAAAACTGGTCCAGATCTTCAGTTGCTGATATCAGACTTGTTTATACCAGCACAGATTTGTCTGTCCTTACTGTGGGCATCCAGACAGCAGAAAGCTCTCGATACGAGTGGTACTTTGCGGAGTCCTGGTTCTGCCTTAGCTCTGCTGAGACTCCCTGTGCCTGGGGACATACAAGAAAAAGTGAACAATAAAAGTGTCTCCAGATTGAGAATAAGAGGCCTATTTTGACCATAACAACAAATATGTAGAAAAAAACCTGCAGAATTCTCTTTCTGCCTATAAATCTGGCCCTGAGGCTGGAGGCTCATAGGTTTCACTCATTCTTTATGGTCTGAAACAGATCCAGTGTCAATCAAGGCTAGTAAGGGGGGAAACCTTGCTCTGAAGAAATGACTGAAGAGCCCCTTTTTCTGAAGCTCTGCCACTTCAGTGGTGAGGTGACGTAAATCCAATTTTGTGTCAGTGCTGGGAGAAGGAAGGAATGGGGCTGGGAACGTACTAGTTAGATCAGGACTGGTGGAAACAGGCAGCTCTAAGTGCTATTGAGGGTGGCTGTCTGGCAGAGGCAACCCCCAGCTCTCTGTTCTGGCTCACGGTAGCTGCCCTGACAGAAAACGTCCATGTTTTATGACAACCCTGAATAGCTTTGCAGTAAGGGGTTTGTTGTGAGAAATATTCTTTGGGATGAGGCCAGAAAACTTCCCAGAAGGGGGAGAAAGGGCCTCCCTGAGGCCTCACTGCAGGCCATGGTGGGGCCTCCCTGTGAGGCCTCACTGCAGGCCATGGTGGGGCCTCCCTGTGAGGCCTCACTGCAGGCCATGGTGAGGCCTCACTGCAGGCCATGGTGGGGCCTCCCTGTGAGGCCTCACTGCAGGCCATGGTGGGGCCTCAGGTGTGGTTCAGAGTCCTCAATCCCTATGTAATTCTCAGAATGGTGAAATGAAGTCTCCACTCCACACAGCCTGCTGTGGGTTTCTTCCTGGCTAGTCCAGGTAGTTGTTATTCCCGTATGTTTCTGTCTGTGATAGGGCTAACCTGCTGCAGCATGGCACTGATGTGTCTGGTCACTTGGAGTTGGTTTTCATCATGCTTGTCCTTACAGGATTTATGTGAGGTATGAGTCTCATTAAACTAATAGCCTTCTTCATTTCAGCATAAGATATGTTTAAAGCCATCTGGTCCTAAATGCTGTGTGTCATTAACCATAAATGAAATGACAGGGTTGGGAACCTCCTTTCAGCCCTGAAGCAAGCAACAAAAACATAAAACTCCAACGTCCCCTCCATTCAAAAGTGCTGCTCCTTAGGGTACCTGAAAAATTATCTTCTCCTGGGTATGCAGTAGTTTGCCAAAGCTGACAGACCATGGCGAGTGTGCTAGCACAACCTGCTTCTGACCAAAGCTTGATAGTATCTTCCATACCAGAGGCCCTGCAAAGCAGCTGGATGTGAGCACAGAGCTGCCCTTCTCTGGCCTGCCAGCAGCCTCACATAGGTATCACCATGGCAAAAACACAAATGCCTTCAAGCTCCAAAATGATCCTGTGGTTCTCCACAGAGATAACTCTGTCAGTCCTTACTCAGGATCACTTGCTGTTGGCTTTGTGGTTCATATCAAGTGGGAGAACTGGTTGCAATGTTTCTGAAGTATTCTCATTTGAGGTACAAGGATTTCCTGTCAAAAAAAGTCCACAAATGAGGTGTCTAATACTGCACTGAGAACTAAGTTAGGAGATTGCTTGAAAAAAACCAACCCCAAATACATTGTAAAGAAGGGAACAGATGTTCAGCTGGGTTCTGGCTAGATAAACAGATGTTTGCCAAGGATGTTTTTTCTGATCTATCAGTCAAGAAATAAATAAGCAAAAAGGTAGTTGTGATCTCATGTGAATGGAACTGCTGGTTCAAATTTCTTACCACTCCAGTTATTTGCATCCTTTTGTGTTGTTTTTATGTGATTTGATTTAATGTTTAGAGTTTTAAAAAATAGACTCAGAAGCTTTATTAATATTTCCTAATACTTCACGTTTCATGCAGACACTCGTACTGTTTAAATCAAAAGGAATTTAAATTACAGGAGCTGAGGGTTAATTCTGCCTATGATGATTTTTATGCTGTGTAACACTCTGTGTGCACATGCATCTTTGGGTGTGATCTTGAAACTTCTGAAAGTTACAGTAAATGTTTCACTACATAAAGTTTTGAATTGAGACTGAAAATTTTAGCCAAACTATTGTGCTGTAGCTGTAGGACATGGATTCAGCTGTGCAGTACTGGGCTGGAACTAGAAAGAATTTCAGAAACTACTGGCACTTCTTTTAAAGACTTCTGATATCTCTAATACAATAGTAGTCCACAGTTCAGGTGCAGACATCTGGATGTTTTTCTGGGGAAACTAGTGGAAGATACCCTGGAAAGTGGACTGAAACTGCTTAAACTTTCTCTTCACATTCTAAATGTTTTGCTCTTTGCAGTGAACTTGCTTTTTGCAGAGAAGAGGGTATGTGTGTAGAGGCATCAGACCTGTGATTCACTTGTGGGTGGAATGATCTTTATAGAAAACATGTCTTAGTTTCATCCTAAGTAATGTAGCTTCTATGTGCTTGTATGATCTTGTGGCTGTTGATTTAACGCTACCCCAGAGCACTGAGTATATGATTAAATTTGAAACTGCTGTTCATTTATCACCCTTAATCTTCAGTTTCTGAAGTAAAATGCTAATAAGCACAACAAAATGAATGCAGGTGTGGTCAAGAAGTTTTGGAATATGTGAACAAGATCATCCAAGCCTGGATGCTGACTCTGTCTGAACACTCATCTACTGCTATAGAGGTTTACTTTTGTGATTGAAATTTCTGGAGTGAATGGAGCCTCTTACTTGGATAACCACTGCTGTATCAAGTGCATGTAACGTGGCCTATTAAAATAACATTAAATAGTTAGGTGGGATGATCCTTTTGCATCTCCTTAAGAAGGAAGACACTAGAAACTGCCTGCAAGCTAGAGAACCCTAAATCATTGCTTTCAATGTGTATTTAGGGCACTAACTTCTGTGCAGTTCAATGTCTTGCAAGGATTGGCCCCTAACAGAGCTGTTAAATGGGCTCACCTGTAAGTTGTTGCAAGTGTGCACCTGTCTAGTGACAGCAAGTTAAAAGATAAGTGCTTGAATAAATCAGTCGACAAGTTTTATGAAAGACTTGGGAGGACAGCAGAAAGTAGCTGTTTGTAATGCTAATCAAAAATGAAAGATGTTCTAAAAGCATGTGAGAACAGGCAAATATTAGCAGGTATTATAAATGTCCAGGCTTAGGGCAGAGTTTGAGTCACACTGGGTAAACCACTTTCTCACAGGTTAACAGCACTGAAGATGCTAGTTCAGCTGTAGAGCCTAATGAAGGAAATAGTAATTTAGGGATGGATGACATCCTAGACACTGAAGTCTCTCTTGACTTTTTTAATATAGTTTTCTTTCCAGGTCTACCCTAGGGTCCCTAAACTACCTGTACTACATAGAACACTTGAGCTCTCCCTCTTCAGACACTTAATTTTTTTGGGCAAAATACTGATCTTTCATCACCTTTTCTAGCACCTCTACAAATCTGTTTCCTCAGTGACTGTTTCCATTGTATTTCAGACCATCAGGACCAGTTTCCAAGGAGACTACCTCCTTGTGGGATGAAACTTCAGCAGGTGTGTATTAGCTCATTTTCAGCAAAGTCTGCAGGGTGAGTTGTTCCAGTTTATTTATGGTATTAAGTTTACTAATCAAACTGCTAGCTGTATCAGAAATGAAAACAACATGGTTTAATCTCCTTTGACTATTCTTGAGGGCAACATTGATGATCAATCTGTGGTTTCAAAATAAACAAACTCATTCTGGCTACAAAAGGTAAAGTCTGTTTGCAGAGTGTGCATCATTTTCCCCCATGGGCTTCAGATTTTTAAGAAAACAGCAAGTTCTGGAAAACAATGTGGTCATATGTGATTTCTGTAAGTCTTAGTTTTCAGAGCATCAGGAGACCATCCTGCAGTTCTTCTGGCTGCTTTGTGTAAAATCAAGAACATAAGGATTCTGATGAAATTTTGTAGCTTTAGCTGCGTACTCTTCTTCTTCAGCACTTCTCTCTGTGACTGTGATAGAGGTGGCAGTTGTGAAGTGTACTACTTTTCGCCACTGAAAGCCCAGAGTTAGCATTTGCTACAGATAGTTGTTGTGTCTCCATCAGCAGGTTCCATCCTGGAACTAACAGATTTCCATTTCTTGAGGGAGTTTTTTGTAATTTCAGTGTTAATTATCAGTGTACCAGGCTAGACTTGGCTGTGTATAACATTAGAAATAGAAGAATTGCTGTAGGCAGTTTATGTCACTTGAATTTATAGCTTGGATAGGATTTGGATAACCATATGAATTACTTTACCGGTGGACTTGACCTTTACATGTGGTGGTAAATTGTGCGAAAGAGAGAACAGTAACAATGTATTTAAGGAGGAGTGGAATTTGAATCTGAATGGTCTTGATTTTGTAATAAATCAGCCACAGAATAAACATGTCTTTTCTCTCATTCCCCCCACATATGGAACGATGATTAGAACCAGGACATCAAAAAAGTTGCAGGAGTAAACAAATCTATTTATGACACTTCTGAAAAAAAATTTTGAACATGTTTAAAACACTAACTTTGTAATCTATTTTAAAGCACACAAATCAAGTATATGGTTTTTAATGGCAAAAATATGGATATGTTCTAACCTTACACTTAATAAATATGTTTTGGGTCATTTCTTCAATAGCTGTGGCCCTTAATAAAAGTAGTGTTTCATTATGCCTTTTAGGATGTTGTATTTCCAAGGGTATTTTGTATTTCTATCCTGGGAGGTCTCCTAGACAATTTCTGACAATTGCATCCAGCAATATGGTAGCATTAGAAATTATTATTGTTGTTGCTGTTAATGCAAGGACTTAGCAATTTTAACCTTTCTGTGACCCTCAGTCTCTTCATCTCAGGAGGACTTTAGCATAATGTGAAGTGTTGTTGGCTTGGTCTTCAAAAATGGCTTTGGAGCTAACCCAGACATACCACTGTCATCACAGAATCATTTAGATTGGAAAAAACCTTTACGATCATAGGCTCCAACCATTAATCTAATTGTACCAAGCCCACCACTAAACCATGTCCTTAAGCTCTGTATCTACAGATTTTCATATACAGTTTGTTACAGCATCAAATTTTCTATGAAACCTATAAAAAGAAATTTCAATTTAAAAAAGTGAAGAAAAGCCTACAAGTAGAATTAAGTAATTAGATTTGTTGTAGGGTAACAGATGAAATCTCACAAGGTTTGAATTTTGTGCTGAATTAATACAAACACAGCTATGGTATGGTGAGCTGCATGTGTACATTTCTAGTTCAGACTAAATTCATGGGAGCAGATCTAATAATGTTCAGAATACATTGTTGGATGGGGTGAGTGAGCTAAGAGACAATGTGAATCATCTAGTAATTACTATTTTAAAAGTAGACTAGCATCTCAGAGGGATGACTGTTTCTCATTAAAATTTTAACCATACAGTGTTAAACTTCCTGATTTTTTTTTTTTTTTTTCCCCTCTGTTGTTCAAACCAGCACAAAATCATAAAGGTTGGACAGGATCCTCTGAATTTTTTTAAAGAATATTTGGCCTTAAGTTGTATCTAATTATGTCTTGGAAGAAGCTAACTCATTCAGTACCATGTTTCAATCAGACTTGGTACAGAGCTGTACTCCTATATGGATTCTTGTGTATTAGCATGGCTTCCCCCACCCCCACACTATTAACTAACTGTTGAGCATCACTGCAAATACATATTATAGTGTGACAATTTCCTACTGTATTTGGGTAAATGTTGTAGAAAACACAATGCTGTAACTCTGTTCAGTCAGGCTCTGTACAGATGTAAGGTTAGTCATGGATCAGACTTCGTTTTCATCTCTCCTTCTGCTTCATTGCCCACATATGGGGTTTTGAACATGAATTATTAATAATTGAATCATTTTAAATGCTGGAGATGCACCAATTGTTGTCAGATTTGAAATTTGTTCCTTTTAATTACATAGTTACCAGTTAATGCACAACATGGATCTAAGGAGTTCTAATTGTTAAAGAATATTCTTCACCTCTACTGATTGGTATGAGGTAGATTAAGGGTATAGCAGTAGCTCTTCAAACCCACTGAATTTTTTTGTCAGTGATAAGTTAACACAATCTGAATGTAAGAAATGACCGTGAATAAACATTTTAAAGCATGTATGCTTTTTAATCTGTGCATTCCTGTACTGTTAATAATACTGGGGAGCTAAATCTTATGATTGTTTTACTTGGTAATCTTAGATAGTATAGGAAAGATAATAAAACCAAACACGCGTGTACACACATAGTGAGGATTAATTACTTCATATGGATGAAAATTTGAAGTCACCCTGGAGATGCTATTGCATCTGTTATTGCTTTGCTTTCAGCGATTGGTGCTGATGGTAATGTTCCATCAAGGGCCCTGGAAAAATTTACATGCTGAATACTTGAGGCTTGGCTTAATAAAAAGGATTTTGGAATATGCTAATCATGCTTATTTTGATGTTGACATACTCAGCAGTTGATTGAGCCCACTTTCCACCTAGGTCTTGGATGTTCACTTTGGAGACCATTCCCCAGAGATTTTCCACTAGAAAATTGTATGAAATTGAAGGCAGGCTGCCATGGTTGTCTTGGTGTCATCTAATGATAGGACAAGGGGTAATGGGTGCCAGCTGGAATACAAGAGGTTCCACATCAATGTGAGAAGGAACTTCATGTTGAGGGTGACAGAGCACTGGAACAGGCTGCCCAGGGAGTGGTAGGTCTCTTCTGGAGACATTTAAAACCTGCCTGTATATGTTCCTGTGCGACTTGCTCTAGGTGGTCCTTCTCTGGCAGGGGGATTGCATCTTTCAAGTCCCTTCCAGTCCCTAATGTTCTGTGATTCTGTGAAGGAGTTCAGGTCATTTGTAGAAAAAAGTAGTTATAAAGCAAGGTCCAAATTTCAGCACAGATAAGTACATTGAAATGTGGAAATAGATATTTCTTTTGCTGTTTTTCCTTGACAATTTAGACAGTTACTCTCTGTGGAGAATTCCATGCAAGATGAAAATAAGTCATCTTTGTAAGACTTTCTTAAAACAAAAATCTAGGTCTGTGATAAGCAATGCTGTAAATAGCTAAAGAATTTTATTTTCTCCTAGATTTAACCATTCTGGGAAATGACATCCCCGTCCCTCTCAGTACTCTGCAATCTGTATATATATGAGGCTACAAATAAATAAATGGACAATAACCTGAACTTGGGAAACCTGAAAAGTTTTGTAAGGGACAAATTACTGTTGAAAAGAAAGTAATTCAAAAAAAAAATATGGACTTGGTTTGAATTCACCCAAGAATAAATAGACAGTTCTGTGTGGGGAATGAAAGTCTAAAAATGGCATTGTCATCACAGCCTTTGAAAGTCAGATCCATTTAATTTTCTCTAAGAGAAACTTGCTGATGTATCCATATCCGTAAGGAAGTGTTTCTGTTGTGGTTAAGGGTTGCAAAAATTACTGTGCTGTGGCAGAGAGAAAACTTTTTTATTAGGACAGTGAAAACACACTTGATCACAGAAATGCACATCCAGTCTTTAGAGCCAGGCATTGTGTTAGAAACACAGTCTTCCAAATGGGTGAAATTTCTAGGACACATCTAGTCTAGGCTTTCTTAGCTAATTAGCATCTCTGACAGCTCTTAGAAGTCCATTTGAGGGAGGAGCCTGAATAGGGCAAGAAAGAATTAATCTGTCAAGGCAAAAGTAATTCCAAACTCTGTATCAGTCTCTTCTAAAACTCTTCTAGCTAGCAAATCATTGATAAGAGGTGGTAGAACTACATAGCACTTGCTATAACCAGCGAGTTTTAAAGTATTGAGAGGCAATCTGTTTTGAGTTCAAATTTGAGTGCTGCACAGGGAAATTACCTCTGAATTCTGTTGTGGCTGCGTAGCTTTGAGCCTGAAAGACAAAGCATGATGGTAGTGAGGTTAAATGATTGGACTGGGTTGTCTGCAATTAGACTCTACTCTTCTATCCCGGGATTTTATAACACCACAAATATTTTTTAGAAGTTAGAATCAAAATGTTTTAGTCAACTTTGGTAAAGGGCATGTGATGCAGAAGATGCTATTGATCAACTGCTGTTAATACTGAGTTCTTGGCTTCTAAAAAAAAAAATAGAGGAGATTATTGGTTTTACCTTAGACTTTTGACTAGAGAGAAATCCAGTTTGGAAGTAAAATTCTTACTAAGGTGAAAAATCCATGTGCTTACACAGAAGAAAATATTCTCTTGTATGAGCAGCCCTGTGCTATCTAGTGCACTCCAGAATTACGTCAGTTCTTGCTCTCAAAATCAAGCTGTGATACCTAGTAGAAATTTTTCTCTTCCTCCTTTGTTTAAACAAAATTTTCTAATGGTTTGTTGAAACTGGAGGAGTCATTTTAGCTTTACATAGTATGAATTCCGTTTTTGTTCTCCTGGGACTTCTCATGGGTATAAGATGATAATTAAACTATTTCAATACTGCAAATGATCTCATTTTTCTTTCACCTTTCTCCACTATAATATTAACATCATTTACATAACTAAAATAAGTTTCTGAATACCAAATAAGTCAGAATGTATTATAAAATTTCAAGTTTCTCCTACATCTTCTTTTGGGGTTGGTTCTCAACATTTGTGTGTAATCATCTATAATTTTTTAATGCCATTTAAATACCAAAGTGAGAACATCTACATTAATGATCATGTAAGATCAGACTCCAGTCCTACAACTTTAGCTATAAGCCTGGCATCACTGATAATATTCTCTGATGTTGCAGGATGGGGTTGGGAACAGGTCCTCTGGAATTAGCACAACAAGCCATGAGCAAGAGGATATTTGAGTAGGTGAGGACATGCAGGCCTGGTTCTTTAGGGATTGATCTTTAGGAACTTTGTTGTTGTAACATGTCTGGAATTTTAGTATGAAATTTTTTTCACAACTTTCAGTTTGAAACCTGATGGACTTTGCAACCTGTTGCAGCTTTGAGATTTTATTGCTTCTTGCTGCTTTAATTTACCATATGGTCTGGTATTCACCAACTCTGCCCTAATGAGAATTACTCTTGCAGGTAATTTTCTAATGATTGTCTTGGGATAAA
>JAOXOE010000702.1:12337877-12395080 GCA_028565055.1 Phoeniculus purpureus | reverse complement strand
GGTGCACTGTCAGCAAGTTTGCTGATGACACAAAGCTGGGTGGTGTTGCTGACACCCCAGCAGGCTGTGCTGCCATTTAGCAAGACCTGGACAGACTGGAGAGCTGAGCAGAGAGAAAACTAATGAACTATAACAAGGGTAAGTGTAGAGCCTTGCATCTGGGCAAGAACAACCCCAGGTACCAGTACAGGTTAGGGACTGACCTGTTGGAGAGCAGCGTATGAGAAAGGGATGTGAAGATCCTAGTGGACAGTGGGATGACCATGGGCCAGCAATGTGTTCTTGTGGCCAAGACGGCCAATGGCATCCTGGGGTGGATCAGAATGGGGGTGGTTAGAAGACTGAGAGAGGTCCTTCTCCCGCTCTACTCTGCACTAGTGAGACAACATCTGGAGTATTATCTCCAATTCTGGGCCCCTCAGTTCAAGAAGGACACAGAACTGCTGGAGGGTGTCCAGCATAGAGCAAGGAAGATGATGAAGGAATTGGGACATCTTCTTTATGGGGAAAGGCTGAGGGAGTTGTGTCTCTTCAGCTTGGAGAAGAGCAGACTGAGGGGTGACCTCATTAATGCCTATAAATATGTGAGGGGTGAGTGTCAGGAGGATGGAGCTAGGCTTTTCTCAATGTCATCTGGTGATAGGACAAGGGCAATGGGTGCAAGCTGGAACATAAGAGGTTCCATATAAATATCAGAAGGAACTTCTTCCCAGTGAGGGTGACGGAGCACTGGAACAGGCTGCCCAAGGTGGGTTGTGGAGTCTCCTTCTCTGGAGACATTTAAAACCTGCCTGGATATGTTCCTGTGTGACTTTGTCTAGGTGATCCTGCTGTGGCAGGGGGATTGGACTGGATGATCTTCTGAGGTCCCTTCCAATCCCTTATGATTCTAAGTATACCAATGAATAAAGGAGGGACAGTGTTCACCTATTTGCTGGTTTTCCTATCTCCTGTAGAGAAGGCCCTAGGACAAGGCCTCTGAGAGTTGTAGAGAATTCCATCTTTCTGGAGCAGGTGGTGGCCAGGCAGAATGGCACAAGGCATTTCAGGCTACCTGCTGCGCCCTGGCTTTAGGCAATGGAACCAAGCTTTAAATAAAGGGAGGTTATGGCCGTCATCTATGTTTTCAGCTTTCTTGTCCGTATTCTGCTTTTCTGTTTTTGACTGTTGCTTAGTTATGCTCTCAAGTAGCTGTGTTTTTCCTAAATAGCATGTCTTGGTTGTACTGCAGTCTTTATATGATTAGCCGTTGCAATGCTTTTGCAATCTCTTGCTTTCTGTGTTTCTGTTCAAGAATAGAAACTCTGGCAAACTGGGAACAATCTAGATCATGCAAAAATGTTAATAAAATACAATTTGAAAGATTCAATAGAAAAATAACAGTTAGAGGTCATAGTCTACCCACATAACTCTCAGTATTTATGTAGCCTGATCATGACCTTGTGGCTGTGTGACAAGCAGGAACTGTCTCTTACTGATTTACTAGTGTAATTTCTTCAACTACTCAAGATTTTCCTTGGAAAGGCCTTCTAGTAAATTCTGATGATGGCTAACCTTGCTTAGCCTTCATGGAAGTTAGTGGTACCATAGTCCAAAGTATATTTCGGCTGTATATTATCAAAATTTTGCATGCTTACATTGAATAAAATGTAGTTTTACAATGTGTGTGAGGGTTTTTGTTTTGTTTTTTGTTTGTTTTTATTTTTTTCAGTTACATATTTACTTTTTTCTTTTTAACTTCTCCATGTATTCCTGTCAAGGAGAATCTTTAATGTGTGTGTGTGTTTTAGAGATCTGGGATATTGGAAAGATCAATCAAAATAGATGATCAATTTCTCACTACTGTGCAATTCACAGCTTGTAAAGCACTTTCACACCAATCTGCAAAGCTAGAAAGTGTTACTAACCCCACAGCATGGGGTTCCTGAGACATGGGCTATAACCTACCATTTTTCTTCTGATTCTGTCTTTGTGAACATAAAGCTTGATATATTTTTCATTTTTCCCCCCCACGTCAAAGACCACGTATAAAAAAAACCCCAAGACTTCCTCAGGGAGCATATAGAGGGAAATATAACAATTTGCTTGCAAATGGGAGGTAATTGGTATGTTAATTAAAGTTGACTTTACCTCTCTTAATGTTAACCTCCTGATTTTCTCCAGTGTTTCAGGTAGGGAAAAAGAATTTATTCTTTAGTATTCTCAAGAATGAGATTGGATAATAGACACAAATGAAGTCCAAATCTAGTACAAAAAACATGAGAAGATATGTCTCCCGGCTGCTTTCCTAATACAGTGTAAGGAGGACGAGATAGTTATCTGAGCAGTCACTCCACAGCTCAGACTTCAAATTATAGTAATTATGACAATTTGTGCCAATAGCCATGAGGTGGGGTTTTTTGATGTGGTTAAAAATAACATCTGTAAAAATCCAATAAAAAAAATACGTTTTGCTAATTTTCTGATAAGATAATTTTTAACTGTACTATGTGCCTTCTACCACCGTTTTCAATTAGAGTAGTTCCTTCTGGGCTTTTACCATCTTGTCTCGTGGATCCGATTCTATCCTGAGCAGTTCATTTGTTTTAACTTTCTTAATTAATTGTTTTGTGTAGGTTTTGCCTTTCAAACTGATACCAATCTTCCAGGCTTATTAGTGTGCTGATTGCTAATGTGCGATACAAAGCACAACTCAGTTAAATTGTTCTTTCTGTCATATTAAACAGAGTTTCCATATTAGCCTGCTAAACAAAATAATTGTAGATAATCTAGAGGGTAACAAATGACAAGAGTCTTGTACCCAGGAGAGTAAAAAGAAATTCTTTTTGCAGCTTCTGTGTGCTGGCTTTGGGTACAATTCTGAGCCCACAGGCAATGGGTAGTGTAAGACGAATTAATTAACTACCAAGAAATTGGAGAGCTGGTTGGAAAAATTGCCTGAGGAATATAGAGAGCAAGGAGAAGTAGGGTATTGGACATAGTTGATGGCTTTCCCCACTCAGAGAATTTTCTTTTTGTGAATCAGCTCAGTTTTGATGTTTCTGAGTTGTACGAGGGAGATGCAATTTTGGGGAGGGATGGCATTACATCCTTTACACCATCCTCACATACGTCTGCTCTATGCAGGTTGACTGAAAGGACATATAGCTTGTAGTGGTGGTTTTAAAGTCTGATGCAGTTTAACTGGTGTATGACGAGGAACACCCTTCTCTGGGAATAACGACTGTCCTTGAAGCTGTCACATAGGTGACCTGGTACTAGTTCAGTGTGTGGCAATGCAGAAGAATTGCTTCTCAGAAAAGGCGCTAACCCCTGGACTATTTAAATTCTCTAGAGATTAGGACTAGAGCACGTATGGTCAGGAATTTGTTGTTCATGCTATAATCTCACTACTAGAAGATTTACCTTTTAACTTGTAATCCTAGAAGGTGTATTTCAAGCTACTGTGACATACTCAAGATAGTATGTATTTTTCTGGAGTTAGTTTTCTGCTAGAGCTGGTACAATCCCTGGCAGTCACTTCAGTGCAGCCAGCAGTATTGTGCACTCATGTAAACGGTAGCTGTGGAGCTGGTTGCTCTCTTACTTGATGCAAACCTAACAGTGCCTGCAATCTCCAAGCTGTACCAGGCCTTGGTTCTTAGGCTGCTGAAGGGAGTGTAGAAGATGCCAATTTGACTACAGATTGATTCAGAGCAACTGCAAGCCTGAAGTGGCTGTGACTCAGGTAGCAAAGACTTTCCTGCCTTAAGGCAGCTCCCTCCCATTCTGTAGTGAGGGAGTTTGAAGGTATGCAAAAGCTGCAGACTGGCCTCACTAAAAACTATATAATTTCCTCTTCTTGCAAGAGAAATCCCTACTGTTTCACTAGCACTGTAACCTTCCACTGTTTGAGAGGGATAAGGTTTGTGAAGCAGGAAGAAATGTCCTGGAAATGAATCGGGACATCAGGAAAAAGTTCTTAACAGAGAGAGTGGTCAGGCACTGGAATGCGCTGCCCAGGGTGGTGGTTGAATCACCATCCCTGGATGAGTTTAAAAGACGCTTAGATGTAGGGTTGGGGGATTTGGTTTAGAGATGAACTTATAGAGTAGGGTTAATGGTTGTACTTGATGATCCCGAGGGTCTTTTCCAACCTGAATGATTTTATGAATCTATATTATGCGCAGACAAATGTTGGCCATTGTCAGCCCAGAGCTTCTCTGAGCTTCCGGGCTTTTTATACGCAAGCCCACACGTACCGACACAGATTTCTCAGCTCTGCTACTAAGTTGCTCACAGAGTAAGAATAATAGAAAAATGCTAAGCATTTTACTTGATTTAAATTTTGCAGAAAACCATAGCAGACTGAACTTTGGCTCCTGTTCAGCTGCAATCTAGACATGAATTAACAGGCGCTTCAAACTTAAATTAGACGAGTCAACCATTGAATGTAGTTCAGAAGCGCACCAAAATAAATCCGGATGACATTTATGACATATTTCATTGTTTCTATAATCTAAGTAACACAAAAGGCGTAAGTCACAGCACAATACTTCATTGCCTTTCTTTTTGAAACACTGTCCATGAATAAATTTAGACTGGAAATTGGAAGATTTGTTACTATCAGATTGAGAAATGTGTGATGGTGCTGCTGTAATGATATTGGGCTGTGGCTGACCACACTGAGCTGCAGAGCTCACGACTGCACTCTAGGCTAATGTTTCTAGGCACACAATGCTGGGTTACTTAAAGCAAATGTCAACCCCAAAGGTTTTTTGGCTTTCTTGTATGTTGCTTTTGTTGTAGAATCATTGGAATGCATTAAAAAAGTAGAAACTAATGCAGTGTTTGAGAGCTAATTTTATAAATTTGATTTTTGATCTAAGGAAGTGTGAGTACTGGTGATAAACATGTTTATTGATTATCCCTTCTGTGTAAGTATATTTAAAATGCCATACACATCTTTCTAAAAAGCTGTATGTATGGAAAAGGGATGGAGAAAATGCAGCCATCCTGCTGAAAGCCATGAAATGTGTGATGTATTTACTAATTAGATGGCAGATTTTCTCTTACCCTATCAGTTGAAGGAATACTAGATGCATTAATTCATGTAGTGTCCATGGCAGATCTAACAATCTGTCTGTGCGTGCTGTCATTGGGCAAACGTCTTTCTAATGCTGCTGCCCTCTTCAGTTCAGTGCTATTTGAGAATTGAGTTGTTAAGTGGATAGGATACTTAGAGGTGAACAGGATTGGGCCGACAGCTGCTCTTATAGGCACAGTTCCTCATGGCAAGGTGTCTCACACGATGCTCAAGATGACAGTAGCTCTAGATATATGCAATATCACAAGTAAAAGGAGGAAAACTTCAATGAGTCATCCAGATCAAAAGCATGAAACTGAAGTTAAAATCACATGGAAATATAACTATTAAGTATGGTGGACTACAAGAAACATATGCAACAGATAACCTAAGATCGCAATGACTGATGGTTTTACAGCATAATTTTAAGGATGAACTGTTCCTAAACAATTTTTCCAGGGTATTAAGCACTAACAGCATCAGGCATGCATGTCTTGTTCCACTCATTCTTTTTTTTCTTGAACAAACAAGTTGAATGTGGCCAATACAAGAAAAAAGCCCACTCTCCACTTATGTGTGCACGTTTCTTTGTCCTCTTTCCAATATCCCCCAGTAATGATGGAGCGCAGGATCGTGTTCTGCTCTAATGTCTTTCTTGTAAGATTTGGAGGGTAGTGCTGTTGTGACCTTCGGGAGCAGGTTTTTTCCATTTGGAAGGAGGCGGGGGAGAGAGCATTGAATTTGAGATTGATTTTCCTCCTTTTAGCATGTGGAAATTCAAAGCAAGCTCCTTGATTCATCAACAATGACTGCATCTCCAGCCTCAGAATGCAAAGGCATCAGCAGGAGCAGACTGATGAAGTTAATACCCTCAGACTGCATTGTGAATGTGACTAGAGTCCAGGATGCTGTATGCTATTGAAAAATGCTGATGTTGTTCCTTGCAGTGGCTGGTCACAGTGGTAACCAGAGAATTTTTATCTGAGGATTAAAGAAATGGGGAGCTCAAGCAATTTTAGACATACTGTTATGGTCCCAGCTTCTTGTTAGGGCACTTATGGGCTCTGCATATGTGGTGTGTGTGTTTTGAAAGCTTCCAAGGAATGCATCCAACTAAACACCAGAATGCCTCAAAGACCTGCATTCCAGTCTATGGAGATTTTAAAGATGATGGTTTTCCCCTCTTCCCTGCAAAGGGCTGGTCTTTCTAGTTGAAGTTCTGAGAGTGTTGGAGGTGAACAGCTAGCTATTCATTGTAAGCTTTATTTTCAGTAAAGAGCAGAGGGAGTATTTGAGCAGAAAGTTTTTTGGAGAGCTTCAGTTCAGCAGGAGATTGTGGGAAATCGCACTGGATCTAGGCCATGGGGTCATCTTAATCCTTAGAGGTTTGTTGCTTGCCATCTTTGAATTTGAGCTGACCAGTCCTGTGTTTCTGGACTTCAAATTTAATCCTGCTGATCTTGAGAGGAAAGGACTGCCCAATTAGCATTTCAGCAAGAACTGACAATACCTGACTTTCTCCAGGTTTTGGAAAAACCACAACAGAGAACGCACCACTAGTTTCTCAGAGGCAGTATTTTGACCTCAAGGTGGTGTTGTGTGGGCACCATCAAGGGAGGAAAAGGTGATGTTCCTGCACAAGATTCTTTTTGATAAAATTCACCTTCTCTATGTGTAATGTTTGTAAAGGAAAAGGTGCACCTGCTACAAAGTGAACTTGTGGCTCTGCAAGAGCGTGTAAACTTTGTGGTAAATCACTAGCAGGAGATAAAATCTGACAAATGTATGTGTTTGCTGTGAATCAGGCATCCACAACTGGAGAGGTGCTTGTTGTGAGATGTTTTGTCCATTGAGAATGTTAAATGCTTAAGTTTGTACTTGGGAATAAATACACAGCTGAATTGCCAAGCCTGTTTTCTGTTGTGAGACTGTCACCTATACAAAAAACATTGACAATTTCCAGTTGTTCTTCCCATTACTGTTGTGCTGTTGTCATCTGGGTGGAGCTGGCTAGCTGGACTGTTGTAGCAGACCCACATACATTAGTGTGGGCACAAGAAGATAGTCCTTTGAGCCAGTGGACATTTGAAGGTATTAATTTACTTCTTCTACTAGTCTCTATGAACTTTAAGAAACATGTGCTAGAGCACATAAGGTAGGAAAACATCAGGCATGAGTGTGGCTTGGCGGTTGATTTTTTTTTTTTTGTGTGTTTTTTCAGTTGACCGTGTCTCTACCTGCCTAGTTATGATGTTATATCTTTGCACAATGTAGTGAATCCCTAAAGATTCTATGAATCTAAATTTGCCTTATTCTGATTGCTGGTTTGAGTACAGTCTTAAGAGTCTGTGTATTAGAATAACAAGGATCCGGAAATCGTCTACACTGGGGTGAATATGAGTTAGCAGTGGAGTGGAATTGAGATTGTCAGTAAAAGGAGTTATGTTATCAATAAGATCAACCTTCATTACAGTTGCCAGTGATGAAACTCAAAATGCAATGTAGCATCCTATGTCGTTCTACTACAAAATTGCTTTCCCTTGCTGTCAGTGAATTAAAACTATTTGAGTTTAGTTCCAGCAAGACTTTTATTTATTGTATCTCTTACTGGCTATGAAATCTCTTTAGACTGTGTTGCTTTAGTTGTTGGACATAGGAGTTGAACGAATCCCAAGTATTTTAATCTAAAGAACAGATTAGTTACTCGCATACCTTATAACTTTCTATCTCCAGCAGGAAAATATGTTTTGATGTGTCTGCATGTAAATATCTAAAAATTTCTATTCAAAAGTATATTAATCCAGTTCATACTTGTTTATGGCTCATCCTTGAGCCACTCTAGTCTTCACCTGCAGTGAAGTTGTAAACTGGTAACAGATCATGTCCCAGTGCTTCCAAGTATGTTTTTGCCGTCAACTTCTCTTGCCCATTCAGTATTGCATGCAAGAGATGAAAAAAGTTTTATAGAAGACTATCCAGAGGCTTTGGGCTGTCATCATAAAAAGGAGATGAACTCAAGCTATTTGCGACTTGAAATAATAATTTGTTTAACAATTAATAACAAGAGAATCTTTAACATTCTCTTTATAATTCTATAAAGAGAATCTTTAGAGTCAGCACAAAGCTTCTGGGTTATTTGCTTTTATTTCCATTGAATTTTAGGCCATTAAATGTTAATTCGTTCAGTCAAGAACACACATGTAACTGCTAGGGTTCAGAATTATCCTTCATATGGAAAATCATCTTCTGAAATTACGATAATTTAATAAGTACTTAATATATAAAATAATTTGCTGTACTTCAAAGTGGTATGCAAGGCCAGTTAAACTGGAAAGATGCAGGGATGCAGTGTTTTTCACATTTGTGAATCTGCATTGTGAATACATAGACTTCTGTGTTTAGGAATGGCAGCGCTGAGTACCTTACAAGGTTTTGTATTATTTAAGAGCTACTAAATTGCTTTTGCAATCTTCATCTTTAATTTGTGCTGAAAGTCGCTCTGTAATGCAACAGTCTGCTCTGCTCTGCTTGTTGAAAGAGAATGTGGTTTTTGAAATGTTTGAGAACTTTGAAAAAGTACTAGTATGCTTTTAAAATTCCTCCACCTGCAGAGTCATGTGCCTTGCTTGTTGTAGCCTTAGAGAGGAAGTCTCAGGGTTTGTTTGTTTAAACTGTCTGTAAGCAGCTTAGAATAGCTATTGTGGAGGTAAAAATATCATAGCTTTAAATCTCTGCTTCCCACAATCTGCCAGGTCCAGAAGCCAAGTCAGTGATGCTGCTAAAAGAGGGAATCTCAAATTCCTTTCAAGAATATTGTTTCAATTTCTTGTCCTTTTAGTGATATTGTGCTTTAAATGAAGAAATTGTTTCTGAAATGGGGACTCAGGATTGCCAGGAAAGATGCTATAAGCAATTTTGATTATTTTAGAAAATGTGATGCTTGGAAGGAGCTACTCTCTTCTCCCACCACTCAAATTTCTGCAGCAACATTTATTTTTATTTTTTGCTTTTTAGCATCTCTTGGTTGGGAAGGATGTTCAGGAACTTGATGAGTTAACAGTGGCCTTAAGGGACATGATGAGTGAACAGAGGGCAGAAAAGGCATTTAAAGATGTGTCATAATGGTTCCTCAAAGTGTCATATACGTTTGCAGCTTAACCTAGACGGACTATCTGTTTGCACCGGGCATTTACAGTATCTAATACACCAATTCCAGGCTGGTGTATAGTTGATTCCTGATGTTAATTTTATCTCATGATGCTTATTGTGCTTAATGCCACATGTCAAACAATGCACATCTCAGAATCAAGTGCTAAGTCATTGCATACTGATCACCTAGGAAGGTGTCTTGTGGGGGAAGGTGTCTGTGGGTATTCTGATAACTTTAATTTGTAGCATCCATGAACTTAGACTCCTATTCACAAATATATATGATCCATGCTCTCCCTTTAACACATTGTGATTTGACTAACTGCTTTTATATGAATTTTATCTTAGAGTCATACACTTAGAAAATTAGTTTTGTTGAGCTTTTTAGGTCCTGTTGTCCAAACTCAAGCTCAGAGACTAAAGGGTTATGTATCTTTTGACTTGTATTTTGGGCTCTTTATTTTCAGGAAGAGGAGACTTAGGGGAGACCTTATTGCTCTCTACAACTATCTGAAAGGACATTGTAGAGAAGTTGGTGCTGGTCTCTTCTCACAGGTAGTTAGTGATAGAACCAGATGGAATGGTTTCAAGCTTCAACAAGATGGATTTAGATTGGACATCAGGACAAAATTTTTCACAGAAAAGTGGTCAAGCACTGGAATGGGCTGCCCAGGGTGGTGGTTGAGTCCCCATCCCTGGATGAGTTTAATAGATGCTTACATGTAGAGTTGGGGGATCTGGTTTGGGGGTGAACTTGTAGAGTAGGATTGATGGTTGGACTTGATGATCCCAAGGGTCTTTTCCAAGCTGAATGATTCTATGATCAATACTTAAATTTTAACTGGTGGTTTTATTTTTCTCTTTATTTAGAAGTGTATTTTTTTTTTACTGGATAAAAACTTTCAGGGTGAAATTATTTAAAATGCTAGATAAAGTTGACCTACCATGTTAGCTTAATTAAACGATAAGATTATGATTGCTATAAATCAAAAGTTTGTCTTCTAGTCATTTGTATCCAATCTGTGACGCCCCTGCATTGTCCACATTAGCCAAATTCCACTTTAAATGACATCAGTGATTGTTTTCTTTTGGAGAAATATTAGGCCAATAATAAATGATTTAAAAAACTTTATCCTTTAATCTTGTTCTTTCCTTAGTTTTTAATGTATGCTTTTGGCTCTAACAAAGGCATGTTTCTAAGGGCAAATGTCAGGTGGTAGGAGGATTACCTTGTTTTGCTTTGCTGGAATGTACTCAGAAAGCTAGAGTTATCAGATTAGTGAATGTTGCTGCAATTAATATTGTGTAGTTCATCTATCATCAGCCCGTAGAAAGCCTGATGCTGTGGACAGAGATCCTTTTCCAGGTCTAACCCTGTGGGGAAAAGAACCTTTTCATCTGCAACTGCTCCTCCCTCTGGCAGAAGTGGTGGTGAGATTCTGTACATCATCCCTGAGATGCTTCCTCCAAAGCTCAGTTGTCAGGGACAGGTCCAGCAGATCTCAGCTTGTCTGAAGATTGCCCTATATGGAAGTGCTGCAGTAGTGGTAGGTCTGCAGGGATGACAGCCCTAGCACAGGGGTAGTGACAAAGACCTGGATGCAAACTGGTCACCAAAAATCTTCTCTGTGGTTACTGTTGTTTGTAGACCCCTCAGCTGCCTATACCCAGAGATGTTTTCTTGCCACAATGTCTGATGAAAAGTTAACACCAGCGTTTCTGAAGTATGCTAAGAATGTTCCCTGGAGAACATGTAAATTTATTTCCAGAACCAAAAGCACTTTAGTGCTAGCTATCATCAGTTTGGCTTCTTTCACCTTTAAGAAAAGCAAAAAGTTCCTCTCTGTAACTATTTCCTGCTCCTTTTTCATCCCAGTCTTTTCCGTGCAGCTCAAAAAGTGAATCATCAGGCCCCCACAGCAGTAGTTACCGCATAGCTGGTATGATTGTGTCACACAAAGATGAAGAGGTATGGAACTAAATCAACAAATTCTGATTTGTTAGTTCAATTGAGTACAAACTACCCAAGGAAAAACCAAGCTGGAAATGGAGAGCAAATATATGTGAGAGGCAAGCCACAGCTTGCAGTGAAGAAAATGTTTGCAGAAAATGCCAGCATTACAGGTTTATCTAAGGTGTGGTCTAGCTTAAGCTGCAGTAATTACCCAAGGTACCATAGCTGTGGCTAGAAAATGAAGCGCTTTATAAACTTAACCCATTCGTGTCTTCTGAGACCAACCACAGTGCTACAACTGTGATGTTACACTTAGGCCAAGCCGTGGCTTTTCCAACACAATTGAAAATTCCAAAGCAAGAACATGTCCCACTTTACTTACCTGTCTGGCTTATTTTGTTCTGAAGAAATAGAAAACTCTCTAGGAGGATAACAAACTATTTAAGCAAATTTGGAGCAATGCTTCAAAAGATGACAAGGCTCTGAAGGGATTTGTTTATGAGGAAAGAATTCAAAACCCCTGAGTAAGTGAAGTCTGGCCAAAAAGGACTTTCCAGTTTTTGAAGATGTTAAGCTGTGAGTATAATATATTGTCAGCTATGGATGAATTCCCAGGAACTGGCTGAAAAAGAGGGCACTGAAATTTATGCTCCAAGGTCTTTCATTCACAGAGTTATAGAGCAATGGCTTTTAAAGAAAAGATCAAGAGTTCACCTGATTTAATAGCCTCTGTAAATACATGCAAAGCATCTGATTTGGGACCAATAACTTCTGTTTTAGTCAAAACATTGCATATGATAGAACAACTTGTAAAGTCAGATTTTGCCACTTTCCATGCTGACATATTGTAATAGTCAATCTCATTGAGTAGCTCTTGTTGGCTACTCTGACCATAATAATCTTCCCTAGCTACAACTGGTATCTTTATTCTAATTCAGATTTGTTTGGTTGTTACTTCTAGACAATTAATCAGAAGCTATTAGTTGGGGTTGGGGGAGGGAGGGATAATTTTTTCTTTGGCTTGCCAAACACTGTTTTTTCCAAAGTTTTCTGGTTTGCCAGAATGAAGCCCAAACACCCACCAGCCCTTGCATCTTCTGTTCTTGGAGTATCTTTGAGGAGGCGGCTGTTCTGGAATGTTTTCATGTGTGCTACATTTATTTTTAAAATGTTTTCCAAAGAGGCTTGGCAACAAGAGCTGAGACTGTCATTACTGTGAAGAACTGGAAAATAAAAGAACAGCTGGTGCATTTGGTGTCCTGGGAGCTGTCACTCTTAGGATTCCCCCTCCAAACGTAAAATCCAACCATGTATTTGTTTGTCTTTCATCACGTATAAGAAATTATAAAAAGCTGAGAAAAAGAAGCCAAGCCAAATCCTGCAAAAAAATCAGTTGAAAGTTGACAAATGCCCCCTGGCTAAGTACATTCGTGGTAATATGGGAAAGGAAAGAAAGTGGTAGGGCAATCTTAATTAAATTTAGTACTTGAAGTTACTTAGGGCATTGATCATTTGTTTGCATGGGCAGCTCTTGGTGCCCAGGCTGAGAGGTGCACAACAGCCAGTCAGCAACACTCCATCAGCCTAAGGGCAAACTATGGCATGCAGCAGTATGAGGAAAAAAAAATGAAGTTACAGCCCCTGACTGGGGACTCAGGCTGTGCTTACTGGGCCTGAGGAAGAGTGTAAAAAAGTGCCTGGACTAAACTGCATATGTTGACTTGTGTAACATGAATTTTCCATCCCTCTCCTGCCAGTGGGAAGGCACAGTTTCTTATCTGGCTTTCCTGGTTCACTCTCTCAGGCTGTGTCACTTGTTCCTCTTAGGTTTTTCTGACTGTTACTCATTTATCTATTTATTTACTTTAAGAATCTGCTCTATATTTGCTCACTTCATTCTTTATCTTGATTAAATATCTTTCTAGGTTTGATTTTCACAGCCTCATATTTTCTTAGGTAGGATGCTACGGATGGAAAGGTTTGCAGACCCACAGTGTTTGCACTAAACCAAATCTGTGTAAATCTCTCTGTGATATTGGTGTACTTTGAGATCAGACTTGTATGTCTTAGTTTTCCAGTATTCCCTGTACAGCACAGTGACTTCTGCTTCATTTGAGTCTTCTTTATAGCTCATAATAACCCTGTCATCCCTAGTGGTGTTTCCTAGAAAAAGCATTTGTTGTGGTGTTTGTAAAAGTTACTTGTGTTTCCTTGTGTTAATTAGTTCTGATACTGCAAAGAACATGTGATGGCAATTTGAACATCTTAGATTTAAGAGAAATACGTGCCAAATGAGTATTTTTGGGGCAATGACTCATTTTGCTGACTGACGTGCTAGTGTGGCATTTCTTGGTGGAGTTTTTCCATGTAGGAAGAAAAAGAAAAACTACTTGAGCTCTTTTCTTGTGGTGTTCTGTGCCTCTCACTCCCTCTGTGTCTGCCTTGAACTTCTTTTTAAATGTTCTTATTTGTTGTTCAAATATTTGCAGTCCTTAGAAGAGCAGAAAAACTTCAAGCATTTTGAAAACATAGAGGGGCTCCTTAAACTTGATGAAAATTACCGAGATACCGCTTTAAAGTGCCCTGCTTAAATAAATTACAGAGTTGTACAACTCTTAAATGCCCAATAGAGTTGCAAGAGGCACCTAGAATAATAGACTAGGTCACACTTAAATGAATTTCTCTTGAGGAACTTAACAGTAATAAGATAAACTGGCTCTACACTAAACCACAGAAGCACAGATAATAATACAATAGAGCTTCCCTAAATGAATCTCTGTTGGAGGAAGTGACCAGGTGACAGACTGGAGCATGAAAAGGGAAAAGATTTAAATTTAACTTGTTGAAAGAATCAATTTTTCTGAGTACCAGAGCTAAATGTTACCAGCCTTACAGATAGCTCTTCAGAAGCAGAAAGGCATTTTAAAGCATTTCTTTCGTATAGAAGCAATTTGTTGACTGGATACACAAAGTAATACGAATTGAGTTGCTGCAGGTAGGAACTAATAAAGTGCTGCTTATGAAAGCTGGGCTTTTCTTTTCCTGTAACCTCTAAGTCCAGGAGTTAACCCCAGAAAGCGTCAGAATATTGTTGCAATCGGATTTTTGTCAACAGGCCCTGCGCAAATTGAGTTTGGTGGGTTCGTCAAGGTTATGTAACAGCAAACATTTGGAAAAATTGGGCACAATGGTCAGCCTTTGCTCTGAAAGGGCACAGGATTAAATGAGCATAAAAATTTAATTGTCCTCTCACCCTGAATAAGGCTGGGGCTTTCCATATTAGGGTCGGGCTGGCTAGTTGAGCAGCAATTTTTATCTGGCCCCTGGATAAATAGATGCATTCAGCCCTCTTGGGCCTTCAACCTTCATTAACACAGAAATTAATCACATAAATTAAACATATATATTTTGCCGGAAAAAAGTCTTAACAAGCTGCATCCTCTACTGGACGAGAGAAAAGAATCAGGCATGTGTACATATTTAGCCTGACAATGCCAAGATTTCCAGAATATGTTTAAGTTTCTGTCCTTAATTTTCAAGGAGCGCATTGGCAGCTGGTGTAAATTGTCTGCACTAATCACAGTGGAGTTAGGCCAATATATACCATGTGCAAGTTGATTTGCAGTTTGCTTGAGGCTCTCAAATTCCCATTCTCAATATGTTGTCTTCTTTAAACTTCAGTGGTACTTTGTGTTTTCAGTTGCTTTCAGTGGAGGTACGTGGGTGTGTAATTGGAATTACCAAGCAAAGAAATGGTCCTTTTAGATCTTATGATGAGGGCAAGTGTATTCCTGTGCTTTGGTATAGAATGTAATGCGCATAAGACAGCAAATTTGTGATATGTAATAATATTTTACGTTTATCTACTTTTCCATTCCACGTAATCCCATGAGATTTATAAATAGTTTAATAGCAGAAAACTGTGTCTGTGTTCAGAAATTAATTTCTGAAATGGATTATTTCTGCCACTGCAGCCATTGGTCAGTAACGTAAGTGACGTTAAACAGCAGAATAATCATTGATTACCTGGGTGCTTACTGGAGTTGCAAGGGCAGTTCTCCACCTCCCACTGTAAATGGCAGTATGTTATGTGATAATGTTGACCATAAGACATTAAAATAAGGCAGGATTTGCTTAAAAGCAAATGCTTTGTACTTAAGGTTTATTTTTCTTACGTTTAAAATATGAGATTACAGAGTAAAAGGAAGTGGTAAAACCTCCATCACTCAAAGCCATGGGAATGTATCCACTTGTTCACACATGCTCCATAGTTACTGAAAGTGTGATTCTCATTTTACAGACTAATCCAACAGTTGGATGTGTTTAGAGGACAGCTTAGCCCTAGCTCAGTGTTTTGGTTTCCAAGTAATTATAAAGAAGAATGTGCTGCATCATACCTAGCTTTTATGTCAGTGTTGAATAAAATATTCAAAGCACAATTACAGATAGGCCAAGCTGTGTGAGAGATGCAGGGCTCTGATAGCTAACTTAAGTGTCTCTTGAGAAAGATGTGCAAGGAGTTGGGTGGATCTGTATTATGTGCTGAAGTCTGTTGGGCTATATTGAAACACAAGTTAATTTCAGTCAGCAAAAGTTAATTATTTTATGTCTACCAGATCCTACTAGCTCTTCCTTGGCCAGCTCCTCACTCCCATCCTGTTTGTTTGCTCTCTGCCACCTGATGCCTGCTGCTGCTGAGCTGGGGAGCAAAGAGGATTCAGGGAGCTCTGGTGCTGTTGGTCTCCCACTGTTTTACAGAGCAGGAGATGCTGAACAGTCCTATGAAATGCCTCCAGCACTGGGGTGAATTTCACACACTGTCTGCATTTCCTAAATCTGGCATTCAACTTCAGAAGAGTTGGCAGCTTTCTACCTTAAACTGGCTGGGAATTAGACATCTTTTCCTACAGAAAAATAGTCAAGGTTTTAAAACAGCTTACATGAATCAGGATGAAATGTTAGGGAGGAAAAAAACCCCTTTTACATGTGTACTTGTGTATGCAAGTGGGTGGCTGGGAGTATCTTGGAGGATCTAGTTTTTAGGAAAGCAGACAAATGAGCATGGGTTTGGCAACTTAGCTGGGTCTCTGGAAGCCCCTGTCCCGTTTTCAATTTTGCAAAGCTGGAGAGGGAAGAGAGACAAGGAAGCAGAAAGATAAGGAGCACTGGAAACCCAGGGAACTTGTTTCTGGCACACTGCTTTTTCCCTTGCTTCCTCCTGTTTCTCCTCTCCTCTGGAAGACTTCTGTCATATTAATGAGAGAGATTAACAGACACATTTTACCTAGGGAAATATTTGGGGTTTTTTTTCCTGCTATTAAGTTTGAATATTTCCTATGGAATTTTTCAGTTGTACAAGTGCAGCACTTCTGATTAGAAAATTATAACAGGACACAATTTCTCTGCTCCATTTTGATTATTCACCAGTGAATTCAGTGTATTTTATACTGGCGTATGTAGCCATTATGGTAACTTAATAAGATTTTCTTTTTCTCTGAAGTATTTTGGCTAAAATATAAGAGTTTCAAGGAGAAAAGTGTGTTCAGGTCGCTAGAGTTATTCCACCAAATATGTTGCCTTCTCCACTGGAAAGCCTCATCCTCTGACTAGTCTGCCAAAATACTTGCCCTGTGGTCTCAAAGGTGTTCCAGTGTTCCCAGCTCTCATATTTCATGATCTTCATTATTGTATGAGCAGTTTGTGCTGTTCCAGGTCTCATCATTAGTGTCTTGCAGCATCTGCGGTGCATTGTGATTTGAGTGAATGAACGGTTCTAATATAAATGATGACAGATTCAAGGTACCTCTTACAAAAAAGCTTCAGAGCATTAGAAAATGCTATGGTATAAAAACACACACTCTGAGAAGTACCAGTACTAATTTACAAGTTAGGGTACCCAAAGTCTCAGTGTCATCTAATGATAGGACAAGGGGCAATGGGTGTAAGCTGGAACAGAGGAGGTTCCCATAAGTATGAGAAGGAACTTCTTCACAGCGAGGGTGACAGAGCACTGGAATGGGCTGCCCAGGGAGGTTCTGGAGTCTCCTTCTCTGGAGATGTTTAAACCCTGCCTGGATATGTTCCTGTGTGGCTTTGTCTAGGTGGTCCTGCTGTGGCAGGGGGATTGGACTAGGTGATCCTTCAAGGTTCCTTCCAATCCCTAATGTATGGTGAAGGCATTTCATTACTCCTGTGTTAGATGTGAGGAAAAATTCAGACCTCTGAGAGAATTTGTGGAAGTAATATTGGAATTCCTGTGCTGCTGTTTATACTGTTTAATCCTGTTATTGTTGGAGTGATTTATCACATCTAGGAGATTGCTAGGTATTATCACAGTAGATTATATTTCATTACCTCGGAATAGTAATCATAGCATTAGTGTTTTCTTTTTGTTAATATGGGTTTTGTTACTGGAATATTAAATTTGAGCAAAGAATATGTAAACTGAAAATTGGTATTAGAAAATTTTTGATGAAAGACTTCATTAGCAGAATGAGATGGTTAAAAAGAACATACTTCATATTTTGTATTACTTCAGTACTGGTATCTCCATTTACTTTTTCTATTTAAGCTTAATGGTGGTAGGGCACATTATTTGAATTTAACAGTAAGCGTCTTAAATGGGAACTACTTTGATTAAAGCTAATTAAAGTACATTTGCTACTAAGTTCTAATTGTGCTGTTTGGTATATGGATATTGCCAAATGTTAGAGGCTGAGTGAGTTGGTTTGGAAGCTTTTTCTCTTCCTTGAGTAAGACACAGGATCAATGCAGCTGATACTGTGGTTCAGAAGCTTCAGAAGTAGAAGTTGGGGAAGTAAAGATGATTTTTGCCATCTCTTGGACCTAAGATATTTCAAAGATATTAACAAACTCCTTTAACTTCGTGCCACCCATCTTGTTTTCTTGGTGACCCATGAAAATTGACACAAGAAACACTGGCATACTATAGTCTTAAAGGAAGAACTTTGAAAAAAGCCATAGGAGCAAGCTGTAGTTCTCCCTTTCAGCCAGCCAAAAGATTCCCAGGCTTGTGGTCTTGTTTAAAGTGGAGAAAGATCTGTGCATTGCAAAATGCACTGAAGGACTGCTGGACCCAAGACATTCTGTTTTGGGTTAGTTCATACTTTGGCCAGGCTCAGAACTGGTGGAAATAAGTTGTAGTTGTATTTGTTTTTTTTCTCTACCTGCTGTAGTCCCTTCCTTTAGATTCATCTACTTGAAGAAAAACAAGGAGATGGGATGGCAGGCAGACAGTACTGCGGAGCTGGGGGACTTTAGGTAGATTACTAATGCTTAAGTACATAGATGAGAGCATACAAATCAACCTAGGACAGGGGCTGTTTGAAACCAGGTAGCGTTACCCTCTTCCTCCCTCATGCCAACTCAGGATCATTGACTTGTGCTGTGCCCTGCCCATCTCAGGCTTTCTTTGCTTAAGTTTGGGAAAATAGTGTGTCTAAATTTCTGTCTTATAGGAAATAAGATAGATGAAAGGAAATAGTTTTCCACCACACTAATCCATCTCCATTCTCTTTTTTTGGGTTCTCACCTTGCCTATCCACTTGTGTATGTTACTACAAAGACAAACTAGATGCACCCTTGAGGTTTAAAGCTGGTGAGAGTGCAGCCATCCTGGATGGAAGACAACAAGGAAGACAACCTTTTGGCAGCATGCTGCCATGTCAATTCATACTAAAAGTTTGCTAGATGAGTACTGCTAGTCAGGTACAGAAATGCCCAGTGGAAACCTATACTTAGAGGTGGTGGGCACTCTGAATTGAAGGATGTATTTTTCCTGGTGTGGAATGCAAGACTTTACCAGTGGCTTACCACACTGCAGGGCGGTGAGGGTGACAGAGTAGTGGAACAGGCTGCCCAAGAGGGTTCCCTTGGGCAGCCTGTTACGGAGTCGTCTTCTCTGGAGACATATAAAACCCCCCGGCATATGTTCCTGTGCAACTTGATCTAGGTGATCCTGCTGTGGCAGGGGGATTGGACTAGATGATCTTTCAAAGTCCCTTCCAATCCTTAATGCTCTGTGATGAGCAGTCCCCATAGTGTTGGTTTGCCCCCACATTCTCCATCCCATCTGCAGTAATAGAGGGTACTGAGGAGCACTCTGCACTGCGAAGGAGCAAGTCTGTAATCTCTTCTGGTGTTTCGGAAAGAAAAAAGAATCACCATTGACAGTCTCTGAAAGCCTCTAGTTTTTAATGATCTAGCTGTACCTTCTCATTGTGTTCTGCTGGCAAAGACATTTAATTTATTTTAAAAGTTCTGGAGTGTTCAGTGTGCCCAGTTTGCACATTTCTTGTGACATCCAACATTCCCAGCAAGGGCAACTTCTTAGCATGGCAGACTACAGAACAATGTAGCTTTTTTCTTTGCCTTTATTTTTCCCAAGGAATACAAGTCTCCCAGAGAGCACCTCTCATTATATAAAAATTGTGTGTGCCTGGTTCTGTGTATCGTATAGGTGGGAAATACCAACTTTAATAAAAATGAGCCGTTCTGGACCCGGGTGCTGCAAGTCTGATGACAAAATTGATTGTCCTCATAGCTGAAAATGCGTGAAGGAAACAAGTGTTTTAAGGGCAAAATGACAGTGTTCAATTTAATCTTTAGAGAGTGATCTGTAGAGATCACAGCTTTAACCCTTTAGAGGCAGGAGATGGATTGTTGTGAGGTGTGAACCATACTTTTATGCACTGGAGCCCTACTCTCTGGCACGAGCTTGTTAGTGCCACTGTAACAGAAGTAATAGCAAAATATTTGTCCACAGTTTGTTATCTATAAATTCTCACAGGGAGAAACAAAATAAAGCAACATGAAACCTAAACAGTCCAACATGTTCAAACCCTTGCTATTTTCCCCTGAGAGAAATATAGTGAGTTGCTACTGTAGATAGAGTACATGTACTCAAGAACAAAGAGGGCTTAAGGAAGAAGACATGGTGAATATATAATAACTCTGAATAAATACGGTAAGTCCTCTCTTGTTTCTTTGCAAGTGCTTTTCAAGAAGCGAATAATAGTAAAGCTCTCCAACACACTTAGGGTCTGAGCCTGCAAATATCTACTCATACGAGTACTTCTTACTCATGTAAGTAGTCCCATTGAAGTCTGTAAACCTGCTCATGTGAGTAAGGCTAAACAAGTTCAGGGTCTAAAACACTATGGAGGAGACAAAAGCATATACAAGTACAGCCCTAAGACTCTTCAGACATGGAGCAGCAGAAGATTTATCTGAGGCTTCCAATGTAAAGCCTTGTAAATTAGTAGGATGATCTAAAAAATCAGGCCGCTGTTGCATTGGGAAGCAATGGAGCTCTCTTAATATGGGGATATAGGGGTAATGTGATGGAAAGACTTAGATGCAGCATGTAGTCTAGCAGTTGTATTCTGAACTCCTCACAATCAGAGCAGTAGCTGGAAGTCTAGCAGGCAAATAATTATAGTAATCAAGTCGGGATGAAACAATGGAGAGGCTATTATTTCAGCAACTGGCTACCGGAACAAAAGTTTGGCAGGCAGGATTTCTGAAAGAGAGCAGAATATGAGATATAAACTTTGATGCATTTAAATTGTTTTACAGACTTGCTTTTAATTTTTACTTTTTAAATGACCTTTGGCCAAAAATAAACTAACAGTTGACTCACAATTTAGCTGATTAAATTTTGGACATCTGCTAAAAGTCAGGTCTTACTTCTATCCTTGGAAGTATAAAAAATTTATTATAAAATATAGTTTCAGTTTTGTGGAAGCAAGGAATACAAATCTTCCCATTCTGAAGCTACAGCTGTAGAAGTGGCAAATCACCTCTCATGGGCTTTTTGGGGAGCTAAAACTCTGGATCTGTCTGTGGTCTGAAGCTGAGAGCAAGTCACACCTGTGACTGTGTGCATGTTGCAGCTATATGGGCTGCAGTCTGGCTGTGTGAGACTCTTGCAGGCCATTGCAGGAAGTGAAGCTTTACCTTTCAGTCAAAAAGCTTGGCCAGTCTTGTCTGGTTTATGCTGAATATGTGATGCTGCCTTTGGATGTTTTGAGATAATACAGGAACATAACCAGCTGGCCACCTTGTCCACTTTGTCCTTAGGATAGATGTGGACATGTAAATGTAGGAAGGGTGTAGACATGGAGGTAGTCCAAGGGTGAGTTTTCTTTCAAATGGTGTTCTGATCTCCATTTTTAGAAAGTAAGTTAAGCTTAGAAAAATTAAGAGGTACTGTCATGAAAATCAATAGGAAATAAATAGAAGATAAATAGAAGATGGTATTTGGGGTGCCTGCTTCATTTCAGAGAAATGAAGTTTCTTTGAAAGAGTGAAGTTCATGATACTTCCCGATAAAGATCCAGGTCTTGCCTTGTGCTTTACATAGGGTATCACTTATTCTTCAGGTTGATTGTCTCCTGCTTACTGGGCTGCTCCTGAACAAAAATTTTATTAATGTTTGAATATAGGTTGAAGTTCTGGGAAGTAGGACAGGTCCGTTGCAATCAGTGAGATGTTCTTTTGCAACTTCTGTAATTGTTGCAAATATTTAAGGCTGAGAGAGTCTGAAAGTGCCAGGCTTGCCACCTTGTTTCTTCCATCACCTTTGTGCTGGCTGTGCTTGACTTCAGGATTTCCTGTCAACCAATTTGTTCTGGATTCTCTCTTTCCAAAGACAGGTCTTCACCCAGTAATTTGTATGTTTCTGTGAATTCTGAGTGTACTTGAGATTCCTTGGTTTGGGATCAAATCCTGTGCCTCATGTACAGAGGAAGCCAGGTATCAGAGATGCTTCTTGCAAAAATTAGGCTTGATAGAAACGGCTGTTGACAGGATCTCAAAGAAGCTTGCCTGCTGGATTCATAGTGCTGTAGACTAGACTGTTTGGACTTCGATTTTGCCATTTTAAGGCTGATGGCATTCATATGAAGTTAATTGAGTTTCTACCAGTGCAAAATCTGTCCTCCCTCTACTCTTTCAACTTTTCAGAGAGATTTCATCTTTGTGCCTTTCATGCATTCTTTTTTCTTTTTCCCCAAAAGGAAAAAAAGAGAAACATTTAAGAGGGGAAGATAGAAATAAGGAAGCCCATCAAGAAATACTGTTTCTAAGTAATGTACTTTTGTCAATGACAGCTTAGTATTTTTGTTAAACGGCACCACTTTCAGCTTTCAAAAAGGTTTAGCCAACAGTGCTCACACTGCTTTCGACAAGGTAAACCTTGCCCACCCGTTATAACCTTTAGGTCATTCCAATCATGTTATTTCTCCCATAATGCCAGAAGTAATGGAGTAGGCAGGAAGTGAAAGTAGAAGTTATACAGCAGTGCTCTCCTGCCTTTTGTTTGCTTGTCTATAACTACCTTAAACTACTTCCTTCTCATCATTATAACAATGGGATGAAATGGTTCTTTATAAATGGCCATGAAGTAAAGGCAGGCTGCAAAGGCTTCTGTAACCTATTATTATGACCTTTCTCTCATCAGTAATTGTTTAGCAATTTGTACCTGAAAAATCCAAGCTGTCTGTAATGTGCCACACAAGGTGTGGTGAAAGGGCTTTGGAGACAGCTAGAATAATTATTAAATACCAGTGTGGTATAAGGCAGCAAGTCTAAGCAGCATGAAAAGGCATCAGAAGGTTGAATAATGAACTCATCTTCAAATGCATTAGGCCCTGGCTTGTTTTGGTCAAATAAATGCATGTGATTTAACACAGATTGCTGAGCCTAGGTTTGCCTAATAAAAAATCAAAGTAAACCTGGTGTAATTCAGCTGTAGGTATCTGTAGGCAGAAACTGGACTCTATAAAGTCTTGATGTTTCACAGAAGTACCAGGAGATAAAAAGTCCTGAAATACCCTCATAATCTATAGGGCCTGTTTGTAACTATCATTTCAGTGTTAGAGCCTACCTATTTGTTTGGATTAAAGCTTTAAGCAACCTGACCTTTTCCAAACATCTTCAACTGATCCCTGGGGGCAGAGGCTTTATAGGTATTTTTTTCACTAACTATTGAACATGGCCACTAATAGAGTTGTCCTTGTGACTAGTGGTGACTCGGAGCCAAACACAGTAGGCATGGCTAAGTGTAACGCTAGCTGAATGTCAGTGTCCGTAGGCTCTGAACTCTGCTGATTCCTCAGTAGCGTAGTGATTGAGATAAGGTCTTTCACTTATGTTTCGTAATTGAAAAGTGGAGCTTTTGAAATGTCCAGTGTTTGCCTTGAGCTGGATCATTTGAGGTATTTTGTCCAACTATTCCTTGTCCTTAGTGTGGCCACCCACTATTTTGTGTGGTTTTTCTTTTGCTGGCCTTTTTCCCGAACCTGTTAGTGTTTGCCCGGTAAGTGCCAAAGCTTTCATTCTTCCTTTCTTGAATGGCTCCAAATTTGCATCTCATGCAAACAGCCCAGCTGCTAGTGTCACGCTTGTGCTAAATGGCTGACACACTATTTATACACACTTCTTCTGAGGTAGTAACTTGCTTCTTGGCTGTGTGGAAAAAATAATATTGCTTGGCTTTATTTTTCACACTCTTGGTTGTTTGGTTTCGTTGTGTTTTTTAATTCTTCCTCTTAAAATATTGTGACATCCTTTTTTTCTAGCTTAGTGGCTTTGGCAGCAGTCAATCCTGGCTTATCTCTTTAGTCAGGCTTTTTTCATTATAATTTTGTACGCAGTCGGTCTGGATAGCTAACAAGGGACATCAGTGCAAAGAAGCAGCCATGAAGATGGGAAAAGTGGCTGCGAAGCAGACGGTCCTGCAGTGAACTTACTTCTGCGCCCTCTCCTGGCTGGATGCAGCCAGCTCAGGCCAGCACGCCGTGCTCCCAGTGCCGCTGGCTGCTCTAGCAGGTCAAGTAGCAAGAGATAATATAGGGATTTATGCAGCAAACAAGACTAGGCTCTTTCTCTGTAACCTCAGCTATTGTCACTGCATGTTCCTTAGCAATGCTCCAGACTTCCTGCCCTCCGGGCATGTCTTTTCCAACCTGCCTCCTTCAGCGCTGGCCCTCTAAGCAGGAAGTTGCTAGGGCAGTTAATGGGGTGGGCTGGTCCTTCTCAGCATTAGGCTGTTGGTTAATGGTATCTTGCCTCCGTGCTGATATCTTCCCTTCAGAGCAGAGCTGCAGTGTTGCAGTTGTCTGTGAAGATGTGGGCAAGTAAGTTCTGGGATCCACCTTGTCACTCCCAAACCAGTATCACTGCATTTTGCAAAACTGTGATTTTGACACCTGCCCCACAGACTTCGTTCTCAGGAACTTTGCAGAAGAACTTAAAGTCCTCATGTGACTCCAACTATCTTCCTCTTATCTCCTGTGGGACAGAAAGTCTTTCAGGCCTTGCTCAAATCCTGGCTGCAGTGTGGTCACATAGATCAACAAAAGGCTATCTCCCTGCTATATTATTTGTATTATAGTGACCCACGGGTCCCAGGGTTCCTGGGTGTAGCAGAACCACAGTAGGAGGAGGTTGGTCCTTGCCTCAAAGCTTGATGCTGTCATAGCCAGTTGGGCAGGTTTGACACCTGTTCTGCAGTTAGCTTGTCTTAGTTAGTCATGACTGCAGAGCATGAAGGCATCTGTCGATGTGTTTTGTTATACCTTAAGGAAGGAGGGGTGGCTTCATGATCACACTTGTTTAGCATTATCTGATTTCAATGATTGTATTCAAATCTAGTAGTGTGCCAACTTGGTCCTTCTGCCTCACAGAGAGTTGATGTGAAGAGTACACAGGAGTTTACACCACCTAGGCCTTGAGATAAGATGCCAGACTTGCTGTTGCAGGTGTTAACATGAGATCTTGGTGGTGTTAATACTCTAGAGATGGCCTTTGATGTTTGTGTAGTGTTTCTTTAACTCTTTGGAGAAAAAAATACTGACTTCTTGTAAACTAGCATATTGCATACTGTCATTTAACCTAGTCTGCTCAGTGTGGCATTAAGTTTGGCAAGGGAGGAGTTACAGAAATGTGTAAACCGAGCAGACAGATGCATGAGGAGAGCAAAGCAAATGTCAAACTTCTTTTTGCTCATTTCCTAGTACATTATTTATCAATCTTTTGCACTGATCTCTTTCTGCTTTCAAATCCAAAAGGGGTGTTGATGGAGAAGGATTTTCTTATCTGCTACTAAAGAGAAACTGAGGCCCTAATCCTGCAAATATTTATTCCTGGGCTTAGCTTTAAAATTTAAGAATGTTCATTAATCTTGGCAAGATCAGAGAACAATTTATTTTTTGAGAGGAGCCTACCAAACCACTTTTCAATAAGGTAGCATTCTCCTGTGCAAATGCAATTAACAACTGTCCATTTAACATGGCTGCTGTTTGACCTATTTTGGTTTGTTGCCAATTCATAAGAAAGTGGTGGAAATGGTCCCTCCATTAAGTATTAAATTTGTGTAGGACTTGTGGCAAACTCCTTGAAATTCATTGGAAAGCTTAGTTTTTAAGTTAGGCAGCGTGAGTACCAAATTAAGCTGTCAGTATGCGAAGTGATACAGAAGAAGATGTGTACAAGTACAAGCATAAGCACACTCACATGAACGCATGCACACGCACATCTCCATCCTCCCTGTGCTGCCTGGTAAGTCTTAACAGCAGAACTAGAGGCCAGGAATTACATTTTAGTAATTCTTTTCTAGTTATGTCAGATTTCTAGCATGCTATTAGAGACATATGTGTCATCCTTACCATCAACCAACATATCATTGCTATTTCAAACTGTTACCAGAGCTGTTGACACAGAATATTGTGTCTGTCGACAGCTCCAATTAGTTGGCGTGTCTGACTACTGACAGCACAGTCTACTTTTGTTTATGAAGACGGTGTGAGCTGTATCTCACTCTCACAACCTCCAGTGGCAGACAGATGGATAGAACTATATAATCATCAACGGAAGCGGGTGATATTCTGTCTTCACAAATCATCATGTGGAGCAGAACCAACGGCCTTTTGTCTGCTTTCAGAAATGACTGCAAGATTCCTCCCATCTGTCAAGTTATGAGGATGAATATGTATAAAATACATCAGATATATATGCAGGGTTTTGTGTTGTGGGGTGGGGTTTTTTTTTGTTTGATTGGGGGTGAGGGGGAAGGGGGGGAAACTGCTTCTTAATTTTCACCAGATGTTAGCTATGAGACATAGAACAGTAGAGAGAGAAGCACAATAATTTTTTTTCTCAAATTGAACTTTCCAGGGTGTTTTTTTTTTTTTTTTTAAAGGCATGGACCAACTGCCCATCATTTGCAAATGTGGAACCCCATTGATTTGCTAAGGTTGTACAATTGCAACTGAGCACAGAATTTAGTCTAATGCACTCTTTACATGTATTTAATCCTCTCTATTGTGTGATTATAAAATCTTAGCAGCTGCCCAACCAGCGATGTTCTGCTTTTCATTTAACAGCGGTTACAGATACAAACTTTTAAATTATATGGTTCCAAGTTGTGGAGTGGTTCCTCAAGCACAGAGTACACTGAGTTCAGGGAATGTTTGTTCTGAGAACAGACCTAGCCCACAAGTAGGTAAGTAGTATAGATTTGACTCATTCATTCAAGTGGCATACTGTTTAGTATCCCTTGAAAAACCTAAGATTTAAGTGTAGCATTTGTTTTCTTAAGAGCAGTAGGAATAATTGACATACTGAGATTTATTTTTTTAAGATGTAAGGCTTAATTTTCATTAACACATCAGATTTTCAGTAGAACTTCTGTTATAGGTGATTGATTCTTATAAAACAGAAAAACATGCACTTGAAAATGAAAGGGAAATCACAATATGAATTGTATTTGTGCTACTTCTCTGCCTAGTTCTCTGTCTGTATATTTTTCAACTTTCTTCTGCTTTAACATGTGCTATTATGTTTAAGTGTGATTTGAACTGCTGAAAGTTGGTTTTTATTACTGACTGAAGTGGAAGCAGAGTTTGATTTTTATTCAGGTATTAAGAAATACAGAGGCGCTTCTTGTTTGTTGTATTTTGCATAGTAAATGAATAAGTGCCATGTCATTACCTTTGTGAGAAATGAACTCTAATCCTGGAAAAAGGTCCTCGCTTTCCCTGCAAAGTCAACAGGATCTAGTGTAGAAAACATGAGTATGTACTTAAAGAATCAGGGAAGAGCACTGGCATTTTTGGGTCTGGATTTTAGCTTCAGAATCAGATTCCTGCTAAGACAGTTGGAACAAAACCAGTGACATCCAGGGTAGTTTTCACTACTTTCCCTTCCCCTCCTCCGCTTTTTTTTATTCCTCTGTATCTTCTTGTGTTACTAGTTTGACAGAAGTTAAATTGAATGGAAAAGTAACTGCCCGTAAGTGTTTGTAAATCTCCTGAGTAATCTGTGCCAGAGTTTCAGGGAAAACGTAGAAGTTTCACCCTAACAGATTTAACATCGCTATTAATTCCATAGGCCTTTTCTCCATTAATGAAAAGAACTGTGTGGGAGGAATGTTACTGCTCTGAATATAATCTAGCTCCCACCATGTCCAATGCAGTGATTATAGCAGGTAAATCAATAATGTAAAAGCACAGTATTTTACACATGGGTCTATTGGGGGACTCTCTTGGATTTATTTTTTGTGCAAATCTTGAAGCAGTTGGACTGTATGGGATCAAATACTTTTGACTTGGAATATTTTAGCAATTGAGTTGAAAATTTATGTTAATGCATACTTTCATCCCATGTTTCAGTTGTCAGTGAGCAATGATAGTATAAGGTCGTGCTGCACACTTTGAAACAGTGAACATTCCTGAGCAGGCCACAGAATTAAACATATAGAGACAGCTACTGAACGTGCATGAAGTCCAAGAAAATTCATCGTGAGTTCCTGGTTAATCTAAGAACAAAGAAGCTGTTAAGTTAGATAAATAATTAATTAATTTTTGATTATTCATTCAACTGTACTAATTAGTGTGACCCAGTTCTTAATCAGTCAGAGATCCCAGTGAAATACTTTGTTCAAATGAAAACTCCAATATTTAGATCATAGAAAGCATGTGGATTGGAGTGAGAGAAACTGAACCTTTTAAGTGCCCTCTTGAGAGTTGCTAAGCATGTGTGATTATGAGAGAAACTACTGTGTATCTGAAGTTGTGAAGTGTGCCAGTAGGCAAAGAGCTTGCACTTTTTTTGTTCTAGGAGTCATTGGGTGATTTTTTTTTTGTTTGTTTGTTTTCCAAGGCCTTTAGAAGGACAGAATTATTAGGAGCAGTGGTGGGCTGGAGTAGCATCAAGTGTATAGCCACTGACTCTGACTTCAGAGACACTGAGAGCAGGTACAGAGAAGAACTGGTTTAATGGGAAAGATCCTTACTCTTGCCTGCACCTGCAAGCCCTCTCCTTTTTCCCTGGCTTGCAAAGCAGCTGAAAGATACGTCTGTCTTGAAAGCTGAGCCCTTTCTTGGGATTTGGGTGCTGGAGATATTAATGGGTGGCTTTACCCAGGTCTGAAAAGTGACCAAGTTCCTCTCAAGTGTCATGTTCACAGGAGCATCTCTATGAAAGCTGATCAGTCTGCTTGGACACTCTTCATATCTTCAAATGCAACTCCTTTCCTCATTATTTTTCTCCCCATCTTTTTGTGTCTCATGCCATATTACGTGTGCTATGAGATCACCAACACCAATGCTACTTTTATGTTTGTTACAATAAGTGATTTTCCATTTACCTTAAGATTTTTTTATTTTTTTAAATAATACTATTGTAGGCTCTGAGAAACAAGTTTTACTGAAACAGGAATATTAATTAAGTGGCAATTATTATAGAATCACAGAATCATTCAAGTTGGAAAAGACCTTTGTGATCATTGAATCCAACCATCAACCCTACTCCAGAAGTTCACCCCTAAAACATATCCCCCAGCACTATATCTAAGTGTGTTTTAAACTCATCCAGGGACGGAGACTCAACCACCACCCTGGGCAGCCCATTCCAGTGCCTGACAATAATTTGTGTTCTTGAACTGGGTTGGGGTTTGACTAGTAGCTGAGGGCCCCATCACCACCTGGGTAACCATTGCACAGAGAAGACATACAGTCAGATATAGGCCTTGCTGCCAGAAAGACTAGGCAAACCAGACAAAAGAATGAGTTTTATCCCTGTTTTACCTACTGAAGCACTCAGAGATTGGGTTACTTAAGCAAGTCTACAGTATGAAAAAAGTTCCTATCTCTTGTGTTCCTGTTATGTGTCCTAACCACAAATCATCCTTCAGGCAAATTTACCTGTCACTCTGGTAGTTGAATAAGATTTTCTGTTGTGGTAACTTCTGCAAGTTTAAACTTGTTCTGAGCACATTTCAGAAAGGACAAGTTGTTCCAGAAGTATATGTAAAGTTGGGGGTACACAGGACCACCAACCCCTTTTCATCAAGAAAGCATGGGTCTCCTTTTAGATCAATGTGATTGCACTGCAGAGATTTGTTATCAAAGTAAATTTTGTTTTCCATGAATTGTTTATGTTAAGAAAATACTTTGGTTTGAATAAGGTTTAAATTCAAAATACAGTACACTCCAATGTAGAACTAGATCATGGCAACTGTAGTTGGCTTAAAAACAGTGGAGTTCCACCAAGGAAGAGCTACTGCTCATGTTTAATGGAAAACACCTTTTATGGGTAAGGTAAATGAAAAGGAATATCCCCATTCTGTAGGAGGAAAGAATGTATTAAAATTGCTGCTCCCATGACCCCACAGATTCAGAGGACTCTGTTCAGTTTTAAGTGAGTTGAAAGTTAGTTCTGTGCTGAGACCACCAGACTGCGACATGGTTTATTGGTTGTGCTCTATCAGCAAGAGGGTTTTTGTCTTATTTTGCCTGGCTTGCTGTGTTGCCAGGTGTTAATCCTGTGACCTACCTTAATTCTGAGAGTTCTTTTCCTATTTTTCATTGCAGGATAACAAGTATCTTGACTGTAATCTATTAATTGAATTGAATAAACTTGTTTCCCTAGCAGTGAGAGCATATTGTTTGCACACAGTGTCATCCCAGGCCCTCCAGCTATCGAAAGATTGCCAGATATGTTTATTAAACCCCCTGAGCTTGGAAAGAACACAGAAAACTGTCATCTAGAGCAATACGAAAGTGCCTATCTCAGCTGGGGATCTGGCTGTTATGAAAAAAGGAAGAGTTTGTGGTAGAGTTTCGAGATGTAAAGAGAAAAGGCTTCCCTATGGTGCAAATGTGTTGGAACCCCCAGGCGAGAGGAAAAAAATATTGAATTGTTGCTGGCGGTACAATGTAATTATTGAGTTAGCTACAGCAAGGTCTGTGAGCTTCTGAGGTAAAGGTCTGGTGACTTCGGTTTTTCTTTTTCCTTCTTTCCCTCCTCAGAAAACAATTCAAGTTTTGAATTGTAATTTTTTTCCCACCTCTTCTTACTAGTAGTTGAACCACAAATACCTACCAAATTTCTAATGATTTGGTAGAATGATAGGTTTCAACGTTCCTGTTTGGTGTTTGCTCCTTTTCCTGTTCTAACTAAAATGCGAACTGGAGCTGGAAATGCATACTGCAGCCGGAATCTTAGATGTGGGCTTTCTGGATTGTTGTACTACAGCCTGGCTATAAAACCAGGAGCTTTTTCATGTTGTCAGGATTTCACTTACATGCAACAGAATAAGAGCTGAAGAAGCTAGAATTGTCTCTGCAAAAGATGGTTTCTGTTTACCTGAAATATTCTGCGTGTGTTAGACGAAAATACATCTACATCAATTGCTGAGCTTTAAATGGGATGAAAATAAGTTTAAGAGGCCAATAATTTTCTGAAAAATTAGTAATAAACACTAAAGTTATTAAAAGGGGAGAGAATTTATTTCTGTTGGTTTGATGATTCCACTTGAAGTTGTGATATTTCTTTGGAAGCTGCTGGTCTAGGTGCTGCAAAGTACCAGAGTGAGTGCTCCTTATACCCCTTTTTTTCAGTCACTTTCATTAATCACTAGGAAGTTCTTGTCTGGCTCCTTGGAAAAGAGACTTCAGCTTCGTATTACCTAAACTTACATCCATTGTTAGTATGTGTTATGGCCCTATTATAGTGTTACATTAATGCTTGTTTTGAATATTATTTTCTTTTAAGTGAAACAAAAATCTTGTAGGTGCTGATTTTGGCAGCCAATGCTCGGCAGAGTATACTAGAGTATATGCTTTTAATAGTTAATTTTGATAAGACCTAGAAAATGTGTTGTGTAGTAAATTACAAGTGGAGAAGTAGAGCTCATACTTATCTGGCTGATACTTATCTCTGGTGCCCATAAATTGCCCAAGACAATGGTGATCGTTCCATTAACTTTGAGCTGTGGCCTGGGTCCCATGTGTCTGTGTCCACAATATAATTTTGTGGTTGGTGATTTGTGTTGTCTTCGTGCCTCAAGGCTCCAGTCCATATCTCTGGATCCTGTTGTGCTGGATTATTATTGAAGCATGCAGCTAGTACTGCTCTTAAAGCCCTTTCACTTGAAACAGAATGGCTGTTTAACTGAGAGTCCTATTCTAGAAACAGTAATTTGAGTCACGCAACACACAAGTGGACTACTTGTGTTTATGGCTGCCATGGTTCTGTGTTACAGTCCCTGCTGCTGTTGCCAGTAAGACATAAGTAGATATACTTGGGTTTTTCCTATTCCTTAAACCTAAGCAAAGACTTCGTGTTTCCAAATACATACTCCTTTATTTTCTGTTGCAGATTTCTAGTCAGATTTTCATTGCTTTTCCAAGGAAAATGCAAGTCAAGTGAAACTGCAGTTGTATTTGAAGTGGTTTGTAAGATCTTTGCATCTTCTAGCATAGGTGACCTTATTTCTTCAGATCACAACTTGATAACTTAAGTTGTGAGGTTTTAAGAATCAGGTTTTCCCAGCTAACCCTGTAGCTGGAAAGATAAAAGAAAGGATTCTGAAACACTTGATTTCACTGTGAACTGGAAACCATGGCTTTAGTGATGTTTGGTCACTCAGAACTCAACACTGACTTAGCCAAGGCATGAGGTTCGTTATAAAGTCTTGCATACTGAAGGGAGTATATCCACCACTCAGTACTGTTTGATGCGAAATCCTTGTATAGCAGTAAGACTACTGAAAACTTCTGTATGCACAATGTTCTTCACCTTTGCTATATTTGTGGTGTTTCCTGAACATGGGTTTTGGGGCAGCCACAACACTGGCTGCCAGGAGACATAAAGGGGAACAACTCTCTAATCCAGCAGGAAGGCTAATGAACCGTTTGATTGTATTGTTGTCATGAGCTATGGAAGAGGTGTTACCCCTCTGAAGTGATGAAGCGCACGTATTTGCAGCCTAACCTGTGCTGCTTCTTCCTTGTTGCCAAATTTACCTTTTATCTGTGATGTATTGTGAGACTGTTTGCTGATATTGAAGGCTCACAGAAATAATTAAGCGGATGGTATTCTTCAGTATTGACTCAGAAGGGATGTACTGGTTGCTTGGTTTTAGGTAAACCTTAGAACAGGATCCATTTACCCAGTGGTCAGTGTTAAACTTCATATCACTGAAAGGTCTCCAGGTGCCTTTTGTAAAATAGTTCTGGGTCTTGTGTTTTGGTTTTTCTTTTCTATAAACTGTATAGACTTTCTCTTGAGCCTCCTAACTAAGGTCCTTGTAATGCTCTTCAACTAACACTGCTATGAGTGTGTGATCTTGGAGCTAAAGCTGGTTAGTTCCACTTACAAGCTGTTTGCTGGAGTATCCCCAGTTTGGAAAACCCCACCAGACCTCTTTTCTGTTAATAAGTACCTGCATTGTCATAATTAAGTTGATGCATTGTGTAACTATTTGTCTGTACTCTCTACCAAGAAAGTGGATGCTCAGCTAGAAGATTCAGATTTTATTCTCAGCTGGACTGCTGGCCTGATGTTGGATGCTAAGCAAATGCCTACAACTTTGTGCATCATTGGTTTGTTTTTTTTTCCTCCATGTCTTCTGTCATCTTAGACCTATACAGTTTGCAGGAGGAGCTAACACTTCTTAGATAAGAGCTTTACAGTTCAACATGCCTTTTCTCTGAGCGCTTGCTCATATGCCTCTCACAGTTTACTTCAGATATGAGATTCGAGCTTTGTCATTTAATAAACATTGTGTTCTAAAATAACTAGTAGTTTAAAATTGAGCAGTGAATTACTGAAGACGCTTTAATGATGTTTACACAGTGTGAGCTCTGAAAATGCTGAGAGACAGCTTTCACTAGGAAAGACAGTAATTCTTGGAGTTCTTGATGAATACTGAGGAGGATGATTTTTTTTTTCTACTGGGAAACTGGGGAGAAATTCTCCAGCACCATCTGCAGCTAAGGGTTTTGCTTACAAATGCAGATGTATATTACACTGCAAAACAATTTTCAATTTAAATAGTTGTCCTCCTGAATGTTTTATCTTTGATATTCTATGATAATCTTTCATATATGTATAATCTTTAATCAGACGAAGGTGCTGACAGAACTCCCACTGCCTTTATGGAGCTGAGCCATTCTCAGGGGATTTCAAGGTTTCACAGGTTGACTTTTGAGGTGTATGTGGGCTGAACTATTGCCTGTTTTAAAGCTCTTGATGAGGGAGCTGTGTAGGAAAACCATTTTTCAATTTATAAGGTTTTTTGTTTAATGTTTTAAAGTAAACAGAACAGATTTAAGAAAAACAAGTGTTTTGTTTTGAAAATATAAAAATAGAAAGTTTTCACACCATCAAACAAAGGAAAAATCTGTGTTAATAATGGAGATGCTGTAAATCTATCCCAATTTTTTTTTTAGTTATTCTTGGAGAATGAAGATGTAGGTCTGTCAAAGTATTTGCAACCAGCTCTAAATTCCACCCCACAAATTATATTAGTTTTGCATCGCAAGGTTATTTTCAGTTTTGCTTTCAGATTTTGGAAAATGAAGAAAAAAAATCAATATATTATCTTTATTACTGTAAAGTCACCTCCATATTACTTGCAAAACATTTGAATACTTCAGGTTGCAGAAGGGGAAACGATTGCAAGTATTTCTTTAAAATACTCAGCTTTCCTTCCAAGAAGTGCTATTTTATTTTACGGTTTCTACTTTTCTTATTGCAACTTGTTTATCTTGAGGGAGGGGGTAGAGTAAAAATCCCACATTTTATTTTCAGCAGAGATGTAAGGCTTAAAAAAAATGAGCTTGGATGGCTTTATAGTAAAGTCATTTTTTCACAGGTCTTTTACCCAGAATGACAGTCTGTGTTCCCTATTACCCCTTTACACAATATTCTGTTGTTATGATATTGTATATATGCATTAACAAATAAAGGAATGCATCCACAACAATTATGTTCCTCTTCTGCTTGATTTAGTTGTCAGCATGCATTCACGAGTCTGTAAAGTGTCTCCTTCACAGCCTTGTCAGACATACCTTTTTCTCCCCATAATGTCAACCTAGTACAGCAGGCAGGCCAGGTGAGCTTGGCTCACTTTCAGGTTTTGTCTGTCTCTTTATCTGGAATTTTTAAAGGGGGACGTCAGAAGAGGTAATTGCCATAAATTACACACTGTCTGTTGTAAATTGTGATGAGAACATAATTGAAAATTGAGCTGAGAGGCACTTCCTGGATTCAAGCCGTACGAGCGCCAGAGGACAGCCTTAGCAATTTGCGGTGGGCCTGCAAAGTCATTTTTTCCACCCCTCTCTCCAAAAGTGTAATTGATTCCGGTGCTGTAGGATTACACTCCTGTGTCAAGGATTGGCCTGAGGGTCCTGGAGAGGGTTATGGAGATGATTCTGTGGGGTTCACACAAATAATTGACTTGTTTCATGTGAGTACTCTGTGAGGGGAGTATCAGCTTTTTCTGACAGGAGAAGTGGAGCTTGACTGCTTGTGCAGAGATGTCACTGTTCAGAAAGGGACATTGTTCGAGGCTCCCAGGCATTGTGTGTATTTGTGTGAGCCCTGGTATATTTGTGCCTCTCCCAGGCATTGCTGGGGGTGGAGATAAGTATTAGTGCTGGGGGAGGGGAGTGAGTTAATTTTACTCTCTTCCACCCACTTTTCCCTCCTCTTTGCCTCTCAGCTAAATAAAAATGTGAAATGCTAATGAACAAATCAGCTTAAGTAGGTATTATTATTCATAGCAGAGATTCATACCTAGAAGAGTTAAGCGACTGAAATGATAGGTACAGGAATCCCTACAAGGAGAGGACTAAGAGTTGAAATTTTCCTTGGCCACTAAACACTGCTGACAGTGACCCAGCCTGGCATCAAAACAGCTGCACTAGAGGAGACTCTGGATCTGAAAGCTCTGTTAAGAGGAATTCACTGTAGCAATCCTGGCACAGAGCTGACCAATCCAGAATTCACTAGAAAACACAACTGCTTTCTTAATGATTTTCTGAACAAATCCTAGCCCTATGGATTGGAAAATTTGGCCTCAATTCATGGCTACCTTTCACTCTTACACACATTTAAACTTTTTAGTCTTTTTGCATCCTTGTAGATCTGTGCTTATATACAGTATCACCTCACAACAACTAAATCTGTGGAAAAACAAAACACCATCCTATGAAGGAACACTAATTGTCATGTTGCTTAAAAGATCTGTGATAAAATGAGACTGCTAGAGTCAATCAATAGCTGGACTTACACAAAGCTGTGAGAGTACTTCTTTCATACTCAAAGCTCATGTGAAAATAAACGTGTTTATGTGTGTGCACATGTATATTTGCTTATAGCCAGGGGCTTTCAGCATTTAGCTCTAAGGAGATTTAAATAAACATTTTCACTGCCATAGGGAAAGAGCCTTTAAGCCTCTGAATCCAATTCATGTTTTGAGTACTTCTCACCCCATTGTAACATTTATACTACTACAGCAGCCTTTTGTGGGTATAATTCTTTGATGGTATTTCCCAAGAGGGATGACCTTTCTGCAAAGGCCTCAGTAACTCCTGGATAGAGAATAAGCCGTAGCAAAGTGGGCAGCGTCTGGTTTGGGCATCCTTGGCCCCAGAGCCCTGAGATGGTCTTTACCTTATGGACTGTTAGGGAATTCTAAGTTGACTTGAGAGAAGTCTGAAGCTGGGAGGCAATGCTCAGGAGGAGGACAGTGTTTTGGACCTGTATGTTTCTACTTCTTTCTCCCTTCTGCAGAACTAAAGTGTGAGAGACTTAATGTCACACAGGCAGTCAGGAACACCAGGACATTTTTGTATGAGGCTTTTATGTAAATCATATAATGAGGTAGTTTGCATTTTAGAAACAGATAATTTTTTAAAAATTTTTCATTCAACGGCAAAATTCAGTTTATGGTGGAGAAAGACTGGCACTACTCAGGTGTCTTACTCAAGCAAATACAGGGTGCTGGGCTAGTCTTGTACCTTGTTGGGCTAGACAAGTACCTTGACTTAGTGAAGATGAAGGGATTTTAGGTAATTGTTCTGGTAATTCTCAAGCTCGTTGTCTGTTGTAAAGATGCAAGGAGTTGTGCTGGTGGGTTGTGTTACAGACCTGATGAAATTATCTTGTCTGAAAGTGCTAAGGGTATATTTTTCAGAGAGCTGGGGAATTGAATGGGTTAAAAAAGGGGATTGTTTTCATGACAAATCTATATTTTTCTTTTTAAAGCTAGAAATTTTTTTCAATTCTGATCTTGACATCTATCTCTAAAATTAACGAAAGTACTTGGCACATACTTTGGCTGTATGAAGAGGGCATGTTCTTCATTAGGAACAGTATGAGTGGAGTTCCATGTTTGTCAGACCTCATGATCCCAGGATTTGTTCATATTATCTGATGGTTGTTCAGAATTGTTGAGTTTTGTTATGAATTAAAATATAGCCCTCCAGGGCAAGTATTTACGTGTCAGCATAGGCATGAGTCCTTATGGAATTGTTGAGGTACAAGTGAGGTGAGCCTTTGGGTCTCCAAATGCATCATTGGTCTGTTTAATTGCTCTTCTGTAGACACACTGAGGAACAGTTTTTGTTGTTGTTGGCATTTTCAGACATGGGCCACTGCATTAGTCTTTCAAGTTTTGTAGGAAGAACTGAAACAAAAGTGGTATGCTCTCAGTTCTAGATCGGAGATTAGAAATAATTAAATCCCGAGATGTTAACAGGAACCAGCACTGAATGTGTTTTCCTCAGAACATGAACTTCTTGAGGAAAGAGTTGCACTGTTGGATAGTGATGACTAATTTAGTCAAAGCCTTAACAAAGAGGATTTTCAGGTTAAAGTACTGGTCAGCACAGTATCTTCCCTGGAGAGTGTCTCTGGGATTGAGCACTGGTGATACAAATGACTTGTTGTATATTTTATATCACAGCAGGTCTGACTAGTTGTTTTATTTAATTTGATTTGACTAGTATAATTTAATGGATAAAAGAGACCTTCAACTCCCATACTGGAAGATGTGGAAATTACAGTCTTGTGTTTCAGTAAACCAATTGGTTTTCTGAGCAGGTAATCCCAGTCATCATGTCTTGAAAGCAATACAAAGCAGAGTAGGTTGTGAAAAAACCTTCATGTCAAATAACCCGCCCTTGAAAGATGTTTATTTTCTTTGCTACTAGAAAATACCTGAGATTTCTTTTACTATATATGAGAGTCAACAAAAATGTGGGGAGGAAAGAAAAGTGACTGAATATGGGTTTTTTAATGGACATTCATGGATTTCAGTCATAGTTGGACAAAAAAAATTATGAAGACGAAGTTGAAGGAAGGGGATACAGAAGGCGTCTGTTTATTCACAAATGAAAAGAACTTTTGCTGATGTTTAAATGCCAAGTAAATCTTTTCAATAAGAGGTTTGAAAACAAGCAAAACAGATACAAAACTCAAAAAAACCCCCCAGCAATAGTGGATCCAAAAGGAGACATGTGGTTCCCTCCAATCACTTATGAATAAAGTGACAAAACTGTTCTGCAGAGACAGGCTCAGGAAGTAATACTGGAAACCACAATATGGAAGATCAGTCACAGACTAGCTGAGAGAAATATCTTACAGTATGTGGTTTTTGAGGGATACTCTAATATGACCACCAGTTTAGAGTTCATGTTCTTGGAAGTTAGAGCTAGACTGAAAGTCTCTTTCTGCTGAATCCCATTTGTAATGCAACAGTTTGAGTTTTGACACTATGCAGATCACATGGCGTTTCAAGACAGCTAAGAGCTGGAGACTCTTGTTTGTGCTTCAGGTGGTGGTAAATGCTCACGAAATGCTTCAGGTTTGGACCTGAAGGCAAGCTGTGACAAGAATCAACTGAGGAAGGTGGTAGAGGGACAAACATGTACGTCAGAAACAAGGTTTGTGGGTTTAGTAGCATAGACAGTTAACTGTCAGCATGAGCTCCCAAGAGAAATTCCGGATGTTGTAGGGGGTGGAACTAGATGACTTAAGAAGTCCCTTCCAACCTAGTACATTCCGTGGTGGTGGGCTTCCGTGGAGGCATGCTTCAGATAAAATTTGTTTGCCTCACTATAGAATTAAATGGGTAATATTCCTTACAGTCTGTGTTACAGAGTACAAAGTGTCTATTGACAGTACAGTCTGTATTCTATAGTAGCCTGTGTTTTATCACAAAAAATATTCTCTTTTGGCCTTCAGTGATGCTTCTCAAAACTAAGGTAGCATGATACATGCTGTATACCACCATCAATTGGCCTAGCTGTAACAGCAAAATCCAGTTATAAAAGCAGCTACCGGAAGAACAGATCTGTTTGTGCCTTCTCTCAACAGGTTAGTTTTATTGATGGCTTAGGTGGCATTTTGTCTTTGAGATCACTTATGTAAGTGGGGCCAACAGAACAGAAGAATCACCAAACCATACAGTACAGTTGTTTGGGGCTTTTTGGCACACTTGTTTTCAGAGCAATTTTTAGATCCTTTTTTCTCCAAAACCAAGAGGTTTTACTTATTTTTTTTGGAGCTCAAACAGAAACACTAGTAACTATTAACAGACCGAAGTTAAGCGGTCCTGGTTTTTGTCAGACAGTGGATACATGTCACTGATGTCTGTTGCATTCTTTGATCACCTCATTCATGGTGCGTTTTCCCATAACACTCTCTTTAAGCCTTTTTAAAATTTGGCTATGCTCGTGGCTTGTGGTGATTACCCTATTTTTTGTTTCTAACTCAGGGCACAGAAATAGTTCTCATTTATTCAGGGAGTTTTCCTCTCTAATGATGGGAGAGATGGTAATGGATTACAGGTGAAAATAAGCACACAATTAACACAGCCAGACTTGCAGGGTTTGTTGGCACTTACTACTCAATCAGTTGCAATTAACCTTAGATGAGTGTTTAGTCTCAATTCTCTTAATACTTGTGTAATTGACCACAATAACAAATTTACATCTATGTATGTGGTGAGGGGCTTTTTGCTATCCAGAGCTGCACTGAGATTTACAAAACATTTTGTGTGCTACACAGATATTTGAAATAAAAACCTGAAACAGAATGCAATAATTTCAGTAAAAGAAGAAAACAGACATTAAAAATAAAAAGGTATATAGTGCATAACCAGTTTGAGAGTTAAATGTCTAAAGGCTATGGAAGAAATTAAGTCTGAAAACTACAAATTATGTAGGACAGAATGGTTTTGAATTGCAGATATTTGAATTTAATTCCTGCATTGCCATCAAATGTTGTAGGAGCTTTGGTCAGGTGAATTTGTGTTTTGGCTGTTTCCTTTCTGTAAAAAAAGAAAGTAAAAATGGTGGGGGGAGTAATGCACTATCCTGTTTCACATGAGAAGAGTTACTGCAAGTAGCATAAAGCTGAGACCATGTGTCGATGGGACCACAGTAGTACTGATGTTAGCTAGTACAGTATGAGAAGATAGACAATAGTAGCTCATATTTTTTTAAGGGATTCACTAGTGCCTGGGAAATGCTTTTGAGACTGTGAGATCTAGATTCTGTAGGTTTTATATACATACATATATGAGAAAAAATTTGTTTACTGTGTGATAAGGCACTGAAATGGATACTGTCCTGTGCAATGTGCTCTAGGCAGTCCTGCTTCGGTGGTGGAGGGTTGGACTAGATGATCACAGAATCACAGAATGTTAGAGATTGGAAGGGACTTTGAAAGATCATCTAGTCAAATCCCCCTGCCACAGCAGGATCACCTAGATCAAGTGCCACGGGAACATGTCCAAGCAGGTTTTAAGCATCTTAAGAGAAGGAGACTCCGCAACCCTCCTGGGCAGTCCATTCCACTGCTGTGTCACCCTCATGGTGAAGAAGTTCCTTCTTTTACTGATATGGAACCTCCTATGTTCCAGGCTACACCCATTGCCCCTTGTCCTGTCATTAGAAGCCACTAAGAAGAGCCTGGCTCCACCCTCCTGACACCTGCCTTTTCCATATTTGTCATTAATGGGGTCACCCCTCAGTGTCCTTTTTTCCAAGCGAAAGAGACCCAGCTTCCTCAGCTTTCCCTCAGCTGAGAGATGTTCCACTCCCTTTGTCATCTTTGTGTCTCTGCGCTGGACTCTCTCCAGCAGTTCAGTGTCCTTCTGGAACTGAGTGGCCCAGATTACAGGGATTGCAGAATCATTCAGGTTGGAAAAGGCCTTTGGGATCCTTGAGTCCAACCATCAACCCTAGTCTACAAGTTCACCCCTAAACCAGATCCCCCAATGCTACATCTAAGCATCTTTGAACTCATCCAGGCATGGGAACTCAACCAAGACCCTGGGCAGCCCATTCCAGTGCCTGACCACTCTCTCCACGAAGACTTTCTTCCTGATATCTAACCTAAATCTACCTTGTTGAAGCTAGAGGTCTTTTACAACTCTGTAATTCTCAGTTCTGTAATTCTATATCTACTCTAGCAATATGAAGGTTGTTGCTGAAGACCTGGCATCCACACTTGTATTTTGGATAGTCTTAGTTCAAAGCTGCCTGGCCCATGGACCTATATACCCATGAATAGTGTAATAAATTAGCATTAAAAATTAAAGTCAAATCAGGTGTAATCAGTTTCCTGTGAAAGAAATACAGTTTGTGTGCTCGAAGATCAATGTGTTGGCAGCTAAAGCACAGTAAATGAAGACATCAGGAGTTTTGCTACAAGAGCACACTCTTGACCTTAAATGCTAATGTAGGCAGTGCCATAGAAGTATTTAAGCTACGAAGAAGTGATAGTACGCTCACAGTCAAAGTGACTGAGTTCAATGCAAACACTGAAAAAAGTGTATTCAGTTATGTCACAATATCATCAAGAATTGCCTAAGAAATATCAGATCGCTTTGTGCTGGACGCTAAAAAATGTAGCTAGAGAGTGCCTGGCCCAGTGACTTTGCAGTTTAAGTTGGAGAGGCTGATTTAATGGAAGTGTGAGGATTTACAATTCTTAACCTTGAAGATTACCTTCCCCGTATCTTTGGTACTTTTAATTCAGGTCAGTGCTAGTGAGTTTAAATGAAACATGAGTTCAGCAGCAGAGCTCTACCTTCAAGTCTCTTAGCTTCTAGTCTTGTGAACTAGCTACAACAACAGTGAACATATTTACTTGTGTTTCTCTCTTTGTGCTCTGTACTCACTTTCTTAGCCCTTGACTTCAGGTTTTATATCTATAAATGTATGCAGAAAAAAAGTGTGCATAAATGCTTTTAGTACTTTCCATGATCATCGGCAAGTGATGGATGTATTTTGAATCTTGTCACCTTGTGTGTGTAAGCGCCTGCATCACCACCTGTATGCACTACAACAGCATTAAAAAAAGGTTTCAGCAAAGCAAACAGCAGCAATTCAGAGGGGAAGTAGCAAACAAACACGAAGAATTGCCAAGTGTAATGCTGTTAGTTTTAAGTGCTCCATGGGAGGCCCAGGGGTCAGAAGCCAACCCCTTTTCATGCGTGGTGTTTGCAAGGTGACCAGCAACTGCAAAGGCTTAGGCAGATGATTCAAATGTTGATATCTGAAGAGGAAGCCAATCCTCCTGTGCAAAAATTCTGCTTGATAATTTAGAGAGAGACTTTTTCTCAGTTCTGCAAAGATGGTCTGTGTCCTTAAAACACAGACCAGAGCAGAAAATCAGACCTTGTACCCTCCAGAAACAGCTGGTTTAAAAGGACTGTAGTATCACCATAGAGAAGGGGAATGGTTACAGCGTACCTGGAAAACAGCTTTTTTAAATAGTGTCAATTGGACTTTTTTTAATACAAGATTTACCTTCTCTACGCATACTGAAGAACTAACCCAAATAATTCTGCTGTCATTCCTCCCAATCTGCTGCTATCTTCGTTGGTTTATCAGATATTATTTTCTACCACCAATAGCATTAGTGTTGGGTGAGGAGCGATAGGCATAGTATTTCAGAACAGCTGTAGTACAGGGCTGTTGCTCCGGCTCTATATAAGGTGGTAGATTTCTCCATTTAGTTTTAAAATTATTTTTAATTTATTTGTAGCCAAATGCACAAGCAGATTCACAACATGCACTAATTATCCCTCTTTTTCAAGCCAACACTGTAATGAAAACAGTAGAAGCTGTTTTACCTTCCATACCAAAACATAAACCAAATATAGATCTATTTTTCAAATTAGTTAAATGCTCAGTTTTAATAGGCCCTTTGGCACCTCTTCATGAAAGGGCCTTTCTCCACGCAGCCTGGAGTGTATTCTGCCGTGCTCTATAATTTGTGAAAGTATACATTAGTGGAAAATAATAGCGAAAGGCTGCCAGAAGACCTTTTGTCTGTACGTATTGCCTTGCTTTTCTCCTAGGAAAGGTTTCCCCCCCCACACTTATTTTTTGAATGCACTCTTTGTGTTTTTAATGGAAATGTGTTCTTGTTTTGTTTGGTTTAAGACATTAAACAATATAAGTTGTTGTTGGTTACATGTGTTCACCTGACTTAGTGCATTCAAGACCTACTACAAACTGTCAGGAAAATGCTGAAGTTACAATAGGGAGCAAAAACAAGGTAGTTTGGGCTTCCAGGTAACTTGCATGACTGACTTTTTTGAATTTGGTTGTTCTTTGTTATCCCTTTAAACATTCTGTCCTGATTCTTACAATATGGGCACTCAGTTTTGCCCATGCAGAAATCTGTTGGAACTCTGAGACTATTGGAAGTCAGTGGATATCCTCCTACAGCATGTAGCTTAGGGATGGTAGTTGTCTGCTCTGTATGCCTAATCCCACAAATCACCCCAGTCAGTTCTCCTGGATGCGAGTTATATTCTCCTTTAGGACGGTCAAGTCCAAGAGCTAAAATATCCTTCAGTGTGACTATCTCTGTGATGGCTTAAAATAGTATATAGTTTAAGTTTAGAGTCTTTTTCTTTCTGCTCTGATTATAGTCAGTGGGGTTCTCTGGCTCTTTAAGCTTCTTCTGAAAAACCAGGTAGCCAAATCTTCTATTAAAATGAAGGTTGAAATAGTTTTTTTCACAAGTTGTGGTGTAGGAGAATGTGAACCGTTCAGAAAGCGTGTTAAAATGGAACGACCTACCAAAACTCAGCAGCTTAGACCAGGGTTTCTTGTAAATGAATTTTCATTTGGCTTTGAGTTGTAAAATATATGAGAGAAAATGTCCCATGGTATAACTGTGTAGGTTTCTTGTCTCATGTGCAGAGCAGTTGCCACTGACCCAATGACACTGGATTTCTTCAGGCTGTAAAATGTGGTAAATTACAGCCTGTGAAAAGCTAAGTCAGCTCACAGATACTTCAGAATGGCCACGCTGTATCAAACCAAAAATCTGTTGAAGTTGGTACATCTTGTCATCACCTGATGCTAAGAGACCAGATATGAGACATTAGATCATACAGAGGTTCTTTCCCTGCTAGTGTCCCACCATGTGTCCATCAACATTGAAGGACTTTCCTCACTCATGGAAAGCTTTCTAGAATTCTGAATAACACCATTTACGTTATTGCAGCACCCAGAACTCCTAGCTATGAACCAGAAAGCTCATGTGCTCCGTACTGTGTAATTGTGAAACAAAGAGGTTGTCCTCGTTGTTACTTTAAATGTGTTGAGTTCACCATAAAATCTAATGTGCATAGGCTGAGAGAAGCGGATACAGAACTGGGTTGTGCTTTTAGCAAGCCGTGACCTGTACGTTTAACTGTCTTCATGGGATTAGCCCTGCAGCTTTCACAGTTGCTTGCAGACAGCTGCACTGAGGACAAGTCCTTACAATCCCTTACATAAGGGATGTGGATTCATCCAGTCGTCTGATCCTGCAGAAGGGGCATAAGGACCACTGGGCAGTGTGTCCTCTTGGCTTAATGAATTCTAAATTTAAAATCAGGAGCCTGATGTGGGTGCACATTTGTAGCATGTGAAGCTAATTCACAAGAAAACTTTCAAGCATAGTTGAAAAAGCAGAAAAGGAAGAGGAATTTTCCAGTATTTTTCTGTAAAAGGAGGAGGGTCTACACTGCAAAATGCACTTAAATTATTATGACAATGAAAAAAAAGTCATTTTTGAAATGTATTTGTAAACTGCTGTAAAAGTAATCAGTGAAACAATGAACACACATTTCCCCATATTTTTGTCATTAGAAATGCCCTTAGAAAGCAATAATTAAAAATTATTTTTAATATTTCCATACTAGAAATATATTCTGATATGGATGCTTCCTTGTACTTTGAACTGTGTTGACTGAGCTAGAGCTTTCTCTTTTATTCCCCTGTCTTTCAACAGCAAGACGACGTTTTTCTTATGAGGCCTCTCGCCACCTGCTTCCTGACTTACTCTTTCTTGGACGCAACTTTCACTGCAGGAAAAGGTAGGAAATATATCTATAATTTTTTTAGCTGCAGGTTGCCACTGTAACATGTCACAAAAATGAGCTGGAAACTTGATGTGGTTTTTAATTTTTATTTAATGATCTCAAAGTTACGGTGTTAAAAACGTTAACCTTTTCTTTAGTTTTACTTTTATTTTAGACTATAAATGGGAGAGAGTTACGAAACATATCCTTTAAAATAAACTATTTCTGTTGCAGAGCAAGGTAACAGATGCTTATTATATTGAGTAAGGGAAAGGTGGTCCACTAAGACAATCATTGGTGTTACTCTCCTTGCAATCATTTAAATGAGTTATATCATTCTTACAAGATTTACTGTATGTAGCAGCAAGGGTGGCAATATAAGGTTTGCAAAATGCCAAAAGTCATTATGGTGCATCACTACCTATTTAAAGTCACCTGCATGATTTTAACTGCATAAGTCCTTTTGTAAGAGATGAGGACAGGAGCACTTACACTGGATGGGATTATTCAAACTACCATGACCATAAAACTATGGAGATGGCAGTGACCTTTTGACCTTGATAAAATCAATAATGGCCCTTCTTAGTTTCAAATAGTCTGTTGCTGTTTATTTTACACATGGCAGTATAAAATGTGCAGCATGCATCCACAGAAATTAAATATTTTTTAATCAAAATGTATCTTGAGCCTGAATAAGAGTTGTTTACATATTTGAAACCAAAGAATGGAGCGTATTACACTGACAAGATGTAGGCCTGTGCTTTGCAGTGAATGTTGTCTTTAAAATCTAAAAAACAACTCTCTGTGATGGAGGTGTTTGAATTTCTTCAAAAGGTTCATCGTTTTCTGTGCTTTATTTTCTCCTGTTTCCTTTATGCAACTGTTATTTTCACAATGTTTTCTAATGCGTAGAGATAATAACCAAAAAAACCAAAATAAATAAATACAGGGAAAGAAAATAACTTTTGCCCTGAAAAACACTTTTCCTTGTAGTAAAAAAATAATCTTGATCATTTAACTAATATCAGCTTCTTTTTGTGTAAACTTGCCAAGACTTAATTTGATTCACGCCTTCAGCCTAGAGGAGTCCTTACAACAATTGACACGTAGAGGCTGGGACACTGGGTATAAGGTTATAAGATTTAGAGTACAGATGCTGGGTTTTGTTGTAAGAAATTGTTTTGTTTTGTCTTGTCCTGTTGTCAGTTGTGTCTGTGTGGCCCTTGTGCAGTTTAGCAGTGATGAAAGTCTGTGGACTGAGCAAGAAAGGGCAGAGATTTAATTTATATATTGGGTCTTCTGAACGTTTCTCCCCTGCTCACTTTTATAATTCGAGTTCACAGCTGAACAGAATTACATAATAGGGCAAATCCAGAGATTTTGCTCAGAGGAAGAAAAAAGAAAGGAAAAACAGCAATAAAGAGTGAGATGAGATAAAATGTCTCTGCAAATGCAACAGACATAAAAGAAAGTGAAGGAAAGTTAAAAATTACCATAGGGCAGGCAGGACACCTGCTAAAGAACCTTCTGCTGCCTCTCACAGCTGGAAAGAAAAATGAAAGAGATGCAAACAACTGTTCTGGAAGCATGAAATCAGCCTTTTGTCTTTTCACCCCTCCCTTTCTGAACAGTTACAGTATGCAAAATTTAGGGGAATCTCAAAGTATGCAGAGGGAAAAAAATCCAACAGGCTCTGCATATAAAAAGCTGAGCTATGGAAGTGTGCCTCTTTGAAAACAGGAGCATGTTTGGGAGCTTCCCGGTGCATTGAAGAAAGTGGTAATTAATGCATAGTGAATGACTTCGAATGAAGGTTGAATAGGGGCATAACAATGGGAAGTGGGGGTTTCTTTAGGGTTTTTTTTCTTTAGGTTAAAGTGTTGAAAAAAAGAAAGCTGTTAAAAGATGGCTACTGTGAAGCTACAACTTCAATCCTTGTCTTCTCTGACTTTCCTTTACAGACTGCGGTGGGTTTTGTTTTGTATGGGTCTCCAAATACAATGACGTTAATTTGCAGCAATTTCATTTTGTGTATGCTTTGGGGGGTTTTTTTGAGGTTTTTTTTTCCTTTTCCGTCTTTTTTGGCAGGGCTTGGTTCTTTGATGGTGCTTTTGAGCGAATGGTTTGCCCAAAGTTCAGATGATGTTAGCTCCATACTCTTTTTCATTTACAACATCAAGGGGATTACAGAGAATAACTTTGTTGCCCAACATCAAGGCTGTATCTTCGGGCTACTAGAAAGGTAGTTCTCAGAAAGTGTGTCTTCTAATATTTTAGAACCTCCACAGGCTTCAGATAAAACAAGTATTAAATACAAAAAGCTCACAAGGATCCCAAGGAAGGTTAAACTCACACAACCTCCTTCATGTTGAACACCTGAAATGTATTTTTTTGCCTGTTGGAGTGTTATCATAGTGAAGACAGCAGTGAAGTCTTATATAACTGAAGACAGAAAGAATAAAAAACAGCACCTTGTTTAAAGACAGGCAATTTTTAATGGAGCACGAGCTAAATATAATCTATTCTTGCTATCGAAAAGGGAATTTGGAGAGTGAGCAAGTCATTTTGGAGGGGTCTTGGGGGTTGATTCTTTTATTGGATCATAAGCTAGAAGATCTGCAGTTCTGCTTTGCTTGATCCAAGACTGGAATTTATGAGGCTTGAGTACAGAAGAATTGAGATATTTTTGAGAAACAAAATTAGGGAAGCTATCACTCTTAAAATGGTTTCAAATGTTTCCATTGTTGGTAGTTCACCACAGGAGTTCCGGTCTGAATTATGTTAAACTCAGCATCACAAACCTCTATGACGTCAGTGTTAGTTATTTCTAAAGAAGGTGATAAATTAAAACAGCCCGTACAACTTCCAAAGTGGGTTTTGTTTCCATTTTTCCAGAGATGAGTAAAGATGAATGTTTGCTGCATATAGTCTGGCAGAGCACCTGCCCTTTCTCCTCAAAACATCCAATTAGCACAGTTTTGAAAGGAAGGTGGCTCGTGCTGGTTAGAGTATGAGAATTTGATCAACAGGGTATCTGCTTTTGCCACTTTGATGGAGCTGTTGTCTGACTTGGTCAAGGTGCATATCCTCTCCCAGTACTTAACTTGACACAATACATCATTAGCCTCCACTCTTTAATGTTTTAAAATGGACTGTGAATCCCCAGGTTTTAGAACTGTGCTCCAAAATGGCACTTGTCAATAGTATGATAAGAATGAGGTTGCATTGGGTGCTTTTTTGTACTGTTTTCCTTGTGTATATATGTATGTCAGAGCTTCTGACATGCAAAAGATCACCCTGCTACTTTTGTGAAATTGAAAATGCTAGTTTTGAGTTAATGATCTATAGGCAACTAGACGAATCTTCTGAATTGCATGGAACTTGACGTCCACATTTCCACATACCTCACTGTGCTAAAATGTATGCATGTGTGATATGGACAACTTTCTTGGGGAAAAAATATCCCCAGCTTATATGTGTCCTTTTGTGTACAGGCTGGGGTGGAAAAACTGGAACCTTTTCCCATAATATCTGAGACTCTCACATTGTTGCAGTTGTCTATTGGTCCATTAGAGAGGCCAACATTAGCAATGGGTTGAGTAAACCTCGCTTGGACCCTTCATCTTTCCTGTGCCTTAATGGTAGACAGACTTGTTGAAATGAGGGCCAAACAAGGCAGATTTATTGGCGGAGGAGCAGGTGGAAGGAGCCTGAGGAGATAGATGCTCTGTTTCACATGATGGTTGCACTCTGGCTTGTATCCTCCTACCCAGTGTCACAACAGCTTTTAGTCCTGGTAATCATTTGTGTGCTCTGGAGTTTGAACAATGCTGATGGTTTTGCACAAGTTAAACATGTATGAGATGCTTGTAACTTCTAAGTGTTTATTTACAAAGCTGTGAGCTGATGTTTCCAAATGATGCCTCACAGTGGTTGATGATGGCCTCTCAGTGAAGCAGCATCGTGTCTGGGGAGCAGGAGGCACTAGGCCAGCCTGGTTGTGTGACTGCAGCATGTGAGAGGGTGAGTCCAAGCAGGTGCCAAGCAGCAGTTCTGACTCAAAGCTGCAGTCTGCCTGGTCTGGCCCAAGAATGACCTCTGTGTCGGTGCTGGTGACTTCTGCAGTGCTACTGGAGGGTGATTCTGATATCCATCCTGGAGGAGTCACCGTGTGGCCACTGGCAGAAGCAGCATGAGGAGCACAGTGTCCTAGGGCATTGATGGTGCCTACTTGGCCACAGACATGGACGAAGGGGTGGAAGTTCTTTGGAATGTTCAGTTTTCTGAGCAGAAGAACTTCAAGTTTCAGGGAGAGAAAGTTAAATCAGTGTTTGACAGCTTAATTCAGACGGAACATCTGAACATTACGAAGTTTCAATATACTGGGCTGATGTGAAGGAGAACAAGGCCTGGATGATCTTCTTCACAGAGTATGTGTGTTCAAGGAGCTTGAAACAATTCCCAAAGAAGATGAAGAAAAACCACAGAACCATGAACGAAAAGGCCTAGAAGTGATGGTGCATCCAGATCATCTCAGCTACTTCCCCTCCTGTGATTCCACCAATCATCCATGGCAACCTGACTTGAGACACTCTTTGTCCAGCACAATAGACTGATGAAAATTGGGTCAATGGCAATGGACACAATTAACAACCACACGAAGACCTGTCATGAGGAGCAGAAGAACCTGCACTTCTTTGCCCCAGGATATGGAGAAGTTGCCAAGGTCACCACTACTATGGACATGTACACCATTTATGCCTTTGGAATGTGTGCACTGGAGATAGCAGTGCTGGAGATTCAGGGTAAGAACAATTAATCATACCACCATCAGCAGTGCCATGCAGCTAATGGAGGATCCTCTGCAGGTTGAGTTCATTCAGAAGTGTCTAGAACCCTGGCAAGCATCCTATTGTCCAGGAGCTCCTTTTTCACCAGACATTGTTTGAGGTGTCATCACTGAAGCTGCTGGCTGCCCACTGCAATGTTGGACATCAGCATATGACACCAGAAAACACTCTAGAAGAAATGACCCAAAACCTTGAAATCATGAGGACTGGGAAAGAATAGAAGTAATTTTCTCAAAACCTCCAGCACCAGAGCTGGACAGGTTCCTGGAGGATGTATTCTTTCCAGCCTTGTTTTTGTTGGGATTGTGGCAGGTGGTGCTGTGGAGTCAGGTCCTGGCTTAGGGTGTTCCGTACCCTCTATTCACGTGCATGGATTTTGTTGTGTTTGGATTGTAGAAAACTAGATCATAAGGTGATGTTGTTGAAGTTGCTAAGTCCAACAGTCAGAAGGTGATCGATACAGGATACTTGGCTGCTGAGCACTTTCGAATCCAACCTGTTGTGAGTCTTGAGCAGACTTCAGTGATGTGATTCTAAACTACATTTGCTGTTCCTCTCCCTTATGGGGTCCTCTCGATGGATGTAGTAAGAGCAACATAAGTCATGAAAAGGTACCTACTAACTTGGTACTTTCGAAGTTGCAAAGCCAATAAAGTTAGCCTGCTTTTCTAGGCTTGTGTGTGCGCTACACATGCTCTTCTATAGGGAGAATAAAAATTGGTGTCAGAAAATGTCAGGGAAAGATGTAATGTAAGAACTCCCTCTGCTGTAAAAACTCCCAGCATATAAAATGTGCCGTAGCACTAGCCATTGTGACCCAGAAATAAAATGTTTCCTGTGAATTAGAAAGATACAGAGTTGGATTAACAGGATGACATTTCCCCATCTGGTTTTTATTTATTGTTGCCCTTTTCCATTCACTGTAATTAGTGCGTTGAGGTGACAATAGCTATATATTGCACTCTGAGCTCCAAGGATGTACCAACATTTTGAGCACTTCTCATTATACTTTTTTTTCCAGTGACACTTCTAAAACTCCTAGCATCCTAACTCCGCTGAAACCTATTATTTCTGGGCACTGAAGAGGCAATTTAATGCACCTTTTCTGTTTGCAAACAATTTTCAAATATAACCTCACACTTTCTGAACTTTTCCCAAGGGCCTCATCAAATCGATAATTGTCCATTTTCCTCTGAGTGACTTGAAAAAATTGCAGGTCGTAGAAATCAAAATTCAGATGTGGATTTCAGGTTGTTCCTCATCAACACTGGTGCTCAAAGGTGCTCAAAACCTGAATCTCTCTTATTGCAGAGAAAGGAGTTGTTTTGGAACATAACCCATTTTGAGCAGCAGAGACCCCAGTGTTCGTTTGGACTTTTCTCTTCCTTGAATATAGAACACTGTTGCTGGCTATCTCAAATACCAAAGGTGCAGGAAGAGTTCACTTGGTATCAGTGATTCAAACTTGGCATTAGCATGACTTCAATTTTATTTTCAATTTTATTTTAAAGGTGGAATAATGGCAGGATATTACTTCATATAACTGTTCTGATAGACAGTACTATGTTAATCTGGGGTTTTTCTGGTGTGGGTTTTTTTTTTTTTAGGTAATCAGCAGGGCTTTGTGACAGCTTGGCAGTAAATCAGATAGTTCAGATGGTTAAAGGGTGATGCAGACACTGAGCTAGTGGCCGTTCTAGGACTGCAGATAGGTAGCAGTAACCACTGCTACTAGTCAGGTTATTCTGAGGACATAAAAATATCTCTAAAGCAACAACTAAATCTCAAGCTATTTATCCATAAGAAAGGAGCCCGTAAGGAAACACTCTAAAACCTGGAACAAATTTTATATACAGCAAAAAAGGGAAGAATGTGATACCATCTCCACAAAGACATAAGAGCATGAGAAGTGTGGCTGAAAATTGAGGGTTCTTATAAAGTAAAGGTACATTAGATAGTCCAAAATCCATGACTCTACAGCCAAGAAAAAAGCCTAAAAGCCTTTTCTGGCTCAGCGTTGAAGTGAAAGCAGAGATTAGAAATAAAAAAGCAATTTATAATGAATGGGAGAAGGGACACTAACAGCAATTGATATAGTTCAGAAGTTATGAAGTGTAGAAAGTTGATAACAGCCACTAAAGTATCTAGGATAAAGCCATGTGAAAGGACAATAGGAAAGTTAAAAACGTGGTGTGGTGGTGTTTTTTTTTTTTATGAAGAGCAACACAGTGGCACAGCTCTGTTAGTGGACAGAGATGAGAAAAGCATCTCTTGTTTGGTACACACAAAAGCAATGAAGTTGTATTCTTCATTCAGCAGAAAAAAGACCCCTGAAAAGGGATGTACTTACATACTGGACTACTGAGGCTGTACCAGGAGTCAGGAAGAGTGTTAATATTTTGCCAGTGCTCAGGATAACAGTGGTCCCTCTGTTATCCATTCTGGGTAACATAATGGAGGATTTGTGATTTAACTAGTGAGTTCTATTGTCCTGTTTCTTTCTGAAGACAAAGCAAAATTGATTAGGTATCACTTCTGTTGTTTCTTCATCATTAAAACTGTTGTTCTATTCCCTCCTAGCTGTGAGTCCTACACTGCAGACAGAGAGAATGAGCTGTTAAATGTACATTCCAATGGAATGTGGTAGATGGGAATGCGTAACTTATAAGATGGCACATAGTGAATACAAGTTGATGTTTGCTGTAGATACAGAATATTGGTTGGGCTGATGTTAGACTGGTACTTACAGTTCAGGTTTCTGCATTCCCAAAATATATTGAAAACTGGATAAAGAATCCATGGTATTTAAGGCTGTGACTACCTTAAAATCCTCAGTTGGTCAAGTAAAATTTAAACTGCTAGATATTAAAAAATTATACTTCTGGGCTTTTTTCTGGTTGATATGTCCAGTTTATTGGTAACTGAATGAAATGTAATGGCACATGAGAATTGGGAAGGTATTCTTGGAGGCTATTCCCTTGCTATTATTTGAATACTGGTATGTGATCTTCTATACGTTGTTAAAATATTGTTCCTCTGGCTCATGACAAATACTGCTTATTCAATGGGTCTAGAGGAAGCTCGGGCTGGAAACCATTTCCAATAGGCAGTTTGGACATGGCCCTCCTGTTTCAGACAGTAAGATAATGAACAGTGCAGATGTGGACTGCTCTTTCTCAGTTGGCCTCAAGTTCAAGAATTTACTAACTCAGACATAGCCAATGGTTTCAGGTTCCCTTTAAGCCTCAAGCTTTAGGAAATAGAAGTGATCAAATGATGTGTCCCAGTTGGTGTTCTCTGATCCTACCAGCCGTGCTCCTCTGAAAAAAGGGGATGAAATGATTAAGATCTGATTTATGCTCTGTCATATTTCTGGTCTAGCTGTCAGACTAACTGTGCCAAGGCAGTAGGATTTGCCCGCAAGTGAACTGGAGTTCATTTTTCTATTCCATATATTGGTGCTAAGTGGTCTACAACTTGTCGTGTACTTGTCTGATTTCTTTATTTTCTTTTCAGACTATAACTCTTCTATATTTTGGTTTTGACTTTATTTTTACACAGGAGGCATTACAGAATTAAATGTATTGCTATGAGGCCAGTCCAGTAGGCAAGCAGCCATGTGCAGTTGTATCTAGAGAATGATTACATGAAAGAATATAGAGTAAAGTTGTCATGTGGCGAAAAGCATGTAAATGCTGCTATTTAGGCTCCAATACTCCCACTTACTTGCCATGTTACAGGAGTCTTATGTTGCTTCACAATGCTGAAGACATTATAGGTGTGATGAAGACTCCATGAGAGTTTTAGAATCAGCTTTCAAATACTTTTGCAGTTGCATATCCTGTAGATGAGGAAGAGTACCTTTAAGACCTCGTCTTCCAATAGAAGAAGATAAAGGCTAGAAGACGACTGGGGATGTCTGGATAGATAAGGAAGAGTTTTTAACTCTTTAACTGCATCCACATCTCTGTGAGGCATACTGTATTATCAGGCATCTGTACAAATACTCTGGATCAATCAACATAATCTTGACTATATACAGCTTGCAGGGAGCAGTCCCAGAATCACAAGTATATACGTCCAGGTAATCCAACAACAGCAGTTCTTTCCTATCTCTGTTATTCATAATGTTATTGTGAGTGTTCAAAAGCTTATAAGAAAACTTTGAAGTTTAGAGAGGACAGAGGAAAGAACCACAACCACAATTTCCACAACCAGTTCCAAGCTTCTCTTCAGCTCTGCAAGGAATATTTTCAGGAAGAGTTTTATCTCACTAAGTTTTGGCAGGAAATTGTGGTGTTTTTCTCAGCTGGGTTGAAACTTATAGTCAAGGATGTTTGACCAAGTTTTATTATGATGTAATTATTGAACTCAGAATGTCAGCAAGCTGTTTTTCTGCCTTTGTGAGATTCCAAGCAATGTCACTTCTCATCCAACTCACAACTGTCCACAAGACCAATCTGAAGTTTGGCATTTCCAGGCCTGAATGGAAATTCAAGTGGAATGAAAGGAACTAGTAAAGTCCAAATATTTAATGTTAAGAAGAACAGATATGCTGTTTGTTCTAGGAACATGTGAAAGTGAGGACATCTCTACAGTAAATAAACCATACTTTGCCCATCCCTTTTGGCAATGAGATGCAACGCAGGCTGATTGTCAGCAGGAATGCCTTTCAGGTCGTACAATAGGACATTGGATACCTACTGAGTACTTTAACAAGTGTGTCAACTACCATCAAGTGGTCAAGCGTAAGTCCATATCCTGGGATGCAGTAATTTGTTTGGTGTGGTGCTGATACTATGAAGGTTGGAATTTGTGGTAGAAATAAGCAGTTCCCCAAAGTATGGTTCCTATATTTGCCAAGAAATTAATCACCCAGACACACTGATAGACAAATTAGGATAATAACCCACCTAGAAGTGATGTTTTATTCAAGGACAGAATTGAGTCAAGTAATAGTTTGGGCAACCAACTAGTTTAATTATTCCTTTTTCTTTGTTTAGCTGATTTTCCTGGTAGTTTGTTCTTTAGCCTCTGCTCAAAACCACACAGTTCTGTAAAGCCACTGCCTTATTATACTTCTTGTTTCTTGCCATATACTTAAAATTGATGAACTACACTTTTCAATATCTGAAAAAAAAAGCACCAGCTTTTATCAGTTATTTTTGTTCTGTCACATTGACCTTGTGTTGTCCTTGTTTTTCGGTCTCTTTTTCTACCTTTGAAAGTCTTAGCCAAAATTCAGAGCTAAATTCAGCCCTGATGTAAAACAGCACAGTTTTTCCAAAGCTTTAACTGGGTTCTGCTTTGATTCTAGAAGACTCACTTTTAAAAGGTGGATATGACACAGTTTCTTCCCTGCAAGGAACTGATTCTTTTTTTTCTCCTCTGATACTTATCATAGTAGCAAGGCAAGTGCAAAATTGCCCTAGGAAGATATTTCAATAATCAAAAATCCTTCTATTGTAAAGTGTATCACAACTAATATTTTACTCAGCTGTAGCTTCCAGAAAAGTTAGTGGGAGGAAACTTTCTTTGTTGTCTGGACTATCCTCTCAGAATGTAGAGGAATTCTAGTATTAAACACAGGGGACTGATAATGAACTCATGCAAAATGTCTGCATAATATCACAGAACATTAGGGATTGGAAGGGACCTCAAAAGATCATCCAGTCCAAGCCCCCCTTCCAGCCTTCCAGAGCAGGATCAGCCAGACCAAGTCACACAGGAACATGTCCACGCAGGTATAAACCCCTCCAGGGAAGGAGACTCCCTGGAGTCAGCCTGTTCCAGTGCTCTGTCACCCTCACTGTGAAAAAGGTCCTTCTCATATTGATAAGAGAATATCAATATGATATTCTCCTCTGTTCCAGCTTACACCCATTGCCCTTCATCTTATCATAGAATTATATGATCATAGATCATAGAATTATAAAATCATTAGGGATTGGAAGTGACCTCAAAATATCATCCAGTCCAATCCCCCCTGCCACAGCAGGATCACCTACAGCAAGTAGCACAGGAACATATCCAGGTGGGTTTTAAACTTCTCCAGAGAAGGAGACTCCACAACCCCCCTGGGCAGACTGTTCCAATGCAGTTACCCTCACTGTGAAGAAGTTCCTTCTGGTACTTATACGGAACCTCCTCTGTTCCAGCTCACACCCATTGCCCGTTGTCCTATCACCAGATGACATTGAGAAGAGCCTGGCTCCATCCTCCTGACTCTTCTTCAGTTTGCCCAGAAGCTCCCTGTTTAACCATGCAGGTCTTCTGGCTCCCTTCCTTGACTTCCTACCTGTTGGGATGCTCTTGTGTTGTGCTTCAAAGAAGTGATCTTTGAATGTTAACCAGCTATCCTGGGCCCCTTTACCTGCCAGTACCCTGTCCCATGGGATTTCCCCTAGCAATTGCTTGAAAAGGCCAAAGTTGGCCCTCCTGAAGTCCAGGGTTGTGAGTCTGCTAGATCTTCTGTTCCTACCACACAAGACCCTGAACTCCACATCTCGTGGGCACTGCACCCAAGGCTGCCCTCAACCTTCACTGCTTCAACCAGACCCTCCTTTTCGGTGAGTACAAGATCCAGCAGCTCTCCTCTCCTAGTGGGCTCCCTCCACCATTTGCATCAGGAAATTATCACCAGTGCACTGGTGGAATCTCCTGGTCTGTGGATGGCTGGCTGAGTAGGTCTCCTAGCAAATATCAGGGTAGGTAAAATACCCCATGAGAGCTAGGGCCTGTATCTGTGAGGCTGCTGTCAGCTACCTGTAGAAGACCTCATCAATGTTCTCATTCTGATCTGGTGGTCTGTAATAGACACCCACAACAGTGTCACTCATGGCAGCCTGCCCCTTGATCTGCGCCCACAAACTCTCAACTTCATCCACCCCTGGACAGAAGTCATTACTTTCCAGTTGCTCTCTCATATAAAGAGCAACCCCTCCACCCTGCCTTGCTGACCTGTCCCTCCTGAAAAGGGCCTAGCTGTCCATGACCACATTCTTTTCCTGGTCATGTGAAGTGTCCCACCATGTCTCTGTAACTGCCACCAAATCATAATCGCCTAACTGGACACAGATTTCTAACTCCTCCTGCTTATTCCCCATGCTTCATGCATTGGTGTCAGGCATTTTAAGGAGCGAGCTCGGCGCTCTGATTTCACTCTGGGACAGCCAGAGGCCGCCTGGTATTCATTAAGACAAGAGCTCAGTCCCACTGGTGCACACCCATCAGCTATCCCACCCCGCCTCATGTCTAGTTTAAAGTCCTCTGAATGAGCCCTGCCAATTATTCAGACATTGGGGGCCATTCATAATAATGGTACACTTAAAAGTGAGACACATGAAATTTGTGGTATCCTTTTACTCTAATGTTAGACTCTATTGTGGTTTGAAAATTAGTAGAATTTTCAGACTTACAGGTTTGTGCTTTTATGAAGGAAAGAAAACGTCCTGTTGCTTTAAGAGGCTTCTCTTCCCCGGAACTGTCCCA
>JAOXOE010000702.1:12260600-12327213 GCA_028565055.1 Phoeniculus purpureus | reverse complement strand
AAGTGTCTTTTAAACTCATCCAGGGATGGTGACTCAACCACCACCCTGGGCAGCCCATTCCAGTGCCTGACCACTCTTTTTGTGAAGAATTTTTTCCTGATGTTCAGTGTAAACCTACCCTGTTGCAGCTTGAAACCCTTCCCTCTGGTTCTGTTGCTAATGACATGTGAGGAGAGACCAACATCTCTACAATGTCCTTTCAGATAGTTGTAGAGAGGGAACCCTTAACTTCTTCCACCTAAGCAGCCTCAGCTCTCTCAATCTCTCTTCACAAGATTTATTCTCCAGGACCTTCACTTGCTTTGTTGCTCTCTTCTGCACTTGCTCCAGCACATCAATGCCTCCCGTGTTCTGAAGTGCCCAAAACTGGACACAGTACCCAGGGTCTGGCCTCTGCTGAGTACAAGGGGACAATCACCTCCCTACTCCTCCTGGACACACAGTTTCTAATACAGACCGAGATACTATTTGCCTTCTTGGCTACTTGGACACACTGCTGGCTCATATTCAGATGCCTATGCTAATCTCTATCCAACATTTTGGTGAAGGTGGTCATACCTATAAAGTCCTTCTGTGCTTTGTGACAGAGGTAGATACCTGCAAAACACCTGCTTGCCTAACTGCAGAATGGGTAGCATCTGCAAATGCATTGGGTAGTTTCACTTAAGTGGGGATGCAGCCTAAGGAAACATCACTTGACTTCAACCATTTGAAACCAAATCAATCCAGATAGAACACAGCAAAGTACTCTAAAACATGACATTGACATCTTATCCAATAACATGAGTGATTTTTGTGGCCACAGCCAGTGACATTTTATGTTGAACCTGGTAGAAATAGTGCTTTTATTGTTGATGGACTGCAATTTCAGAAATGGATAAATGCTGTGTTTGTGCAGGCTCTTTATTAAGAGGAGATAAAATCCTTTTGCAGTTTCTTGCCTTTTTGTTTCTTGCTGTTTGGGTAGTGGTTGTTTTGTTTATCTCTTTGTGATTAGAGGAAGTGGAGGTTGGTTATGTTTGCTTTTAGGTTTTTTACAGTAGAATTAAAGCCCTATAGAGAAAATCAGAATGCTGAGGACTTACGGTAAGAGTTGGTGATCAAGTCCTTTAGAATCTCTAGGAGACCTGCTGTTAATGTCAGTGGACTTTGGATCAGGCCCTTGGTATAAAACTAGCTCTTCTGAGGCTGACAAAAAGTGCACTTTTACTGAGGATGGCCAGAAGTGGCCTGAGATTCCCTGATTCTTAGGGAAGCCACATTCTAGAAGCCAAGCACTTAAAGAATTAATGAGGTACAGGTTGCCACTGATCCAGTAGGTCATTAATACTTGATAGACCTCCCTTCACATTAATTTGTTTAATCACTGTTGGAGCCAACTTACATTTTGGCTTCGAGAACACACTGTAACACTGCCTTGCACAAAAACATTCTGCACATTCATGGATTGTGTGCATGCACCTGCCTTCTGGCTTCCAAAATCATAGGAAAAGGTAAAAGCAGCTCACAGGCCAGGTGGAAAACCATGGATGAAAAGAATTTAAGTTAGAGGAATAAATACTGAAGGAATGGTGAAGTTCTTAACATCTGGATCACTAATTGTCATCTGAAAGAATATTAAGGAGTGAGTTAGAGTATTTGCAATGCAAAGACAGAGTTAATCATCTGTCTGTGGCAGCCCAAGATGGGTACAGAACCACAGTGATGACTTATATTTCTTTAGGGACTGGCTAATTTGAGCATTTTGTGTGTTTTTCTTTTGTTGTTAAAAAAAAAGACAAAAGGAAAAGAAAGAAGGGAAAAGAGGCAGGCAATCCATCCTTTACAGTAACACTTTCAGCTAACAGTGTGTCATTTAGGTGTCTGTTTTCTGATATTAATTTTCAGAAACATTGGAGAATTCAGCACTATAGCACTATATCGTGGGGATTTGTTTGACTCATGTGTTAGGATAAGAGGGAGTGCCTCTGTTTGTATTAGCTGGAGGAGGATTGTGAACTATTATCTTACTTTGTTATCTGAGCTAGGAGTGTACAAGGAAGTTTCTTCTACTAATGGTTGAGCTGCTCTTCAGATAAAGCCCTCCACAGGATCCCTGCAGCCCTAATTAATCAGCTGTTAAAACAGTAGTTGATAGACAGGCTTGCTGTAAGTTGGAATTGCCTGCAGTCAGAGATAACAGGTGAGTCCCATTTGGCAGCGAGATATGAAATAGAAGAGTGATCTGTTATCAAAACGAATATGGCACTCAAATCAGAATTGAAGTTTGCAAAAGGAACTGGAAAAGTAAAACAAAAGGGAATCTTTTTACTTCAAGTGATCAAAGTGCCTTCACTTTGGTAATTGTTTTAGACAGGTCTGAATCCGTTTTGTAAATCTTTATACTAAGAGCACGCACTATCAAGGTAAATTTGAGCTTCTGGAGAGCATATGCTACTCCAGTAATGTCGCTAAAATCACTGGCAGGTAACATGGACAAGGTGGTGTGGCAATTCCTGCTCCCACAGGACAGGCTGGTGGGCTACACACCCAGCCAGCACATGGGAGCTGTGGGTTAAAAGACTGTTTCAAGTCAGGAATTTATCACGTGTCTTTCTGTCTCACTGCCCTAAGCATCAGGCTATAGAGTAACAGCTTTCTTTACTTTTCATATTGAATAAATTATGCAGAATAGTATGGCAACCAGTGGTGTGTGGGGGGAATATCCCAGTAGCTGTGTCACTTGCTTGGCTATAATGGCAGGTCTAGGTTTGAGTTCCTCTCAACTGGGTTTAGAGTCTTTTTGTTCCTTACATTCAGCATTAAAGGAGAGGCAAATTAGAGGGATAATGGCAAACTTTTTGGACAGTAGGAGTAGGTACTTGATTGATTTTAAAACAGTGTCTCAATATTGAATCATTTGTATTTGGCCAATTATCACAGACATCTGTTGGGACTCATGCCACACAAATAGTGATAAAAACATCTTCTCAGTCTAGATTCAATTTATGTTTTAAATTCGTTGTGTGTAATAAGAGGATTCTGCTTCAGAGAGGCAGGCAGAGAGCATGAGAGATGGAACTCTGGGCAAACAGCTGAACACCTTTAATGTCTTTTAGCCTGGGCATCGTTTGATAGTCCTGTGTTCACAAGTGGGACCTCTAAAACATTTTCTTTGACTTGTCTGTATCCAAGTGAATAGTCCTCTGCTGACTCCACTGTTTAGTCTCAAGACTGATACTTATCTGTGCTTCAGGAATTAAATTACTACTGGCTTCAGGTTTATCACTGGTCACGTAATAGTCACAAACTGGGCAGCAGCATGGCTAATCGCCTTTTCTTCCATGTACCCTAGGCTTTTTTTTTCCTTTCAAATGTGCTACAGACTTCACTCGATGTCTGAATTTTCTTTAGAAGTCGCTCTAACTATAATCATGATAGGCACTTTTACTTATTCTTGGAATGCCCCTGTCATTGGGACAGAGTTCTGATTTTCACATTTACCACAGATAGACATTGTCCTTCTTTTGCTTAGACATCACATAGACATTGTCTATGTCTTAGGTCATGGACCTTTATTTCTTTTTCCATATCTATGCTAGGAACTACATCCTCCTTGTACTGTAGTACTTGATATTGCTTTGCATTTTTGAGGGCCCTGTTCAGCTGTCCTTGTCACCCAGAGGCATGTTTCTCTAGACTGACAATTCTTTCCCCTGTGAATCTTTCTCGTAAGCTCAAAAGAGAGATACCCTGCTCTTAAACCATTGACTATGTGGAAGATCACACAGGTCTCCCAGATTACTGCACACCACTGTTTGCAGTTCTGAGTGTAAAATTTGTGCTTTTCTTCATGGGTAAGCCCTATCCTCTCTGCACAGTCTCACTCTGTTTTGGCTGATACCTTTATCAGGGTGTTTCAGCGTTTTAGATTTTATTTTTGACACATGATTTTTACTTAATTCTTTTTCACTGATAAAATGATAAGGAAAAAAAGTTTTAGCTTTCTGTTTCCTTTTTCATCCCTCAATGCTCAGCTCTCTGTACCCATTCAAGTCTCAGTTCTGCTGTGCCCTCAGATTTACTTCTGAAAATCGAGCATCCTGGTGGTCGCTCCTTTTGATGCAGTCTGTTTGCTCTGGTTCAAGGTGCTGCTTGGCCCCTCAGATAATCATAGTTCTTTTCTTGTGGTGTTTCTTTTAGGTCAGCTGCTTCCTTCATGTATCGTGTACCACCTGGCCAGTAATAATATGAGAGTACTTCGTATTTCTAAAATTAAACTCTTTCTTTTCTTCAGAAAACTCTTTATAGAGCTGTTGCAATTCATTTACTGCTGTTATTGTAGCCACGTGCACGTGTACAAATGCTCCAGTGTACTGGCCAGGCTTTCTCCCAGCAGCAATCCAAGTTCCACATAGATTGGTACCCAAGGAGCCTGCAGCTGCTTAGCATGAGATCAGCAGGGCACAAAACCTTTTAGAAGATTTGCTCACCAGTTCAATATGCATTGCTCCTAGGTACTATTGACCAGACTTTCTGCAACCCTCCTTTGCCAGGGATCCTGTTTGAAGTAGAGCAGTGACTGTATGAAAGTCACCCTACCTTAAGACACAGCAAAGAGCATAAGGGATGCAAACTTCACTTCTGTGAGCCCACAGGTTTGTGACAGATGTGGTGTCCCCATTCCTGCCACAGCTCCAGAGCAGATTTACCCACTGCTGCCAAAAAATCACTCTTCTAGGACTCATATTTTACTTCCACTGTAGTCATCTATCGTGGAATGAAACAGAAACTCTTAGAAGTGTAACATTCCTATTTATACATTTAACCATTAACTAGACACCCACATGCACGTGCTTGCGCGCGCACACACACAGAGGACATATTAAAGACACATTAGAAGAAACATTTCCAGCATAGGGATTTAGCTGCGTGAATCCCATTAACATTAATGGGAATTGTTCCCCTCAATCCCCATGTATCTCGTTAAAATATACCTATTAGTGACAGGCTGAATCCGGCAAAAACCAGCAGTTTCCAAGTTAAAACTGAAACTTCATCATTAACTTATCCTATTGTGCCTAAGTAATGCAACACCTTTTAACTACTCAAGTTCAAAGGCATCATTTCTCCATTGAAGTTAAAACAAATCTTGTCTTGTTAACACAATAGGATCCGCTATAGTTAACCTACTCTGCAACTCTTGATCGTGTTGGGAATGTTTCCTCTCTCTACTAATATCATTTATGAAAACACAGTGATTACAAAATGTCTTTGAAACCCTTATGAAATAGAATGTAAAATATAAATGGACTAATATATTATCTAGTAGTAAATGATAACATTGAAATAAGACAGCGATGAATTATCAGGTACTGGATTATTCTTGCGGTATTTTAAAATAAAGATCGAGAGCTTGACGTGTAACACCCAAGTCATTCTAGAGGAACGTGTGCCTGAAGAAACCAGACACATGAAGGAAACTAGGAAACTTTATGCATAGCAAACTAACTTAACAAAGTCATTGTGACAGAAAGAAACATTAAAATTGGACACCCCAGGTTTTGACTGGTGTAGTTATGTGCATTCTGTGAGGTCAGGGTGAGGCTGTATTTGTGCATGATGATAAAGACCTGTAATGTAGATGGTGTAGTGCAGCACAGAGATGATAAAGCTAAAAGAGCTGGCTCAACTGTCAAATTTAGTACTGCCTTTCCTGAGAGCTATTCCTGAGTTGATGAATTGGAAGGCAGATATAAAGCAGCCAAGGCAGAATGATTGTATGTTCCTGTGTGACTTGGTCTGGGTGATCCTGCTCTGGCAGGGGATTGGACTAGATGATCTTTCAAGGTCCCTTCTGATCCCTAATGTTCTGTGAGTCTGTAGGTCAGTGTGTGTGGAGGTATGTACTAATGCTGCTGTGTTGTTTCTGAGGTAGCTCACTTACTGTTGGCTCAGGTAACTCTCCCTGTATATATAACAGAGAACCATCTTATATAGCTTTGATAAAGATATAACTTTTCCAGCTTTTGACAGGAAGCTGAAATAAGGAGTGCCGACAAATGTATGATCCATGGTGATATCTTGGTAACGGATTTGCAACACAGACCTGCATAAAATTTAATTTTCTCCCAGTTTAACAGCAGAGATAAAAGGGTTACAGTGAGAGTCAATATCAGATCCAGTAACTCCTACTGTTTGAGTAGAGCATGGCACAAAAACAGGCATCTATGCAACCCCACTGCTGTTACCTTCATTTTCACTGCAGTGAAAACAACTTTCACCTTTGGGCTGGAACCAGCGGGTAAAAACATCCTCCCATGCAAGAAGAAATGACTAATTAAATGAACAGTATGCATGTATTTATTTCCCCCTTCCCTCCTCCGTGTAGACCTCTGCTTTAATATATCGCAAAAAATTTTTCTGGCTAGAGGTGCCTAAATGGTCTTTGTTGACCTGGGACCAGTACCCCTGCTCTTGACAAATACGCTCCCTGCTAGACCTAGCACATGAGTTTCTTCAGTCAGAAGGCACTCTGGTAGGGCTTCTTCCAGTAGCTTAACTGTTAACAATAATCAGTGAAATGAGTCATCCGTACTTTATTTTTAATTAGAGCTGCAGTGAGCTCAAGCTTGAGATTTTTTTTTTTTTTGCCTGCAGAACTCAGGAGCTGAAACCAGCAGCACTCTCCTGGTACTGACTGTGCAAAGATTTCTGTAAAGCAACATCATTAGGTTGTTGTGGATACAAACAGTGGAGCAAGACCAGCAAAACATACAGATTCACAGGAGCAAGTTAGCAGAGTTCCTGCAGGGTTAGTCCAGCTGGAGATGTTTCATTTGCTCTATTTCTAGTTTGCCTCTCTCCTCCTCCCCCCTCAACTCGAGAACACAAGCCCAAATAATAATTGAGACATCACTGGACAAAGAGGAAATGAATATTTAGATATGAAGGTTGTTTGATGTGTTTGATTATATTTTAGATATGCTTAATAAGCCTAATATGAAGTTTTCAATCCACAAAATAACTGGAAAAATATCTCCCCTGACTCCTAGAGTCAAATGATACTTTTGCATTTTAAACACTTTTTGAATTCATTTCATGTCCAGCCCAGAGCTTTCCTGTATGAAACCAAGATCTGGTGAACTATCCCTGACACTGCTGGCATCTCATCCAGAAAGGATCCTTTAAAATGCAGAGTGAACTCAGTGCTTGTTTGAGCTGCAGTGCCAGCCCTTCCCAAAATGTCAATGCAGTCAATCTGCTATGCTGCTACAGATGGTGGTTTTAAAAGAAGATAGTTCTTGAAAGGTATTGGAAAGCAGCAGGAAAATGTGCTGTGCTTGCTTCAAATCCTCAATAGAGAGATGTGGGGTATTTTTGTGTCTGTTTTGCTGCTTTCGGTAGAGGAAAATCCAACTCATTAAACCTGTATGCTTTGCGATGTCAATGTGAAGCTTGTGGGAGCTGGCTGTCAGAGCCCTTGACTTAGCTCTGGTGGCCTCCGTCAGCCTTACCCACATCAGCACTCCGCTCTTCTTCTTTTCCAGTGTTTTGCTTTGAAAGTTTGCTGGGGTAGAAAATGCTGTGGAATTGCTGAGATGGCATCCTTAATTTCAGTGAGCAGGACCATAGTGAGGAACATGCTGATCATTACATATACATCATTTTTCTCAATGCAGTAACTGTTCATTTCTACAAATGCACTAAGCAGATTCTTAGATGATGGCTATGCTCAATTTTAGCCTGGGATTTCTTTTGCATCCCTAGTTAATGGGTGGGAGGACAGGTTGTGATGGAACAACCAGTGCAGTAGTGTGTATAAATGGGAGGAAGCAAGCTGTGCTTGGCCAGGGACTTGAGTTCTGCAGAGTGCTTCAAAATGGCACACAAAATATTCATCAGTCAGGTGCTTCTTTCTGCACAGTCTAAACACAGAATTCCTTGTTCTGGGGTGCAGGCAGAGTCATGCTCATCATGAGGTTTCTGTGACTCAAGTCTAGCTGAGGCTCCAGCAATAATTTTGTGTTAAGGGAAGAGACGGTGTCTGGTAAGAGGAGTGGCTGACAGGAGTAGGTGCAGAGTCCTGAAGCCAGGCTGTCTGCTTCACTCCTCATTGCTGCAGCTATACTGGGTGGCCTGGGAGAGAAGTGAGGTGGCATACAGATTGTGTGTGGTTGGTGATAGCTATATTCAGGCAGGAGAAGTGGTATGTAGCATTGGGGGGGCATGTGGATATAGGCATGAGTGCCACTGGAAGGAGAGCTCCCTGGGTTGCACTGCGGGTATTGTAGCAGCCCACAGTCATCTGCAGACAGTGCTAAAGAGGTGGTGGGGCATGTGAGCCAGGGAGGGACACGCAGCTTCTTGCTGGATTGGGTTGGTTTAGGTGGCAGGAAGTTTGATAATTTTCCTCGTGAAGAATAGACTTGATAAAAAACCCTTCATTTTGCAGCATTTTTCATGCAAAGAACCACACACTAAACACAGTTACAGAGATAAATGCAGGTAAGAATGGGTTGAGGAGGAGGGGAGATTTGTTGATACAGCAACTGGAGAAGAATGACTGCTAGCATGGTTAAGTTAGAGACTGAGATCTCAGACATGGTGGTCAATACTTGAAAAGGAGCACCTTCATGCTGTGTAAAAGGGCAAGGAGGAGGAAAATGCAGTGTGGAGAATGAAGTGCAGGAGAAAAGGTTGGGTTTTTTTAGACCTTTAGGTCTAAAAGGTCAAAGTTTAGAGTTTTGAGGCTAAGTGACATAAGCACATAAATGAAGAGATCTTTCCGTGTAGGAGCCATACAATATCGGGCTCTGAACTGAAGTTATCCTCTCTCCCTTTCTCCCTCTCTCCTCATTGTGATTATTACATGTTTTGGAAATAAAATCCAAATTGCCAAGTAGCTGAAATTTATATTCAAGAGTATCTCCATTCTGATTTGTCATTACTCTAAATTTTTATGTCTTCGTGTAGTTCATGTAACCTTTTTTGGAGAGAGCTGGAAGGCAGTATGCAAAAAAATCAGTTGGTTTCCTTGCTGTGTTGGTGGTTTGAATTGCTCTAATTGAAACCAGTATTATTTCATTTGATCTTGTAATTAAACAATGTAATTTGTATTAATCCATTAATAAGTTGGCTAATTGCTTTTACACTGATTGTATCTTAGCCTTTTTTCTTTTAAATGATTGTTGGAACCAAGCAGTTATCAACTAAAAACCAGTAAGCCACAAGTGAAGAAATGATCTTTCTTACTTGTGGGGATTTTTTTTTAAGGTTCTTTGATAAAAAAACAAATGTTAAAATATAATCACAGAGGCCCTGATTGAGCCAGATGTTAAAGCATTTAATTCCACTGCTGCTTAGTAAACTTTCAGGAATCACAGTCTAAATGATGAAAAGCTGGAAATTAAAGCTTTACTTACTGAGGGAGGGATAGTCATAGTAGAAAAAGAGATTGACTTCATTCCTGTTTCCATATCACTGTTGTACAGCGAATAACCTCAGTGAGTTACTCAACCGAATCCTTGTCTGCTTTCTGTGTATAACAGAGAGTTCTCACCAATGTCCAGGGAAAGGTATGAGGCAGTATCAGCTGTAAACTATGCTCAGATGCACGGGGCTTAGGTGACTAATCGAGTACGGCAAATATTCCCCAGCAAACAGTCAGCTTTACAGTCTGTCTACGCTGAAATCTGTTTATATGCCTTCAGATAACTCATTTGTAGGAAATACATTTGCAAAGATCAGGTTGTGTGAACTGTTTGAGGACTGAAAGGTTCTCTTGTACTTGGAAAAATCTCTTCACAGTTCACACCCTTCATGAGTATAATTGGACTTGCTGAGGTTAAGATCATTGTGCAGGAATAACCAGGATATATATGCTCTGGTGTGAGAGCAGCACTTGCCTATTGCAGTGAATTCTTTCTTTGGCTCTTGTGATGCTTAATTATTGCCTTGCCAGATGGAAACTAAGAACTTGCCTGACCACAAATTGCACACATCAGAATAAGCAAGGGAGTTAGAAATCAGAACGCTTGAGAATTCATAAACTGTTTCTTCAGGAGTTAATTATTTTCTTGTAATAGTGCCAGAGTTCAGACTCTTTACCATGCTCGCCTATACCGCTTATCAGCAGTATGGCTGCCAGCTTAAGAGAGCAAGAGACAAGGTGCAGTACGGTGTTCAACAAAGGTAGGAGCAAGTGCCAGGAGACAGCAATGCTTTGGTGTGTTATGTTTATTTTGCTGTCTCGGTGTTGCTTATTTTTGATGTCATTTTGGGTAGCTCAGCCACAAGCGTGGATTTTGTGTGGTCTGTGGTCTTCTTTTTGGCATTTTCTTGCTGTGGTATAGGTAGATTTTGCCCTGAGTGAAATCCTGCAGCATATTCAGTTTATATGCCAAGTGAGTAGGATAGCTCAGTGCTGGTGGAATAGGCAATGCTTCACATTTCACGTTGGTCTTCCAAAATATTGTTCTGTACACGTTCAAATTTTATGTTCTTGAGCACAAAACTGATTGCTTTGCATCCATCTCTCTGATTACCAGCCCTGGGTTTATGTGGGGCTGTTTAGGGCTTTTCTCTATTATTGATCTTGTTATCACTAAGGCCCATAAACTAAGGAGTACATGACTTAGATTACATCTGTGAAATACATGGCAATTTTTATATTGCCACTTTCTACACTGCCCTCTGATACCTGCACATTGATAATGCTTTTGAATCACTCAATTTGCACTCTGCCATCTGTCATTGCTCTTTCTGTCAAGCATACTTACTCCATTGGATTTCCAGGTCTCTGCTGTCCTTCTGTCCATTAAAGAAATGTGATTGTGCAGTTTCAAGCCTATTTATTACAGTACTTCTGGTAAATTGTAGTTGGATTAGATTTATTTCTTATGGCCTCATTTTGTCTTTGTATTTCTATATTCTAACACTAATTACTACTGATGTGATTAATATTCCACATACCTGGTAGCTTTGTTCTTTCTGGTTTTGAGATAATGTTAATTAATCCAACTTTGAAAAAATACTCGTGGTCCTGATCTAATGTCACATTCCTAATTCTTTCTGGAAACCAGAGGCTATGTAAAAGCAGAGTAATTAGAGATATATTTATGCAACTATACTTGTCGAAACTTTCAGCCTAGGTGTCATTGTCAGAAGTACCAACTGCATTGAAGAGAAAAAAAGTATTTAGTCAATACTTTGTTACATTTATTTTACATAGGATTAAAGCAAAGGCTGTAATGTCATTTCGATGTCTTTTCTTAGAACCGAAGTGAGGGGGTTGTTCAATTTGAAGGAAAAATCCCTAAGTCATTCAGACACTCAAAAAGTGTCTAATAAATACCTGAAGAATTTTGAGGTTTCCTGTAGCCGTCTGCATATGAATGTTAAATAGGATTAAGCTTCCATTATTTGTTTTCACTCTAGACAGGGTGAGATCATAGCATGGGAGCAATTTGGGAGAAAATGAAGAAGCAAGTGTACGAGATGCAGTGCACATCTTCACTGAGCTACTGGAAAATGATTAGATAGGACAAGGATAAGGGTAGTTCAGAAACACAGAGAAGAAAGAATAGTACTTACTTTCAGAGCACTTTGGTTTATCCTGCAGTGTCTGTTTTCTTTGCAAAATCACTAATGGTCACTATTACTGGAATTGTTAACCTGACCTTTAAATTGCTTTACAAATATTGAGTTGTGGATGCAATCTCCCTTTGTACAATAGTCAATTGTCCATCCCAACTTAAACAAAACAAAAACCCAGAGTGTGTTTCAAAGTATTTCAAGCAAACTCCTTAAAAATACTTGAAGAGTGTCACCTATAGTCCTTGGTTTTGCAATGATGTCACCTTTAATACAATGTGAGTAGTAGTTTTTTCCCTGGAGAATGGCTAAAATGATGGAAGATCAAAGTTTCCCTTGCTTGCCCCTATAGGTTTTGGTACTATATGACTGAGACAGCATTCAATTTTCATAGAACTTCATGTGTGGGTATATACACTTGCACAGATATGTTCAGAAATGTATACCTGTGCATGCATGCCTCATGGAACAGAATACAACAGTGACTGACACAATTTAGTGCAAAACTTTTCCCTTGCCCGTAATTCTGCTGCAGCAGCTGTCTCTTACCCAGGTATTGTGGGCATCTGCCCTCTCTGGTGTTCTATGTTGCTAATACAACCTGTCGTCAACCCATCTATTCAGGTTAGAAAGCCAGCAAACAGCAGCACTTTTGTTCCCAGGCCATACATGCAGATACAACCTCAGGAGCATAGCTGGCATGTCTGTGGGACCAGTACGTACTGTGTAACAGGGGAGACAAGCCCCATATGAAGGTGGAACTTTACTAGTTATTCAACAGAAAAAATACATGATACCAGCAGCTTTATACAGTTACAACTCACATTTATTGTACAGTGGCTCTACCACTGTATTAGTTGTACAACATGCTTGTGTACTACAAAGACACCTGTGTATCTCTCAAGCTGCGGTTGTGATGCTTGCACTTTCCTAACCCACATGCCACAAAGTTATTGCATAAAAACAAATTGGAGTTCTGGCAGGTCTCCCCCCATTCATAATATGTCAGATTTACTTCCCAGATCTATTACAGTTCTGGGACTGATATTTCAACGATGATCTGATCCCCAACTTCACAGTACATTACAGTACACTAGGGATTGGAAGGGATCTTGAAAGATCATCTAGTACAATCCCCCTGTGGGAGCAGGATCACTTAGACCAAGTCACACAGGAACATATCCAGGCAGGTTTTAAACGTCTCCAGAGAAGGAGACAACTTAGAGATATAAACCCAGACTACTGTTTCTGATCAGTCTTTCCCCAGCCTGAATGAAGTTAGATTCATTGTTGATGTTAAAATCCTGCAGTGGCCTGAAGGACCAAATATAACCTGTAGAGAATGTAACACATAGAGAAGAGTTTTTCTCATTTTACGGCGGAGGCAAAACACCTGATGCAGGTAGGGACAGGACCCTGTTTATTGTGCTGGATCTTCAGTATCAGACACTGCTATCAGGGTTCAGCTACCCAGCCAGGTTCCCATATGTCAGTATAGTTGCATGTGTGCCCTTGGATCTGTAGAAAATGCATAATAATTTAACATAGCTTGGTCAAGACATAAAGATAGAGTTAATTGCAATCTTGCTTGTATTTTGAGGCTGCAAAGTAATATTTAAAGTGTTCTCTGTACACTAGAAATCTGAAATATGCCTTGAGGCAAAAGGCAGAATTCAGCCCTGCTATAAGTATATTGAATTCCACTGAAAGCTCTGCCTTTGCAGATGCATTTACTCAGGCCTGATTTTGACCATTAATTAATCATAAGGGACTAAATTTAACTTGACATAAATATGCACGTACACATGAAAAGGCAGAAAAAGGTGCTGTTAGCCTAGAAAATAAAATGCAGCTAATTATTGCATATCTTTTTAAAGTATATTTGCAAGTGATGTGTTTTCAAAACAAGCTAAACAATAATTCATCAGCTTGCTTACCACATGCTGGCTAATGAATAAAGTCAGGAATCAGGAAGCAAATGTAAATACGGGGTCTAATTCCCAACTGCCAAATTAGAAGTATTTTGTGCCCACTTTGCACAGGTGCAAGTGACAACATAAGTTACAAAACAGCTGGGAATCTGGTCTCGGGGTCTGTTGTGCTGTTCAAATAATTGAATTTAAAGTGTGGTTACTGACTAACTAAAGCCTCTCCAACTGTATTGGTCTTCATTTCCCAACCCCAGGCCTGAGAGAAGACCAGGCCATTTGAGAAGATTGTCATTCAAGCTTATCCTTTCAATCAGAATGCGCAGGGAAAAAAAAGCCAGTTTCTTTTATGGTGGCAGTTAATCTGTCAGGAGCAGATTCAAGTTTTGGCAAAGATCTGTGGTTAGATAAAACGAAAAAGCTGCCAAACAGCATTGTTAGCATGGGGAGGAGGAAGGGAGGGGAGCTAACATGACTTCCCCAAGTTTCATGCCAAGCACACCTACATCGTTTTCAATCAGGCCATGTGAAAGCCAGGATATTTATAGCTGTAGTAAGCTTTAGTGTTCATTTACCCTGGGGGCAGCGTGTTCATTGCAGAAACAGATTTGTAATAACTACAAGGTCTTTCTAGTTTACTTGAGTAAGTAACAACATGCTAATAGTTTTTAAATAAAGCACATCTAAACAATTGGTTTGCAGTGCTCCGTGATTTGCAGCTTAGCCCAATGTTGTCATCATTTCAGCTTCGTGCTTTGACTACTTTCGAATATATTTCTTTCCTCTCTTGCTATTGTCATCTGCATTTAAGATGTGGAAAGAATTTGCTGCCAATTTTAGGACCGTAACTTGATTAAGCAACTATTCTTTTCTAATCGGATTTAAAAATCTGTCTTCAAGTGTGTTTTTAGATGGTGCTGCTGAGCAAAAGTGGGTATTTATGCAGTCACTGCCTTGGTGGGATGCTGTTTTATCTGCTAGGTCAGAAACGTGATAGGTTTAAGGGGACCTTTTTATAAATAAACATGACTGTGAGCCTGCATTGTATTAGGTACCTGTCTCACCTGACTGTCATTTTTCTCGTGAAGTTCAACTTTGAACACAAGCAACTAAAAGAACAGAGAAAATGAAAGTCCAGGTAGATGTACAGTCTCCGCTTTGCACAGTGTCCTCGCACTGTAACTCGGGATGCTTGGAGCAGCGCTCTCCTTGCGCTGTCCTTGTTCCTGAGGCAGAGGAGCTCACAGACACCTGGATTAGCTGCAGCAATGTTGACTTCTGCTGAGGAGGAGAGCAGGAGGCTTTCCTTCGAACACTGCTCTTGTATTTTAGCCTAGGAAACTTTCTGCTACCCAGAGCACAATCTGGTTGGTGCTGCAGAGCCCAGTGGTGCCTGGTGAGGGGTGCTGGGCCCCTCCCACTGTGAGATCCTACCACCGGGTAGCCTCCATCTGTCTGTGCCAACTGTCATCTCTGCATTTTGCTCGTTACCCGGTGCTTTAGGGCACAGCTTGTTCTTTTGGGAGTGGAGGATTGGGAAAGGACCATCAGGGTTACCAAGAGTGCTCTGCTGTAACTGCAAGTGCCTGTGGAGTTCATTTCATGTGTAGATGGCACCTGGTAGGATCCTTGCCCAGAATAATCCAGCTAGTTCTATTAGTAAATACTACATGGCCATTTTCATCTTGAAATACTCTGTTGTCTTAAAATACTCTGACTCCATGGAGATTACAAGTTCTTTGGATTTCATTTGCAGTTTCAATGAGAGCATGCAGAATGACATAGTGGGTCACTGGGATGCTCTTAGAAGGTATGTTTTAAGTGTCTCTGTTTTCTCACAAGCTCCCATTTTTATCCTCCATTATTTTCCAAAGTTCATAGTTTAGGTAGGAAAGTGTTTCCTTAAGTGCATCCTTAAGGAAGCGTGTTGTTGATACAATAATGCACTGAGTGCATAGCTGGCATGGTACTCTGTGCTCTGGTTGGGTAGCTTCTAATGAGATCTTTTGAAGATTTAATGCTGTTTGCATTAAATTTAGAGGAAATCTGGGATAAACAGAGCTTTCAGCTTTTGTCAGTCTCTTAACTCCATTTTCTCTGCGTAGCCTTTCAATCTTTAGCCAGGATTTTACTCCCCTAGAGCTGGTCAGGCTTGTTTGACTGAAAATTAGGTCTTAGCGTCTTTATTTCCATCAAGTAACAGATAGCTTGATCAATTTTAATTACAAAAATGAGCTGACTTGGTTGTAACCCATTGCTGGTTTTGTAGGGGAGAAAAAATATCTGTCTAGGATTTACCGGATCTTTTGGGTACGGTAACTATGCAAAATATAATCCACAAAATAGAATAATGGAAAAGTGAGACTTTTCCTTGGTCATGGGAAAAACAACTTTCTACATCGAAGATAAAGCCAGCTCATGTAAGTGGAAACACTTGGCTGGAGGTGGCTTATAGGACAGACCAGGTCAAGGATTGGTCCCAGGACTCCTTATTTTGTTCACTTAATATATAAAATAACCTGAAAGTAGGAACATGAGGTAAAGTGATAACATTAGCCAATGGCATATTCTTGTGGGGAACATGTTAATGAAAGGTCAAATGTCTGTAGAATTCAAAAGAACTTAAATAGACTAGGAAAAAGGGTAGATAACTGGCTTATGGAATCTGTTTTAGAGAAATTTAAGGTAGAGGCTTACACAACTACCCTGTGTCTTGCACATGGAATTTTCCTCCAACCTCTGTCAGCCGAATCACTTAAAGTATGAGGAGGCGATGTGGCTACAGGAGTTTAATATTCACAGCCACACCACCAGCAGTGGTGGGTTTGAGATGCCATTGTCAGTCTCAAGTGACTATTCTTACACATGCAAAGACTTATTGTAAAACATCTGGAGACTTCAAAGAAGCTGTTGAAGTCATTCCTAAGCAGACACATCAGTGTAAGTTTTCTTATGACAAATGCACTTTCAGTGGATAGAGATAACCATCCTGTAAGGTTCACAGACCCTTCCTTGTGCAGGTTGTAGTGCTGTGGAAAAGGGTATAGCAAGTGTTCCCCTTAGTCTTATGGTACAATAGACCTAGCACTACCTATAGTTTAAATTACATAACGTATGTTTAATGACAACTACACAAATTCTTTCACATTCCAACATAGCTCAGAATTTCTAATTACAAATTGACGGTTGGTTTTGTGTTTTTAATTTCAAAGCTGCTATCTACTCTCATTTATATAGGTTTTTTTTTTTTAACTGCCATACAGTAAGATTGAGAAATTGAGTTGGCTACGGCTGCTGAGTAACCCCATGAACTAATGAAGTAAACATTTGCAACCACTGTGACATGGAAATCATCCAGCTCTCCCTGGTGTACACCTGCAGAAACCTGTGATTCACCTCTGAGTCACTCTACAAATGTTAGCAGGGCAAAGCTGACAGCCGTGCAGAGGGCTCACTCTCCTTCTCCCCTGGAATAATGACATTAATGATGCTTCCAAATGGCTCACGGGGTTGCAAAATGAGAGATCTAAAAATCCATGCGGCAGCTTGATTTCCTAATAGGATGCTTTAAGTAGGACATTGCACGTTTTACAGGCTGAAGTTGATTAGACAATAAGACTTAAAATATGTAGCTAAAGCGGTTAGAAGAATAGGCTTTGGAAGCTCGGATCAAAGCTTTACAGGGGGGTGATTAGATAAATAAAAAGTTTAGCCTAACTGAGCAAATAATTGCACATCGTCTGAAAAGAACTGTTCATAGGGATTGATCAAATGTGAGTCACCCCAGGCACAGATGTCTTTCTAAGAATATTCCATTTAATTTTCTTAATACACACCAAAAGCAAAGAGTTACTAATGTTGATCAGTGAATACTCTTGTTTGAAGAAAGAAAAGCTCTTTAAAAATAATGGAGACTGGAGATATCAAACCCAACCAAGTAACCACCAAAAAATGGTTCAGTTCTTGTTGTCTAACTGGGAGAGCTGCTTCTTTAGCAGTGATTCCCCACAGTCACTATAAGGTGTGGGCTCTCTGTTGTCTGTTGTACACTAGAACCTTGTAGCTAGCACATGCCCACAGCCTAAGAGAAGTGAAAGTCTCATTGCCATTGGTGTTCTTAAGGGTCAGTTCACACTTTTCTTTGGAAATGTCAGCCTCTGAGAGATTGGTAAGGACATTAGAAGCACAAAATTAATAGATCCTAAAAGTCTATAAGGTTCTCACTGTTATAGGATTATCTCCTTAGATAAGGAATGGAGTTTCAGGACAAAGTGGGAGAGACTGGAAAGATGTTTTTTTGGAAGAACTTTCCCCTTTCTGCCTTTGGCATTGGTTTTTGTGAACTCACCTGCAAACCCCTGCTCTCCGAAGGGCGTGTATATAGGGAGGTTGCATTAACATTACAGAGAAGAGAATGACAGGGTGAAATTCTGCCCTTCAAGATTTTGGCATGTGTTCCATTTATTGCAACAAAGCTAGAATTTCACCTTTGCTGTTTCTGAAGGAGAATGAGTAATAGCAGGGAGCTTGGCTTCTTCCAACCTGCTCCTCAGACCTCCCTCTGACAAAGGGAGTGGTGATGGAGTGAAGCTGGGGAAAATGTATCAAGGAAAAGGTTATGCAAAACCCCCCTAAGTTCCTCAGAAATAAGCTCAGTGCAGAGCCCTGAGACCTGCAGTACTGTCATATTAAAGGCACCATACAGATGTTGGGTATTTCACTGACTGAAATAAAATGTTATTGAAACACTTCTGTTTTGTTTTATTTGTTCACTTTCTGAATACAAAGCTGTTAGCTAAGGGATGGACAAACTCAAAGGAAATATATACTTTTGTGTTCCCCTCTGTCTTTTATGTCTCTGCAGGCTGTAGTAGGCATGAATGCCTCCAATAAGCTGGCAGTGGTGGGACTGGCATACCCACTGGAAGTTTAGAGTTAGTAATCAAATAATAACTATTGAATTTTGCTTTAATGAGTGGCTGAGAATCATGACTAAATCTGCTTGCTCTTAATAACAGAGGATACCTGACCTCCTGCCTTGAGCTCTTTTATTTCATGTAATACCTAGTTTTTGAAGGCAGCTGATCTTTTCTCACTGTTCCCTCCCTTCTCTGTCCCTCCTCCACTTTCATGACAGGCATTTTTATACTTGAATTTGGAATTAAAGAAATTTAATACGAGGTGGGCAGTTCAGAAATTGTCTTGTCAGGTTGCTCTGTAGGTTTTGGTATGACATTGGCATCAGTAGTGTAACTGCCAGCTGTAGGGTAACTGACTGAGACCTGCAAGCCATGGCTTGCCAAATGTCTTCTGTATATAGTTCACAGTTAATGTAGAAATATTCTTGATGTAGTAAAGAATGTTTTTTGTAATTCTGCCATTGAGAACCATTTGTGACACACAGTAGTGTGGAAAGGAGATTAATAATGAAAAAATGGGAGTGAAATTCCCACTTTGCTTGATTCCAGCTTTGTAGAGAGTTTGACTATGTGCTGAGGACAATCAGCCTGAATGGCTGAAGGGTGTATTTCTTGTGTCTCATAGAGAAATTTTATCTAACAGCAGTTGGCTTCTATCCATGATTAACACTGCTACTTGTGGTCTGTCCTTAAAACTGTTACCTTACTACACTCGTATCTTTAATCCTTTTTCACTTGGTTGTGAAATCCTTTTTCACTTTGATATGTGGTCATACAGAAGAGGGGTTGGTCTTACATGTAGAGAGGGTTGTGGATGTGCAGCATCTCAAGGTAGATGGATAGTACTTCAGAAAGTCAGATGTATAATGTCTCGGCAGCTTTTCCTTGCAGCTGTGAAATAAATTTATATCTTGGTATTTCTAAAAGAAAAATTTACTAGTTCTGACTGAAATGTTTAGCAGCATAAACAGTTAAAGTAAACATATTTCTCATCTAATTTTCTCATAGCCATATACATTTCCTTAATTTTCTTCTGTTATAGTTTGAACCTCAAGAATAAAGAAAATTTTTCTTTATTCCAACCATCACCTAGAAAATAGTCTATTAATTTTTAAAATTCATTAAAATTAATATAGTTGATGTTCAACAAATGGAAAAGAGCTAAATTCAGGTTATGTAGGAAGTGCATACGTGTCTTGAGACAAGGCAGCTGTTGGAAATGTCTCACAGGAAGGTTATTGCATTGTCACTTTACCTGTGGAGGGGAGTCTCTCAACACCCTCTTTTTGGTGTAAGCTTGTTTCTGTGAAAGGCAAAAGTAATTCTGATTGACTTGAAACTGGTATAAACCATAAGTTTATGCAAAAGAGATGAGTTCAAATGTGAATAAACCTATTTGTTTTCTCTGTCATACCTCCACTCTGTTTGTACGTCAAGTCTTACTCCAGCTTGCTCTATACTTACATTGATGCTACTTAGTTGAGACAACACATAACTTACAGAATTCAATTTTTTTAATGAAGAATTCAGTGGAGGACAATAGAGTGAAAATCATCCTGAGTTTTTCCTGTAGTTTTACAGTTTTGGGTCATACGTAGAAGTGATGATTTGAGCATGGCAATTAACTCAGTTTCAAGAGGATGCAACATGTAGATAAGGTCTTGTTGCTTATTGATAAAAAACCTGTTGTTCAGAAGAGGCTGTTTTCATTACTATCCTTGACTACACTTTTAATTTTTCTACTATCTGAAAACTATCTTTTTATGAGGAGGGTGAGTAAAATGCAAAGGAAATGGGGATTTAGCCGGGTCCAATCAGGAGTTAATTAGCTATTTGTGTGACAGACAGCCTCAGTGTATCTCTACTAATCCCCTCTTTTATGGCTTCAGTCTAGAGTAAGGCTCAGACCTGGGTAAAATTCAGTAACGCTGGCAGAGTTCTGTGAAATGTACACAAAGCTGCATTTGCTAAGTATCTCTTCATGGGAATGTTCCACAAAGCTCGAAAGAGCCACATGTGTTCTTAACATCCACTGTTACTAGGTCACAGTATGTTGAAATTCTTTTCAATTTCAGAATTTAGCAATAGCACTTCCTGTTAAAAGAGGAATTGTTCTTTAAAAATAAACTGTCATCTGTTCAGCGAGTTCTGAGGAAAAGAACTGCTTGAGGATTTTGGCAAAACCAGCAATTGCCTCATGAGAAAGTGTGATCCTTGAGAGGAAAGCTACCTTGTCCTCAGGACACTTCACTGGAGTCAAGGAAGGTACAGCCTTAGTGATGGGACTTTGAACAGGTAGCTTGTTCTCTCTATCTTGGTCGCCCTGCTCTGAAGCAGTAATTACATTTCTTTTCTCTGTAAGGGTCTTGGGATGTGCTCAGATATTTAGCAGTGTTCATACAAGCTGTACAGGTAGTAGTGAAGTTCCTAAGTTCTGAAATTGAATGGTTTTAATTTTCTTCTTTTACTGCATCTTCATGCTCCTCTTGCTCAGGCAGGTCTTCATTTATTCTTTCTTCCCAGCATCTCTTCTTCCCAGGATGGGTGTACAGGGCTTGGACTGTTTTAAGGACTGTCATAGGGCAAGACAACTCTGCTGTGAAGTGTTTTCATCCCGCCGTAGAAGCAGCTCTATGTTCTGGTCAGCCAAACTCAAGTCTACAATGTTGGATTTGGTCCAGTGAACTGAAGCAAGTTGGTTTCAAGCAGCTTCATGTATTTTCCCAAAGAGTTTTCCCAAGCATATTATCTAGTGCTGCATTGTGTTTAGTGGTTAACCTCAAAGAAATGGGTTACTAATGTATTCGTGTCATTCTGTTCTTTACAATAAGCCCTGTGCCATTAACTAGGTTCATATGACCTTCAAATGAGACAATAAAGACCTGAACCCAGTTTATTAGCCATTGCTTCAAGGACACCTTTCATGCAGCAGTGCTGGTTACTCTGGGAGCCTGGGCAAAGTGGTCATTTTCTCAAGCTCTGTACTGGATCTCTTGAACTATTTTGGGATGGACTGGGGTGTGTGCTGTCAAATCATCACTTAGCCAAACATGTTACAGTTAGAAGTTTTGGAAAAGTGATCAAGAAGACTTGGAGCCAGCCTGATGATCTCCTCACATCCAGAGCTGGTTTGGGGTGAGCCTTATATGGTTCTTCTTCAGGCAGCACTGGGATATTTATTTTCCTTCTAATAGTTGGAAAGCCAAGTTATGGAACTGGGGAAGTTTGGTACTGTGTAAGTACAGACCTCTTTGCTTCCTTCTACCCTGTGCCTGGCTTGCTGACTGTTATAAAACAAACATTAAAGACTGATCTTTCTAAAAAACAGAAGATGACATCCCTTTTTCCTGAAATACCTGAGAACTGAAACTTGTTTCAAGTATAATTCAGTCTAGTCTAATTATTTTTAAATGCTGCCTGTGCAGGAAAAAAGAAGAAAAAAAAAAAGGTGTGAGCTTTTACAATCTTATTCATTCCATCGATGTAAAAGCTTTTTATTTGGCTTCAAAGTGAGTCTACTACTTCACAACAAAATTTCATTATGTCCCAGCTGAGTTCTGTTTAATGGAATTAAATTTCACCCTTTCTAATTATCTTTTGGAACAGACAATCTTTGCAGAATAATTAGTAATAGAAGTACACAATGGATCATTGTCTTTATTACTCGCAAAGAAATTCTAGATGTTGTACAGAATCTTGAAGTACGATCTCTCAAAATATAAAATATCTCAACCCCTTCCTCCTAAATTATGTAACATGCAACACAGTCAACATAATTTAGGCACAATGGGTACCAATTTTTCTTCTTTGAGATGACCAGCTCTAAGCTGCTTTTATAGAATGTTTCCTGATCTCATTATAATTAAGCGAGACTACAGAGAGGTGATCTTTTTGTCTTAAATTAATTTTCAAGATTTCTAAATGAAGGATTAATGTTCTTTTATTAAAGAGATAAAACCAAATGTATATTTCTTTATCAAGGCACCAGTTTTCCTTCAATGGTCATTTATATAGTAGCATTGTTTTAAAATGCCTTATTCCAGTTCTGCCAAAATGAAGTTAGTAACCACACAAGTACAAGATTACACAAGGTGATGCTCCTGAACGGAATGAACACATGCAATCACAAATGAAGAGACAGTCCTGCCATAGGTGATAGTCATTTGGAACACGGGGTCTTCCGCTCTGGCTTTTCCAAATGTTAGAAAAATTACTATATCATCCTGAAGTATACTCTGAGATGCATTTCGCCTTGTGAAAAGCAAGGGGAAAGATAACTTAATGAAAAGGAAATGAACTTTGTGTCAAAATAGGCTGTTTCTCTAAGACTCAAGTTTGAAACTAACCTTTCGTCGATTTAAAATTTGCCACAAAACTGGGAGGAAAAAGAAAATCTGAAAGAAAAATGGGCAGAGTCTTCCTTGGAAGGCTAGTCTTTATAATTTAATTTGTTGAGAATTTAAAATTACATTAATTGTGCTTAAATAACTGACATTATTTGACACTGCAACAACAGAGCAACGGAAATGAGTGACAAACACACAAAAGACTTTTGTTATCTTTGTTTGTCTGCCTGAATAAATCTCAACAAGTAGTTCAAAGATTTAAATTTATAGCATACTTAATCGTCATTAGATGGCCAATCCTATTGACTCTAAACTGCATTTCACTGATATTGAATAGTTTTGACTCTTCAAGAATCTTAATTTTTCAAATAGCTGAAATTGTGTAAGAGAGATCGTAGGAAGGGTCATACACAATGATATGCTATATGCGTATTTTCAACATGTTGTCTATTTTCCTTTCTCTTTCTCAAATGGTTTGTTTGTATTATTTCAGTACCGCAGTGCTATTCAGAAATATAACCAGCAATGGGGAACAGCTAATAAAGGTTTCCAATTTGGAAAGTAATTAATTCTTTTCAGACAGCTGACTTCAATGAATCGGTGTATATTTCGTTCATAATACCACACATGAGAAAAGCCAGATTGATCTTCCCCTTTCCCCAGAATGGCAATGTGTGCCACTGGCACCCAAAAAGTGCCACAGGCAGCAGTGTGAACAACCCCTTAAACCAAAATATGTTGGCTAAAACCAGCCACTCCTAACTGCTTGTCTCATTATGTGGCGAGGTATGCAGACTCGTCGTTGGATATTAATGCTCTTTGTATATCCATTTACCTATATGGTACAGCAAAAATGTCTACTATGCTCTCTGGCAGCAAAAGCTCTTACAAGTAGTGTCTGAGGTGGGGAAAACCTGAAATGTCAAGTCCTCTTATTAACTACATCCTTTTATGAAAGTCTCACAGAAGATGCCTAAATACTGAAAACTCTAGACTGAAATAGTGTTCTGTTTGCTAAAACCAGACAATTTAATTTAATTTAAGGGTTCCAAAAATTTATATTGGATTTTCTCGGCTCTTTGCATTGAAAAGGATTGGTAAAATGGGATTGCTGTCAACTTTTACTTTCACAATACTATATTTAACATTTTAAAGTGGTTTCAGATTAGTTTTAATTTTTGTATTTGAAGTTATGGAACTTTATCATTCACCCAGATGTGATGTAAAATGAATGTGCTTTGGTGGAAAAATGGGGAAATTGTGGTTTGGAGACAATTTTTTCTTCTTTTCCCCAGTTTGTCATCTAAGGAATCATCTATTGAAAGAGCACTAGGTAACACATACCAAACACCAATGAATACCACCAGTATTGTGTCCATTGATACTGAATAAAGGTATTTGTTAAACATCATTGCAGTCCAATTCGAGAAAAGCATCTCTCTAGCAAGACCCAGCATTCCATTACATCAGTGTCTCGTCACATGCTGCGAATTTCACTGAACCATAGGCTTAAAATTAAGCAGATGCTTGAAACTGTTCTGAAGGTCAGGGATATTGGACTAGATGATCTTTTGAGGTCCCTTCCAATACCTAGTGTGCTGTGATTCTGTGTGATACGTAAGCTCTAGGTAGTTAGCTCCAGAAGTCCTAAGTCAGGAAGTTAATCAGGCTTGTCCTTTCTTCCACTGGTATGGAAATGATGGAGCCAGTGCAGTGTTGTAACAGAAATAAGAACAAGAAGTTCAAGATCTGCCAGACAAAGAGATTTGCCTCCTTTAAAACATTCTGTACTTTGCTATTCAAAGCTAAGAGGCAAGTTTCTTATTTTCATTATTCTAGAGCAGAAAGTAGTTGAAATCAAAACCAGCCTGAGAAGTGAAGGGACAGTTATAATTTCAAGTGTGTAAGACACTGATGTTTTTAAACTTTATTAGTGACATTGTCATCTGTATGGTCTGACTCAGTCTGTTTACTACTGTAGCTATAGAAGATCAATAAGGATATTGAATTTACTTGAGCCTTCCAGTGCAAAAGAAATCAGAATTTGGCCAATCTGGATGGAACACTGCTATGTGGTGGGGGTAAATTTTCCTGTAGATGCTTTTTAATGAATCAGCTGGACAATGTTATTTCACACCCATGTGTGTTTATGATTGTGAGATAAATAAATAAATGAGAAGATCAGGATCTTCTCCTTTAGCCTAAATGGAAGCATCCTGCACTAATGCAAGTGGAGATTTGGTCTTGTTTGAAAGAAGCTGCTCCACAAAGTCTTGCCGTGAACTTGCCAAAGTTTTGCCCTTCCTTTTATTTAAGCCTGGAGATTTCCTGGACAGAAACATGAATGTGGACACAATGAATATTAGTTTTCTGAAAAGCAACTTGATCTAGGTGATCCTGCTCTTCCCTGATGTCTGTGATTCTGAACTTATGACTAATGAACACATTAGCCTCAGTGTAAGAAAACACAGCCATTGACCCGATCATTCTGTAAACAATGATTTTGTCAAATTTCTTATACATAGGAAGTGTTGAAATATGGTTTCTGTCTTCCTGCAGCTCCTGTGTTGCCTTAGACAGTAAGATCCCATCTTACCCTTCATTGGAGGATTTAGGCAGGAAGACACAATGTAAGGTCCACCCAAAAATTCTGGAGGGAAGGAGTTGACACAACTGTTACGTTTTTGCTATTAGCAATTTTGATCCCTCCAATAAATGCAGACAAAACCATTCATCGTCATTTGCAGGAGAAACCTACTCATACAATCCAAAGTGCAGAGGCTAGGTCTTTCGGTTTCTAGATGACTTAAGAGATTCTGTTATGATGTGCTTACTCTCAAAGGGCCAAAATCTCCTGAAATAAGTGACTTTCAGCTTCTGTGAGTGGAGCAGAACTGAAACTGTTAACTCTTGATCTTTGTACTGGCTTTGAAAGGATTTCCCTGTGAACAGCACAACTGAGGGCCCAGTTGGATGCTGAGCAATAATTTCTTTCTGATGAGGCAAATAAATAAGTAAATTGTAGCACTGGGATGACAAAATACTAGCTGGTCCCAGTAATTCCCGACTATCTTGTTTAATTTGTCATACACCACTAAGGATGTGCTGGAGTGCCTGATGTCTTTGCCATGCTTTAAAAAGGGACATAATAGTCAAGAGCACTAGTGCCGCCTTTTGAGTGTAGCTGTGTGCTATTAAGCCGATAGGATCAGTAAACTTCCTAAAGCCTGCAGGATGAATTGGTGTTTTTCAAAGACTTGTTTAGGAAAACAAGGGAAGCAAATGTTCATAGTCTTTCAAGCAGGGGAAAAGAGAGAGCAAGAAAGAGAGAAAACTCAACAAGGGATTATTCCTTTGTTGATTCCATTCTGACAAGAAAAGAGAACAAGGTCTGATGATGTTTTGCTTTTATTTATGTACTTATATCTGCTACTCCGTGTGAGTGGGGGGAGCAAAATTTGCCGTGTGAGTAGAATGTAACAATCAATGGGACATTTATAAACAGATCAGTTACAGGTAAAGGCTGGTTTACAGACACAGCTTGTATGCTCAAGCCTTTGTATATCGAAAGGTAGAAACACAGAGTGATAGATGGTCATTGATGAGTGAAGTATAAAAAAAGAGCAATGGTAAGCTGAGATTTTTATTTTGCTTGATATAAAGAAATTCTCAATGTAGTAATGCTAGCTTGGCAATGACGTGCATAACTGACTGTTCGGAGGGGTTTTCTTTAAGTGGTGTTTTGGTTTGAGATCTCTTGGGCTTTTTTTTTTAACCACAAAGATAAGAGGGACCCTAAGGACCTGCGTTTAATTGAGGAGGGCAGATAAAATCTGTGGGAGAGTCAAGTCCAGGTCGGAAAGTTAAGCAAAACTGAGGTGTAGTGAAGAACTAGCGCTGACATGAGGAGAAATAAACAGAATTGTCTGTGACTGGTCTGGTGTAATGTGAAAAGCTTCTCATAATGAGAAGAACCTTTTGCTGTGGAGAAAACAGTTTAATATATTTATTTTTAATGAATCTTGACTGATTTATGTAAGTGATTTTGTTACCACTCCAGGAAAGTGGACTCAAACAGCCTGAGTGCCATTGCTAGATCAGTTTTTCAAGTTTGTTTTGTTCCCACTTTATATTTAGGCTTCACAAATGCCTCTGTAGATTAACTTTTATCAGCACAAACATCCACATGAATACTGGACTTAAACGGTTGCATTTTTCTGAAATTGACTGTGGAGTGACAATTTCAGCATAACTCTTGGAGAAGAGTTGAAGATTTCATCCACTGTGTGAGTTTGTTATCAAAGCAATTTGCACACATACCTTTTTCTGCAGGAGCAATACCAACTCACAAAACTGGTGGCCACCTATTCCAGACTGGGCTTGCCCCTCCGTTGTATTGGCATTGCAGCTTATGAGAGTGTGTTGTGGGGACAAGGCAGCATGTTTGAATACAAACCTTTCCAGACTAAAACTAATTGTGATAAAAGAGAGAGCAAGAGACATTTTAACTGAAGATCCGCCACCAAGTTCCTTTGCTGTTGTGGTGTCCCAGCAGAGAGGTGGCACAGCGTCGGAGGGCATTGCTGGCAGTTGAGTCAATGTGAGCCCGATAAATAATGCAGAGGTGTTTGTGATTTATTTATTTTAATCACTTGGGTTTGCAAGAGACATGATTGAAAGGCTCAGACTGTACTGTGCTAATGCTTTTGAACTTGTGTTAATCTCCACCAAGACCTCTTAGGATTCTGTCCTTGTGTACCACATGCAGAATATTAGTCATTGGCTTCATTCAGCTATCCTCCTGGTTAAAAAGGGAGCTTGTAGCAGCGTTTGTGTTCTGGAGACTTTCTTATGGGACTGTAGCTTTTGGTGCCTGGTTCTTTAGTGTCTTGTTTTACTATCTATTTGTGCTGTTATTAGGGCACAAAATGTGCTGTTCTCATTTGGAAGCATTTTATACCCTCTTAGCACAGGTACAGATCAAAGAATGGAGGAATGGAGTTTGGGAAGGAACTTCTTCACGGTGAGGGTGACAGAGCACTGGAATGGGCTGCCCAGGGCGGTTGTGGAGTCTCCTTCTCTGGAGACATTTAAAACCTCCCTGGACATGTTCCTGTGAAACTTAGTCTAGCTGATCCTGCTGTGGCAGGGGGATTGGACTAGATGATCTTTCGAGGTCCCTTCCAATCCCTAATGTTCTGTGATTCTGTGAATGAAGAAGTGGGTTAAACTAGTGCCATAACAGTTGTACAAGTTAGGATGCTTAGAAGCAGAGAAGAATTCTGTTCTATTCTTACAAGAAAGGCTTTTCCGTTTGTAAAAGTAATGTAGATCTTAATGAGATCTACATGTTTAGAGATATTTAGTCTTCTGCTTGAAGGAAAATTTTCCTAACAAAGTATTTACTTGCACAAGTGAATGTAAAAAGGGAATATCTCTTTGTACAACATTGTTGACCTTTTTTCCTTGTCCTGCTTGTGCTTCTGGTAGGGAATCAGCATAACCACACAACTGAGTTAAAGTTGAGATTGTGCAGCAGAAGAGTTAAAATGTATTAGGTGTAGGGCTAGACTCTGGTGCACTTTCTCTAGTAGAATACATTGTTCTTTACTCTGTGAGCAACTGAAAAAGCAGGATCTACCAAAAAAGTACATATTCCAGAAATCCCCAGAAATTGCTAATGTCCTTGCTCCTGCAGCCATCTCTGTCTATAATTCAAACCCCATCTAACAATTTCATTCTTTTTAGCTTTGTTCGGAAAGGGAGATTTCACTGACTTGTAACTGCATTTGAATCCAAGGGATTTTTTTTCTCTGTAAAACTCTGAAGAGCCTATTATGCTACTGCCCTGTCTAAAGTAATGTAAAGTGAAGCTGTTCCAGTGTGAGTAATGATGTGTCAGACTAATTGTTTTGACTAGCTGGGCATCCTCTGAGCTCACTGGATCATGAATACAGCAGCTACATTAGGTTTCATGCCCTGTGCTCAGAACGCGGTGTTTGCTTCTAACTTGCTTTTATAGCATTTTACTTTCCACCTATTGTGTTACATTTTTTGCTGCTTGGTGTTTGTCAACATTATATTTCAAACTACCACGGAAGTGCTGAGTGCTGTACAATTAATGCCTAACATTTAAAAAACCACTATTTTGCATGGGACAACCTGCTGTTATTTTGAATATCAAGTGTCCTATTTACATTTTGGTGGATAGTTCAGAAATTTGGTGTTTGCCAAATATGAAGTGTTGAAGAACACTTCATGTGCTGGATTAGTTCATTGTTGTGATCTCCTTCACAATGAGAAGCCATCTAGTAAAATTTTCTATGCACAAATGTATGTGGTTGTGTTGCGCTATCTTGTAGGTGACAGTTCAAACACGCAGTAAAAGTATATTTAGAATCCTTGATTGTTTTTATCAGATGGGCAAGAGATCTTTCAAAAAAGGAGACTAAAAGAAAATATTAGCCTCCAGCTGTTAAAAAAATCTTCATAAATCAGCTGTAGCAAACAGCCTGGAAAATAGCTGGCTTGATCATACATGTGTTCAACTATTTTGTGGCAGTTCTTAGCAAATTGTTGTAAAAATTCACTTGGCACATGCTCAAAGTAAAACTTTACAGTGCTGTGTGCAGTAGTAAAAATCATATAATAAATCTTCCTTCCAGAAAGTTTGTCTTGCCTTGCAGTGTAACATGCAGATTCCACCAGAGGAGCCCAGTAATCTGTGCAAAACCTGAAATTTGTGGAAGCACCATTTACATCCTGTTTACCCTGCAAATAACTCCTCATCCATGAGTTTAGGTAGCACAACCCAGAACACCTTTCTGACTAGCACCCCCCCACACACATAAAAACATAATAAACAAAGTTGGTAGTAGAGAAATTTGGTACAAAATAAGGAGCTTTAATTAACTTTAAATGGTGCTTTTCAGAGTGTCAAAAGCTCAACCCACTGAAGTGGAAAAGGGGGTTAGAGTGGCTAGAGCCTGGCAACACAGCTAATCTAGGCACTCCTGAGCAAGCTCATTTCAGATGCTTACATCAGTACATCGGCATGTCGAGGTAGAGCTGCCTGGGGACAGCCAAGGGAACAAGCCACATTACACACAGACCTGCTAGTGCAGGGCTGCGAAGTTAAGGGTCTGTGGCAGCTTCTGTGACAAGAACACATTGTCACAGTGCAGGGGTCTGCGCTGGCGGGACAGTGCAGGGTTGTTTGCACTCTCAATGTTTGGAAGTAACCCAGACAAACTGGGGGATTGATGCTTGGTGCACACACAACCTTCTGAGATGGAGGCTGTAGAAATACTTACATGGATTAGAGACAGTACTGTGGACCATGCTTCCCGTCTTTGTAAATCAGGGCAGCCTCACAGCACAAACGTGTTGCTCTGTTAGCCCAGGGAACTTAGGCAGTTTTTTGAAATTGATGGTTGCATGTTTACTTTAAAAGACAGAGGGACTGTGCAAGTATTCACTTTTAATATTCCTGTGCATAAAACAAAGTGTATTTTGAGTAGTTCCATTTTTTGATTGTTTAAAAGACCAAGTAAAATGGCTTTTTTTACCTTACTGTGCAGAGAATTTGTTCTTCCGGAGGTCATTCTGGGATCTGTTTTCTAAAGGCTGATACTCATAAGCACAAATAGCATTAACTAAGCTATCAAATATTTTACGGATTTTTTTATATTCTGTTTTCCGTTATCATTTTAACAGTACCCAAGAGATGTTTGTCTGTCCCATCTTGTTTCTCTTTAAATCAGTGTTAGGACTCCCATTGACTGTGACTGCGGTGTGCATGGTGAATCTGTATTTAACATGTGTTAAACATAGACAAAAAGGTTTAGAATATGACTGCTGTTGAAATGGCTGTGCAAGACTCCAGCTGGCAAATCCTTGCAGACTTATGAGGCCTCTAGTAACTTCACTTAAAATTAAGCTGGCACTTCATAGTAAGTTCTTATTCATTCATTATTTACAAAGTGGGAATAAAACCCCTCAGTACTATTTACTGAGTACCAGTCAGATGACCCGCAGACAACAGAACTTTGCAAAGTTTTAATAAGCTAGATAATTCCTTTTTATAAACGTAATTGCTTCTCTCAGCCACTGGAGCATAGAAGCTTCAAACTCTTGTCTTCTGAACTTCTGCTTGTAGTGACTTTCTACAATTAAAATTGTAACCTCAGATACATTTGTGGTCTGCTTTGTATTTTAGGTTTGGTCTACTGAAGAGGGTTAGAGTTTTGGTCTCATTTCTATAAAGCACCTAAACTTAAAATGGAACTGCTCATATTCCTAAGAAGTCAATACCCCAGTGCTACCCTATGTGGACCCACCATGTGTGCTCTGCTTCTTGAGGTGTGAAGCTCTGTTGTTGAGTTTGCCCTGTACATTCATGTTACAGCAGTTAGGCATTTGGTTCAGAACACTTGACACCCCCCTGCCCCAACTCCTCACAAGAAATGCAACCCCCCGAATTTGTAACTATCTCAGAATTTCCATAAGAGAGTAGTTAATTGTTTCACTGACAAAGATGTTCCTTCCTGAGTGCACATCTCCATCAGTGCATCAGGTTGGGATGAGATGCTGACCTTGAGCATTACTGCCTTGTACCACTAAGCTTCTTTCTGGTAATGGCTTGTACATAGTCCCAAAGACTCTCTAGTGAGACCTGAGTAGTCCTGCCCCAGTATCTGTGTTGGTGATACTTCTGCTAGCTCATCTGGTAACATGTTATCTGTGAGGTGAAGTTGAATAGAGGCAATCATTTTGGGACTACAGTAGTAGCTCCTGAAGTCCTACCAAGGAACCTAGTTATGAGGATCCATGAATTAGTCTCTCCATTGGCTATGTGCTCTGCCTTGACCAAATCCTGCACTGCATACTCTGTGCAGATCTGCCTGCTGCACACTGACCTAGGGCCACCTCTACCCACATAACATCCTTCTCCCCTTCCTCCTCTACATTTTCCAATGGAAGCGTATGTTCTCCCACGCACACAGTGGGCAGGAACTCTCTTTTCTGCCTGTAACAACCTCTACTCATTTAGGGATTTTGTCTGGTTGATGCGCTGCCAGCCTCTCTGCAGCCATGTACATATTGTGTAAGAGGTTACTGCAAATTCGGTTCTGTGTAATTAGAAGAAGAGTGTTATCCTACTATACATTGTTTCCTAGTCATCTCTTCCAGATTAAATTGGCTCCCAAATAATAGAGAGAAAGCTTTAGCTTACAGTTTGGTTTTAACCAAAAGCTGTCAAGGAGACCAGATATCTGAGATGGATTTTGGCATGAAGAATAAACTTGCCTTAGAAATATCTTGGCTCAAGTTTTTGTTAATTTACAGTTTATCTTGAAAATGGTACCATTTTTCTTCGGTGGTAAAATACCTTTACTGGGAAACCTCAACTCTCCGTGGCTGGATTCTGGCACTGCTCCATGTCTTGTCTTCCTTTTGTAATTAAATGTTTTGGGCCTAGTCCTGAACACGTCAGATGAAATTTCATTGACTTAGGGTAACTCTTTGTCTGAGGAGATCAAAACTAGGCTGTATGTTAAATGCATTTAATCTGCATTCTAGATCCATACTACACAAAAATAGACCATTGTTGCGGTTGCTCTGAGTGTCGGTGCTGTGAAGGCGTAACACGAGTTACCCGCAAACCCAGGCTGAATGAAATCTGTACTGGGGTAGCCACAGTATCGAATGTGTATTATTTTTAGCATTCATTCGCATTCATATAATGACAGAGAAGTCACTAAGAATTATAGCAGGCTTTGGAGTCCTATTGCTTACAGGGAAACATGTTAAATCAGACAATGTCCACAGGCCTATTGGATCAATTTAGCTTTTGCTGGCAACAGAACTTGCCTCCCACCTTCATTTTCAAATCTATCCTGAGTTCCTCTAACGTACCTGACATAGTAACAAAGAAATCTTTGCTTATCTATGTGTTCACCCTGAGCTATGAAGATTTTTACCAAAAGGACATTCCCATCCTCTAATGCCAGGGAAATGAACAGTTTAATGGATAATACGCAGGGCAAGAGGCTGGCACTGGCCATGCTCTGGCACAAGTCTGGGGCAAGTAATATTTTTTCTACTGTGACTCAATGCTTGCAACAAAAAAAAAGGGAAAATTGTGTGTGGGACTCTTTTGTGAGCATTAAACAAGTTTTCAGATCCTCTGTGCAGTATAAAGATAATTTTCTTTTGGAAACATTTCAGAAAAGAGCAGTGAGACAGCAGAAACGGCAGTGAGGAGATTTCTTGTGTGTTTGGAAATTCATTCAAGGTTTTCCCAGGCACTCCAAATGCTTTTGTCACTGACAGTTAGGAATTGATATTTTTTTCCATGGGATTCTATGGCAGTAAGGTTTAGCTTTAAATACAGGTGTGTTATTTAGGACAGAGCATTAGGTTTTGCCAAGGAATGATTTCCTGACTCTAGAAGGTACAAGTGAAAAGGCAGGAGTGGAGTATAGAAAATTGCAGTGTCTTTTATCCTTGGGATTAGTTTCTTTTCACACTTTATGCAGTGGCTTGTTCTTCAGAGGTGGTTTTGCAGCCAGTGCACTATTCCACTCAGATAATTGAGATAATTAAATAACAGTGAGATAATTTTATCTTCATTTTAATTCTGTGCATCACTCACAGATCTTAATTTAACAATGCACGAGGATGAAAGATCTCTCATTTGATATCTGTGGTGATGTAAGGAACAGGAACCATTTCAGGATTTATTCTTTACTTGCTTGCGCAATGCAGATGTTCTGCTGAAGGTTGGCAATAGCAAAGCACATACCCGGGAGCACTGTACTCTAGATGTATAAGACCCTTAATGGTCTGAACGAAAAGCTCGAGCTCTGTCAGCTCAGGGATATAGGTGACTGTCTCAGCTGGTTCTACCACACAATGCTGACAGTTATAAAGGCCTGATGTGGGCAACTGGTTTTTGTATTTTGAAGTAATATGAATGCAATTTTGTGTGTGTGACTTTTGACAGTATTTAGATATACTACCACATTCTAAGAGTGAAAAAAAGTGTAGAAGGTGTTTCTATGGGGGTGTTCAGACAGTGACACATCAGCATCTCTAGATGTCTTGTAATTTCAACCTGTACACTAATTATGATAAAAGTAGCACTGTTGTGCACAAGTGCAAATCTTATGCAACAGAATGTATTTTGTCAGTAACTGAATGGATGATTTTGTCACTATGAGCAATTTTTTGCTAAAAATAAATAAAACCATTTTGTAACTAAATGCATTTATTTAGAAACAAGGGACGTCTGTCTGATTGGGAGGGAGTGGGTGTTTTGAGAAAGAGGTGGTTTGTGAGTCAGAGCTCCTTAGATCTATTCTTGGTTCTGCTTCTGATTCATTGTTGGTTGGATCCAAAATCACTGGAAACTGGGCCAAACTTTCTGTGACCTAAAATTAATCACATCAAAGTCGTGTTTTAGGCAAAGGGTTTCTTAACCTGTCTTGTTTACTAAAACACAAGAATTCTGATGTGAGAAAGACGATGTACTAGTTTTTCCAATCCTTTCCCTTCAGATGTTTGATGCTGGGTATCCTGTCCCCTTCTGTAGTTGGTCAGTTTTATTTTCTGTCCCTCAATCAACACAGATGTTTTTCTAAACTCTGGGATTCTAAATATACCATGAATAGCACCACATACTTATATGTAGATAGTATGAACAGAACTACTTTATTTTTGAGGGTGAAACTGTGAATCACAGAACATCAGGGATTGGAAGGGACCTCGAAAGTCATCTACTCTAATCCCCCTGCCAGAGCAGGACCACCTTAGACCAAGTCGCACAGGAACATATCCAGGAGGTTTTAAATGTCTCCAGAGAAGGAGACTCCACAACCCCCCTGGGCAGCACTGGTGTCCATATTTCTATTAAAGGTCTCATTACAGTTTTGTTAGAATTAAATAATTGTCTTTTTCATAGTTAAGAAGGATTTTAGACAACTAAATGATTCCATGGATAGTGAATGAAAGTAATAATTCTGCATACTCATGAAGTCTCTCACCCACTTTGACTGTGGCCATCTTCACCACTTTTCATTTAGGATCACAGACAAGAAAAACTTCCCCAGGTTCTCAAGTCCAGTCCTCAGTATTCACTGGAATTCACACAATTAAACAGCAGATAAGAAAAATCCAGAATCTGTTATCACAGTCCCCATACCAAACTTCTGACCTGCATTGCAAACCCAAAGCCAGAACTACAGTGTGCTATAGCAAAAGAACAAAAGAATCCACAAATAAACAAGTGATGCTAATGTCTTGGTTCCTTGCAATAGAAGAGCACAAAGACTTCAGCTAAAGCATTTATTTGGCAAATTTGTCTTTTTGGGCGCTCTGCCCAGAGCTGGAAGGATGTGCGATTAACTACAGGGCAATCCTATTTCCAGAGTGCACCAAGCGTCTGCCTTCCGGCAGCTAAGCAGTATTGAACATTTACCTTTCTTTCTTGAAAATACTTACAGTGGGTTGGGGAAGGTAATTTCCTGTGGTATACATCCCATTATTGCAAATGGGATTTTGTGTATGTGTGTCTGTATTTCAATTTAGACTCAACAATATGGAAGAAATTCTCAAAGGGCACCATGTTCTTGTTGCACGTATGGTATAATACTGTTAAACGTTAGAATAACTGAATCAATAGAATGTATAAATAGATATCTCCTTTACCCATCTGCACAGCTACAATGTGTTTAATGTATTAATTAAAACTTTCAGCAAAAAGAAAAATGAAGCTTGAACACTAATCTGAAAACATTCTTTTTTAACATGTCAGAATTGTACTGTACGAAACAGCTTCCTTAACAACTTAATAAGTAAGTGAGAAACATTGCAGCAGGTAGTAGATTTTCAGTGATAAGAGCTATTTCAGATGATTGATTAAAAAAAAAATTAAAGAAGACTTTTAAAAGGCTTCTGAAATTTTAGTTGTTGCTGGGTAAAGGTTAGGGATCCGGTACCTGCTCCAGGTCAGGGAGAGAGAGAAAATGTTAGAAGTGCTACTTTTATCTCTAACACCAAATGAGACACCTGTTCTCCCAACAAGGGTATTTACAGTTAGTAATGGGAACCACACATCTAAGTTCACTCTGTTACGTGAGCATACACTTCATAAAGTGCATTTGAGCTACACCTAGTTAGAGCTAGAGTAGCCTAGATGTATTTTGAAGCATCTCAATATACTAACATTTTGAAAATTGCATTTCCAATGAAATAAACTCCTTGTTTCATATGTCTACAACTGCTTGGAAAATCAGTGAGACACAGTGCAAACACTTTAGTAGCTTTTGAGACTTCTTGGTGTGGCTGTGGGGCTCTAGTAACCTATACTCTACATCTTCTACTTGGCAGCCTTCTTTCTCAATAGATTTTTTTTTAAGATGTGACTACTTCCAATTGTAAGTCCTATTTCCAGTACAGAACCTCTCCTCAGCTGAGAACAAATGAGCATGTTATAAGCAATGAATGGCATAACATACTATTATAGCACATTGTGCCAAACATGTGTGATGTAACGTAATCCTTTAGGATTCTGGCTGGGCTGTAGGAGGTAACAACTCTCTATTCCACCAGGACTGGGAAGCCTAGGATATGGTAAATAGGGGTAGAGATGCTCCTACTGCTGTGGTGAAGAGAAGGTTATGCCCAGCAACGTACTCTGCTTTGCTCTTCAGCCTGGACTACAGAATTACATCCCCTTGTGAGACAATCATTTGAAAGGTCCTTCATACATTGTAGTGAGATCGTGTTACTGGTAAGTGGGTGACCAGCTGAGGTGAAAGAAAAGCCTCACACTTTGAAATCACACAAATTGCTGCCCTGTAGACTACAATGGTTTCATATGATCATTGTAATATATATTTTTTTAGTTTTACCATTTAATACTCAAACAATCCTGACCATTACAAAGGAGTTCTCTAGTCTGAGGTCATCATTGTCTAGACAGTCTGTGCCCAATGCACACTTATCCTGGGTTGTGAAGGATATGATAATGTGAAGCTCCCATAATATGAAGCTACAAGTTAAAGCTGAATATCTCCCATCAAAGGTAGTCAGGACTGCCACATAATATACAGAGAAACTGTAAGTCCCTCCCTGCGGCATGGAAGATTTATGAAAAATGAGGAAATCTCAAAATCAAAACCTCTAACTGTAATGTTTTCTCAGTGGTCTGGGTTTTTTTGAACAATTCATATTTTCTTCAAGCATGAAGGATACAAACTTCTTTTTAAAATAATGAGTACGAGTTCTTCTGTAACTAATAACTTCGTTAGTTGATTTTTGACGGTCACTAAACACAGGACTGCAATCAGTACAAAAGAAGAGTCACTTTGGGTACCGTATAAACTAGCATGGTTTGATCTATTCCTGCTGTTGAAGCACTACTGTTAGTTTTAGTGAGTCTGTTGTCAACACTAACAGTCTAGTGGTTTAGGACAAACAACCATTAATTTTCATATCCAATAACAGTCTGTAAAGAAAATTGTCTGAAATCCATGCAAACAAGGGGCAAAACATTGTATTTTAACAATGTGGTAGCCATATTGAACCTTTAGTAAATTACTCAGCCAAGTGCATTTTCCTCAAATGTAATATCTGAAAATTATTTATATTACATATTACTTGTGTACTTAGTGAGGTTTCTTCTCTTCCCATCTGATTTATGTTATTTTACAATTATAATTTTTCATTAATGAAAATCTTGCATTTTAGTTGTAGAACTCTTTAACAAACATTTGTTTCAGCTGACGACATTTCTTTTTTGCTAGAGCACATTAAAGATTCAGGACTAAACATTAAGCTGGTGTAAGCTGATCTGGCTTCCAGTGAAGTCAATCCTTTAACTTTGTGAAGACTTTCACTTGTAGCCAAGAGAAGAATAAGAAAGTCAATGTAGCCCTTGTACCCATCTTACTGGGGAGACCTGTAGTTGCACCAGGAAACAGAATGTTTTGAAAATCCTTTTCTTTGGGCTAGAACAGCTTATGAAAATTGTATTTATGGCTATACTATACTTTGTAGAGTGTGTTTGTGTATATGGCTGGGGGAAGGGTGTGGAGCTAAGCAAAAACATTCATTTTAAAAGGACACTCTAATTTGAACTGAGCAAACTAAAGTGGGAAATTATTTATCCAAACAAATTTGTATCCTATAAAGATGTGGGTACATAAAGCACGCAAGCCTGTTGCTTATTAGATTATTTCAGGCCTTCACAAGCTGTTTGCTTACTCCAATAGCAACTTGTTGATAATAGGAAGCCTTTTGTGAGAAACGGCCCGAAAAAAACAATGGAAAGCGTCAGATTTAGTAAAGTGTCTCAGGAAAGTCTTAAAATGACACCCACGCTACGAAGGGAAGACCAAATTTGCTTTTTCTGAAGGGAATTTGTGTTTGTCAGGAAGGGCTCCTGGCGGCTTTGTTTCCAGGCCTTGATGTGTGACCAGGAGCCTCCAGGCCTCCCGTCACCCCTGGCCTTGTTCTGCCACCGCGCTGCCCACCCATACCGACACCGCAGGGGGAAGGGTTTCAGAGGAGCCAGAATCAAAAGCAGAGGGAGGAAAAAAAGTGCTTTTCAGGGTCTGATGTGTGGGAATCAAATGAGAGGCCTAGCTCAAATCCGGTCGCCAGGCAACCATAGTGATATGCTGAGGGAATATCATTAAAGTTGGAAACTAAGCGGTCGCTCTGAATTAGCAAACCTGACCGCCGTGCGGATGATGCGCCAGGGCCACCTCAGCCCCTGAGCTCCGTTTCTGCACGTAGAGGGGGGAAAAAAGCAGCTGATTTGTGGAGTTTTTCATAAAAAAAAGACAATGGCTGTCCAGACATGGAGTTGGTGGTGAAATATGGTAACTGCCAGGCTTGCAGCTGGCCCTCTGACACAAGATTAATAAGTTGCCGTTTCCTAGCCGACCACAACCTAGTGGGAACTATCCGGCGTTCTTCCATGAATTGTGGGTAACAGCCTTCCCGCAAGCTGGCCTACTTTACTGCTCTGCTCTCTGCGGATCGCCCAAAGTGCAGTAAACATCTGTGGCTGCAATGAGGTCAGCGGAGACAGTGTCCGGCAGCCACCACCTGAGCTGGCCCAGCCTGTCCCCAAGCACAAAAACTAGGGCTGGTTTGAGACGGCTGCACCATCCCCCAGGGAGGTGGCCGTGGCCGTGGGTTAAGTGCTTCAGAAAGTTTTGCCACAACTGCAACGGGGAGGGGGTGGCAGGGGATAGGGTTTGGCAATGACAATGTGGCAAGAGAGCGGGAGCAAACCTATTGAATTAGATTTAGGCTGCACTGAATATTATCATTGACATGAACAAGCAAAGCTTATCTGCTCTTTCCTTCTTGAAAGGTTGAATGAAATTGAATTGCCAGCCTCTGTATTTTACCACCGTTTGGCTGAAATGGCTCAGAGGCATACATGATCGCTTAAAAGGAAGCCAGGTTGAGTCAAACTGCAAAGCGTATGTATGCGTGTCTGACAGCAACATCTCAAACACAGTGTGACATGGCATAACATTTAGAGGTAATTTGATTACAGGCACTGTGTAATGCAAATCAGACTTTCCCAAACATATTAATTTTTTATCACAATAGCTCACCAACACACTCAAGTTTGGTGTATTTTAAGATGTCTTCGAGCAACATTTTCTATTCAACGAATGTGTTGTAACATAATTGCGTGCATTTGCCCACAAAATATAAAGAGCTAAAAGATGCATGAATTTCTTGGCTTCTGTCTTTCTAGATTTAACTGTAAGTTGTGGTATGATGAAAGTCTTTCTTTATAATACAGAGATGTCAGAAGAGAATATTTTGAGTATTTCTTTAGTATAGAAATTTGGAAAGAAACAGTTGCAACCCAAAATCATAGGTTATTCTAGGAAGGAAAAATAAATTAATGCATTTGTAACTGTCCAAGCTTCTCTATGGACAATTTATTTATTTAAGGCCACATGCAGCTGAGCTGCAATTAATTATAATTATTAATTTTGCTTGTATATAGGTAGAACCTGTCAGAATATACTCTGAATGTGAAAGTGCAAGGTTTGTGCTTTCTGTTTCTGGATTTTCTTCTGTCCTGTGCAACATTGGTGAAACAGGCTCATTACTTCTTGTCTCAGTTTCCCCAGATTTACAAAGTACTTTCACATTTCCAATAGAAAAGATCACGAAGTTAAATTTGACTGATAGCATCAGCCTGTGGAGAATATTCTTAAATTTTGTGCTTCTGTTTTTAGAAATTGCTTTGAGGAGCAATATTATTCTGATGATTCAGAGCTAATGAAACTTTAAGTGGTGACAGAGTCCTGCTGATAGAATCTATCTCCTAAGCTGGAGCACAGCATAGCTGTTCACATCTAGTGTCTGTCAGATACAAACCCAAAGACTCAGCATTGGCAGGTGGTTGCCATCAATGTGCTGTATAGTTGGCACGGGGAATCAGTCTGATTTAAGGCAGCACTGAAGTGTCTTTCTTGGTGGTGTAGAAGAGGCGGATGAGAAGCTGAGAAATAGTCTGGCATGGTTAGCTGAAGTTTGATCAACCCAGTGAGTGCAGAATGCAAACACAGAATTGAAGTGAAGCAGAGCCAAGCACAACCAGGGAGAAGCCTGGATGATGAGAACCACAGATGAGAGCACAGTCTGCATACGTGGTCACTTTCCTTTGTTAAAAAGGCAAGGTTTGAGGGAGAAGTGGTATCTTGTCTTGCATCTGTGCTATAGCTAGAAAAAATGTTCTAGCTTCAACCAGCCATGCTAATTCTTTCCCAGTAAGTGTGGCAGGGCCTCCTTTTTAACATGTAAAAAGATGTAAATAAAAGAAATATCAAGTTGGTATTAAAGAGGAGCCCAAAACATAAACACAGGTGAAAGCTTCTATGTGGTAAGTATTTCCTGTGCATCAACTGATCTACCACGATCGGATGCATGCTTTTAGCTCTTGAAAAATGCGATGTAATTCATGTTGGTTTAGCCCTCTGCTGCAAATGGAAGAGAGGAATTAGCTAATTCGAGTTACCTGAGCTGCAATCTTAGAGCACATGCACAGACAGTTACCATGAATCAGAGGTCATGCAATAACGTCTTTGTAGGTGAACATCCCACGTTTATATGAATTGGTCCCACTCAGTTATAACGAGAGAAGACAAACTGCCTTTGGCTTTGCAGCCACAGCAATGTTAGCGCTGTTTGCCGCCTCTGTGTCTTTTTGGGTCAGTGTAGCTTTTTCTCTGGTTCTTCATATAATCTCCAGCACTTTCAGAGCACACACATTCCTCTTGTGAGATTTACCTGGCCTGGAGTGAGGAGAGAAGCTTAACAACATGGGTCCCTTTTATTTATAAGAGCATTCCTCTCACGATCTCTGCCTGTCACAGACGTGAGGATTAAATGTGCTTCTGTTTCTTGCACATGTTTCTCTCATATGTCTCAGTGATTCTGGACTCTGTGGATGCTTAGGAAACAGGTTTTTCAGCAAACTGAATATTGTAGATTTTCATTTGCTACTATCTGTCACATGTTTATGGTCACAGAAATATTCCTAACATGACAATCAAGATATATTTGTATTCCATGCTCTGAATTATTTAGGACTATCAAGTTTTAGATTTTTTAATGGTGAAGTAAAGGATGTTAATTTACAATTACAGTAATAGCACTTAATATTTGCTGTTACTGCATCTACTTTTGAACATCAAATTATGTTTTCCTAAACTGTTTCCGCATTACTATGTATATTCCTGCAACCAAGCCTCCCTAGGTCTTTCTGCTTGGTCTTTTAGGATCTCTTCATCCTTACTGCTCCTTGACACAGTTGGCTGTTACTTCAGCAGAGGCATTGCAGTGTTTTTCACTGACCACTCTGTAGCTTTTCTCATTTCACTGGTTCCTGCAGTCAGACGGACTCTCTTTATGCAAGGAAGGTGTCACCTGAGTGACTGTGGTCACTGGAAGAAACAGTTCTCCTCAAATTGGGCTAAAAAGAAAAGATCCTCTCTTCTGTTCCAGCTTTAGCCCTTCAGGTGAGAGTGCAGATCTAGCTGTGTAGAGAAAGAAGTATCTTGCCTCATTTATGGGGTTCCCAATTATTGTAGCATTAACTCAGATCCATTTCTTAGCCACATGGCAGTGTCTACTCAGCTTTAAAATTTACCAATTAGTTTGCATCATGCCTGTCTTCCTTGCTGTATGGCAGAGGGATAGGAGAGGGTGAGGTTCAGAGAGCTTGGTGCTTCTTGATGTGAATGAGAAGCCGATCTGATCTCCTGTGAGTGTTCTTCAATAGGTGATGAATGGGATGTGTAAGCACAAGAGCACATCTTCTTGTTAGCTGTGTGTACCTCTCTTGATATCAGATATCTGTATTACTACTTCCATTGTAACCTGGGACTGTGATTGTGAACTGAACATTCTTTATCTATTTAATAGTCTTATGTAATTGAGTATCTTGAAAAGTAGAGGAGGCTGGTCAAGAAACATCATTCTTCTGTAATCCTGAACCAATGGAGTTCATTTGGGGGGTTGAATGTATATTTGTTTTTGTTTCACATAGATTCATAGCAGTGCTCTGGGTGCTGTTCTGAATCTGCAGGAGGAGTAGGCAGAGAGTTTAAAATACTGTATGAAATAGTGTGCATGGGATAAGATCTGGCTGATCAGATGCTTTGTCATAGACAGTAGAACCCATTGTTTTTTATTAGTTCTGATGGTCTCCTGAGTACAGTAACGGAAATCAGTTACAGAGCCACTAAAGACTCCTGCTCTACTGATATTTCCACGGCGTTTTCTATGGCACCAAAGTTCACGGCTATATAATCTGGAGCTGGAAAGCTCTCCAGGTGATCTTTATCCCCTTGAAGTATTTTGTTCAGATTTTCAAGTGTCTCAAAGAAAAATTTAACTGATTGTCAAATAAGTCAAAAAACCCCCAAACAACATATGGTGAAGGTGACGTGTCTATATATATTTATGTTACCAGTAGGCCAAGTCCTATCTTTGTCAAAACTGTGCTTGCTTTGCAAAAGTTGACTTTTGAGACAAAAAGATTGGTTATTAGGCAAAGATAGAACTATTCAGCACATACTTTTAATTAAAAAATTACCCCCTCCCCACCCTAGATAAAGAATCTGACAGGAATGTGGTACTGCAGAAGAACTATTCTGACTTTCATGAGCAATTTATTGGGCACCTCGTTAAGAGGAGCTACCTCATGATCAGCTTGCTATTTTCCTAGGGCAAGTGTTATGGTAAAAGATTAATTCCCTGCGCTTTTGGTTTTCTTGGCCACCATTGCAGTATGCCTTGGGCCAGCAAGTTTGGTCTGTAAGTAGATGTGATTTAACCCTTATGGTTCATTTTCTGCTTGGCTGTCAGTTGGTGGCAAAAGGCCAAATACTAACAACCATAATGGCTGAGCAGCTGGGTCTGCATGCGTGACATCTTAAAAATTACTTACTTACTGGCCCTTTCATTGCAGTATGTTGATCTCTTCCTGTTTGACTGGTGTGGTGGCAGAAGCTGAGATTAGCATCCTCCGGGATTAGCCAGGGCTGAGAGTTTCTCCTTCACAGAAGAAAATATTTATTTTAATGTTGCCAAGTAGGGTAACCACTGAAGTAAAGGTTCTCTCTAATCCATAAATAGTTGAGTATGTTCCTTTCTTTAATTATAACTGTGCTGCTTGTTATTGCTATGATTTTCCTTTAAGAAATGTCTGACTTCTCAAGCTCATCTCTGTCTGGAAAAGCTAGCATTAAATTCCGCCTGTTGGATTCCTGTAGACTATTATCAAGGATAATCTTTTGAGGTCCCTTCCAGTCCCTAGTGTTCTGTGATTCTGTAATAAGAAAGACAAATTTGCCTTTTAAGGTAGAATTTAGCCATCATAAAATCACCAGGAAAGAGAACTGTTTGCTAACACGTGAAAAGTAAAAAGGTTGTCTACAATAATACTGGAACTTTGCTGTTGAGTTTGTAGAAATGGAATGAGATTTGTGGTAGTGAGATTGCTTGTGTGAAAGTAACAAATGCAGTGAGGTAGCTGCACAGTTTCCCTTGTGCAAGAAAAGAAATCCTTTATGTTTCATTTTATTTTAGGCAAGCAAGTGGTTTTGCTGTCAGCACCACTTGTAGCAGTATAATGAAACAATCATTTTAAACAAACCCTCAAATACTCTTTACTTTATGTTAGGATTATGCAACTAAGAGAGAATAGTAACTGAACAGAAAAGAAGCACAATGTGACATTTTGTCTGTCAGCGCTGGTGAAGTGGAATACACAAGCTTATTTAAAATTATTATTGTGTTTTACCTCATGTAATGATACAATAATGATGGAGGAAAAAGAAATGGCTTGGAATATGGGGAATCCACAGTAAGAAGTATTATAGGATCAGTAAGGAAAGCATCTATGCCGGAAGCCTGGAATGAAAAACACACCTTGGGTTTCCTATATTTTATTATTGATATTGTGGAAGTGGAGACTGAGGAATAATCCCAAAAGGAGTGGTGAACATATGACATCACTGATGTGTACATTGGCCCTGTATGGAGCTGTGTAGTTTTTTTCCCGTACTGAAGGATTAACGTGACTAAATTTAAGCAGCGTGGAGGAATTTAAAAAACAGTGTTAGGTCTTGTGCTGACCTATATGAGAGTAGAGCTTGAACAGAACTGAAGACTTCAGAAAATTCTAGTTGTTTCTGTGTATACGTTCTGAAATCTTTAACTGCTAAATCAGCCTTTCCTATTTTGAAAATGATTCGAGTCGTTACTCTCTTAACAGACCAGATTGAAACCCCTTTGAAATCTGTGAAAAGAATTCTGATAATTTTGGATAGCTCTGGATCAGTTTTGGAATTAATTTTGTTTTTTGGAAGCTTAAATATTTTGTGCAGAATTAGGGAGGCAGGGGGCATTAGACCTGTATGTGCTGATTGGTACCCATTACACTTCTTACCTTCATTCAGAGTGGAATTCACGTTGCTCAGAAGTTTAAAATAACAGTAGACATTTTTCTGAGATAGAGCTACAGATCAGATTCAGCATTTTTTCACCCTACACAGATTTTATAATTTATTTCACTGCTGCTGATGTTACTGAAGGACATAAAATCTTAGAGAGAGAGAGAGAGAGAGAAAGAGAGAGAGAGATACACTCCTTCTAGATGATCTTTTGAGGTCCCTTCCAATCCCTAATGTTCTGTGATTCTGGTAGATAGACCAGAATTATTGAGACTGTTAGCTTCAGGAAATATATTTTGTGGATCACTCTGTTTTAATTCGTTACAACACATCCACCTCTGATTTGATTACTTTTCCTGCTTCTTTTGGTTTTTGTTATGCTGGGTTGCGATGCAGGTTTGGGGAGGAGAGAAAAGTCAAAAGGAACTTCCTTGCAGTGTGCAACAATCACCTCCTTTGCGTGATGAGTCCCAGCCTTGCCCTTAGCCTCATGGTGGGCTTCCAGAATAATACAAATGAACCTGTTGTTGTTCTTGGTTTTGCTACCTATGAAATTTGATACAGAGCTGGAAAGGATCTGATTTCACCTGATCCTACAGGTAAACTACGATGCTACTTGGTGAACTTTGCAAAATGCCATAGATAGAGCCAGGGACTGCCACAACCTCTCCCCACTCCAAGCTCTACAGACAATGAACAAACTTCTGCAGAGATGTGCTGTAAAGTGCTCAGCGTGTCCTTGGCTCACACACCAAGAACAGATGCTTAATACTGACTAGATGCGTTTGTTTGTATTGAAGTAACATTACTGTGTATTCATGCAGTGTCCCCAAAAGAGACATTTTCCTCCTTGTGTTGTGTTTAAATATTTTCTAGTTAGTAATCTCATAATACTCTTGACAAAAGGAAATCATTTCATAGCAGAATAGACACATCCTGGAGATATCATGTCTTACATGAAGACTGGTTCTTCATTAGCGCCGCAGTGGAATTCAGTATTGCTAACAAAGCAGAATGTGCCCACGATATTAATGTAGTGTGATCGGCCACTCGATGAGAGACTAATTCATAGGCATGCACTAACAAGGCTTTGACTGAGCTTTGCTCAACCTTTTAAAGGAAGACAGGGCTGTTGTTTTGGGGTTCAGTCCTGGCCCTTCTGAAGGGATGAGGATTATATTGTCTCTTTGAGGTGTATAACAATGAGAGCGCTGCCTCTTCCTGACAGGCCCTGTGCTATGCCTCTGTTAGAAAACAGAGCTCAGAGGTCTACCAAAAAGCCCACTGTGACTGGAAATATCAGACAATGAAAAGTGGAATTAATAGAGTCTGACACAGTTTTACTGTAGCAGTGTGTTTTTCTTTACTTAAATATATTTTTCCTTCTCCCATCAACAGAATATTTGGTGCCCTTTTCAGAAATAGAAAAGTTGCAAAAACAAAACAAAAGCCCTAAAGATATTGGCTTGAGGATTTTTTTCTCCTTCCTTTAATTCTCTGTTTAAAAAAAAAAAAAACCATATGAAACGTCAGACTCTCTGAAGCACTGCTGGCAGAGTTAAGAAAGTGGTTCCCTGACAAAAGAAGCCAGGTTGTCTTTGACTGTCCATTTGAACATGTAGACCTGCTTGCAAGCCCAAACTAGAATTCTTGTGCAAATTTTGGGAGTGTTTGGATCCTACTCTTGGGTTGATCTTGTATTGACGCATTAATTTTTAATTAAACCTATACCTCTTTTTATTTTTTTGGTACTGAAAATACTTGGGTTGTTCAAAGCTCTAGTTTTGACCTTGGACTGCAAAGTATTTCACTTGCACGCAATAGACAGTCCTTGGGTTTCTTATTCCAGAAACATATTTGCCCTAGCTTAGTGTTCAGTCAGTGGGCTTGAGACATCCATTTTCAGGTGCAGGCCCGGGCAAAGGTAGTTTTCTCAATTGTCTCAGGTGAAACTCCAAATCCTCTGACATCCAGTGATGTTTTGCTCTTGGCTTTGGTCTGGCTTGATTTTTCCCTGTCTCATATTCCTGTGCTGCCTAAGCAGCAGCTCACATGGAAAGGGAGGAGGCAAAATCTCCCTTTCATGTTCTGGGTTCTGTGCTTTTCTAAGGCGTGTTCTCAGCCTGGATTAAGTGAGTTATGAACTGTTGTACAACACAGAATGTCTTGTTGTGTGTGGCACCATGTATGGAGGATCTGTCCTCAGCTCTCCTTTCCACTGCCAGCAGCCCCCTGCAAACAGTCTGGAAGCCAAGCAACGTTCACAAGTTGGACGAGACAGGGAATCCTGTAGCAATAGCAGTAGTAAAGCAATTATGGTAAGCCTTTAACTACCTACAGAGTGAACATTTTACATTCCTAAATCTGCCATAATGCAAAATAATCTGTTTATACTAGGAAAGACATTGCATTCTGCTCGCTCATCCCTTCCCAGGCTTGTCTGCACAGGGCTAAGTTTCCATAACCCATAACAGGAAAACATACAATTGCCAAAACCTTGGGACTTGACTTATTTTTTTAGTATTACCCCAGTTGCACTTTCTTCATAGCCAAAGGGTCTGTTATTGCTCCTGTAATTAAGAGTCCTATTATGTAAGATATTCTGGAGCTTGGTGCTCTTCCCATGGACCACAGGATCCCCTCTCAGCTGCTTCCCAGATAACAAATCTGCCCTTAAAGCTGTTTTTCTCAACAGCAATCTAGAGTTCAGATGTTCTGGCCCTGTAAGCAACCCACTAACCCTGTTTTGCTGCCACTTTGTCTACGGCTCAGAAGCAACTTCTGTTGATGTCTCTTGCTTTCTGACACAGGAGGCTTTTCAAGGTAGAAGCACCTCTGGTTTTCACAGAATCACAGAACATTAGAGATAGGAAGGGACCTCAAAATATCATCTAGTCCAATCCCCCACCACAGCAGGATCACATCTGTGTTTAACTGAGATTGCTTCAGTAGGCTACTATTCCATCTGATGGATGCCATAAGCAGGTTTGATTTTAATAGTTTCAATAACTGTTTTTTAAGTTAAATTTAGCAGTAACTTTTCACTAATGAAGAACTCACAGACTTCCAAGTGCAGTGCGGAAATTTAGTGAGGATTTATACTCATGGGCTTACCTCCAAATGCAATTATAAATGGCTGAATTCTTTTTTGCTTAAAGGAAGTCGCATTGCATCCTGAATGAGATGCCAAGTTTCAGGTGCTTTCAGAAATCAGATTTTAATTAGATGAAGGCTTAAGAAGCTGCACACCCAGACCTCCTCATTGCTTCCATTTCTTTTGATTTTTCTGGTATAACAAATGTATTGCTTGCTGTCTTCTGTAAGAAGCAGGGTAATAAATGCATGAATAGCTTTAAGCATATGGCTAGCTCTACTGAAGGGTTAAACTTTTGCACATTGTTATATTCTCTGTATTTGATTGCCATTCTGGAGCCAAATCCCGCATTCTTGAGCAGCCAAATTTCCCCTGGAAGCCAGTGGGAAGTTTTCAGGTGCATAGCAATGGACTACAAAGCAGAGTTTCTTGAGAAACAGGGGACTCACCATTTTCAAACTAAAACCTAGTCACCTTAAAAGTGACCTCTCTGCTCTCGCTCAGCCAGAAGCATTGAAAGAAAACCTTCATTTGTATTTATCCTCTAACACCAAGTGGAACAAGCATTGCATACCCATCAAAGAAAACACTTTCTAAAGGAAATAATTCTTAAGCATCAAACATTTAAATCTTTTTGCACCTCCTTTCAGCGAGGCACATTTATTTTCATAAATGTAGTGAGGCAGTTAGCACAGGTTGTTGCAAGTAGCGTTTCTTTGGGAGAAAAGCAGAGTTCCCTTCTATTTCTCTCTCCTGTTCCCCCTGTGATTCTCAGTTTCAGCTCTTCCCCTAACCTTGTTTGGGCAGGGTGCCTGTGAGCAGCACTGAATACAAGAGGAAGCAGCCGAAGTGTAAGTTTCCTTTGCCTTATGCCCCATATTATTCCTTATTTGTTGTGCTAATTCAGAAGCGTAATTCCTAAATACAGCCTCCTTGAATTGTTGGGATAAGAACTGCTAACTCAGTGCAGACAATTTTTAATGAGTTCCACAGCCTAAAGAGTTAAAACTTTATGGCGTGAAGGCTCAGTGCCTCGGTTCATATCACGCCCGATTATTGAAGTCTCACTACTTCTAATAATTATTACTAATAATTTCCGTGATTCAAATTTGTTTCTCAAGCCATAGAGCTGCCTGTGCGAAGTGTGCGGGTTAAACAGCCAGGCCACTCGTGTCCTTTGTCCTTGGTGCTTTCCGGTGATGATGTGGCAGTGCCCTCTAGTGACAAATCTCGACAAGTAGTTCCTAGAGCACAATGCAGGACTTTGTTCCACTTGCTGACGACTCTTTCGTTTGGACTCTATTCTGGGACAAAATTGATTTATGTCTAAACATTTCCAGAGCTACCCAAGGCATCGCAGTCCACAAAATAATACCTGTTTCCATACTTTACAGAATCAGTGGGTGTTTGTTCACCTGTCGACTACTGTACTAACAAGTGAGCCATGGTTAAATGTTTCAAAGAGGCAGAATTTTTATTTTTGCTCTTCTACGTTACTTGTGCCAGCAGGGTTTTGCATGGCTGAAGCCTTACAAAGTCAGTAGTTGGAGGTTTCATCCAGTTCCCAGGGAATGCAGTACCCAATCTCTCATTAGACTTCCATGGGAGCAGGATTGGGTTCACTGAATAGTTATACAGAATCAAAGGATAAACAGCCAGCCTGAAATGTTACTGAAACTTTGAGCTTACTCTGCTCAGGAAAGAGGGGCACTCAGAAATAATCAGAAAAAGCCTCCAAACAACCAAAATACCCCACAAAAAAAGAGAGAAGTTAAATGTATAGTAGTTGTAGAAACATTTAGAAAGTGCACAAGATGTGTACCACTTTTTTGCTGTCAAATGCTATTTCTCCTCTGTCCTCCTACACATACTTTATTGTGTCCTTGTGACCATAACAAGAATATACGAGAACATGACCAGACTGGTGACCCACTGCGTTTCGACACTGGCTTGCTTTTTGACATTTTTCTGTAGCAATGAAATAACTAGGCTGTACTTTGCCTACAGTGTACAGGGGATTTTGTGCATAGAACAGTTTCATCTGGAAGAGATCTTTAAGATCATCAAGTCCAAACTTTTCCAAGCCCTATCAGCAACACCAAACCCTGTCCCCCAGCGCAACATCTACCCTTCTCTTCAACACCTCCAGGGATGAGGACTCAACCCCCTCCCTGGTGTAGCATGCACTATTAATATGTGATATATTTTTCCTCCTTTTTTATAATGAGAGTAGATCTGTTGTTGTTAATCGTGTAATTTGTGGTCTGAGTTCTCCTGCTGTCGCTGTTACTTATGTTGAAATACTACTAAGGAGCCTTGCTCAGAGCCAGATGTGCCTGGCACTGTACAAATATGGAGGGGAAAAGAAGCAGAAAATATAAAGTCAGTCTCTCTCCTGAATACTTTGTTTTGTTTAAATATCAAACTTCCTTTGCCATAAACAAACAAAAAGGCATCCTGCTAACTGACACATTAAAGAGGTCAGATCCTGTATTTCTTCTGTGATGGGGAGGGGGGCGAAAGGGGAAGTGATGCTATTGACCTATATAAGTGCTATTCAAAGTGAGCAAAAGTTAGCCTAAGAAAAGCTGAAATGTTCTGCGTGATCCTCTTCACATGGAAAGGTCAGGAGGTGGGGAGAGAAAATCAAGAGAAAAAGATATGATTAAAATGAGGTTTTATTTTTGTTTCAGGTTAAGGGTGTGGGAGCTGATTGAAAATTTTAGATAGGAGAGCAGAGTAAGAGACACATCCCTCAATGCCAGGGTTATCCAGGTAACCCAAAGACCCTTTTTATTTAAAAAGCTATGGCTTGTGATGTCTTCCAAAGAGGGAATCAATAAATGTCCACCGAAGTTGCTCTTTTGGTCAAAATGATATCTGAACATCGAAGTGCTATAAATTGGTAGCAACCAGCATAGCAATCCTGGAATAAGAAAACCAGTAAGAGCAAAAAACCACTGTTACTTACTGGCTCTGCAGTTGCTACTGACTTTCTCAGAAATGACCCAAATATTGGACATGGAATTTTGAGAAAAAGGCATTAATTGTTTTTGTTTATTACTTCCCCTCATTGGAACTAAATTTAAAGAACCCTACAAACCCAGGTTCTGTCATTCTCTATTAATGCCTGTAATTTATATCTCCAATAAGCTATCAATACAATCACCAATATTTTCATCACACAGCATCTAGAGTCAGCCCTGGGACCTGCCTGCACTGGAGCCTTCCTGTAACACAGGCAAAGCAGGTGCCAGTATTCTCCAGTACATCCAGTGCTCAGGGAACACACTTGAGGCTTGACTCTGCTCCTAGGTTAGGAACAGCCCTCATGCTTCACAGGAACCACCAAATTCAGCAAAGGCAGGGCAAAGCACATCACTTCCCTGTGCACCACTACGCAGTGTCGTAAATACAAACTCCTTGGGTTTCCTGGGGGTTGCAATGCCATAGCTAAATGCTGGTAAGACCGTGTTGATTTTCACACAGAAGATGTAGACCCCAAAATTATTATAAGTTGCTCTTTATTTCTTTACTCTTTCAACTTTTAAAAAAGAATCTGTATTTCCAGCCAGGCTTTCATTTAAAATAACCCTCTCATTCAAAACCTCACCTGTAACTTTATCCCAGTGGTAACTCTTACCTGCCATACTAGCCCTAGGCCCTTGTAGCACTTGACATCATCTTTTGGACAGGTTACAGAGCCTATTGAGGCAGTTGTTAGAAGCAGATTTACTCTGCAATGTGGAGCCAACCACAGAAGAAAATTAGTGCATTTATCTGTCAGCATTAGGCTAGATTATCAATCCAGCACACTAGTCACAGGATCTGGTTTTTCTTTCTCTGGGGAAGTGAAATTGATATAGCGGCAGGCAGCAAAGGTGTCAATTATAAACAGGACATTAACATGAAAAAGTAGGCAAATGGCTAGTTTTAGGCAACGGCCCTTTTTCAAGTTTAAGTATAGGCTTGAACAGACGGTTTTTCTTCCTGGTAAACAGTTGAAAAAGAATGTGAAAACTCCTTCCTTCAAACACATTAGCTTTGATTTCCCTTCAAATAAAATGGTTGGTTCTCAGAAAAGGAAAAGCTAAAAGGAAAAACCACTCACTCTCTCTTTTTTTTCCTTAAATAATCCTACAACTCTGGTAGTGATTTTGAAGATTCTGCAAAGACAAGGTATTAGCAATCCCTAAGGTTTGAACAGGAAAACTACTCTATGACATTGAGTAAATAATTTGCACTAAATTATTTCCTATGAAAATTAGTTTATTTTTCCTGCTTACACTTTGTCCATGGGCAGACTGGAACTTCTCTTACCAGTAGGACTGCAGTAGCACCCATATGACACCAGCCCAAACCACTGCCCTGTTTGTTAGATGCTGAACAAATAATCTTCCTAAAATAGTCCTTCCATTGCAGATTCACATTGGTGCCAAATACTGTTTGTTTCTTCTTACTTCTCTGGGTGGCCTATAAAGACTGTTCTGAGGAATGGTGTCAGGAGGATGGAGCCAGGCTCTTCTCAGTGTCATCTAATGATAGGACAAGGGGCAATGGGCGTAATGTTTTCTTGTGAGTTAGAGGTTTTCTTGTGAGTTCTAATCGAGTGGCTACTGGTAAGTTCCACCAGTCAGCAGTGCTGCCAAAACCAGCAGGGTTGACAGGGACTGCAAAAGTCCGCTGGTGTCAGAGGCTGGGATTAGTCCTTTACACAGATGTGTGTGCTCTGCTGCCTCCCTTGCTGTGGAGCAGCATCTCCTGATTGCAAAGATCTTGAGCAGAAAGAGATTTTTGTCTCAGACAGGTGCTGCACTCCTAGTATGAAGTGAGCAACAACCCTCTCAACTCCCTGGCACAGTTTGTAACAAGACAGTTGTTTTTCAAACTATCATGAAATAATAATAAAAAGCTTTAAAAATTGAAGATATTTCAGAGCACGATGCTGGAGGTCTAGTTCCCACAGAATCTCAAAGAGAACTGAAACCTTTGCACCCTTTGTCCTTCTTCCTTACCTTATTTTACAGGATAGCTGAAATTTGCCCATATATTTCAAGGTCTGTTCAGTTTAGGAAGGCTTGTTCTGATTGTTGGTACTATAGTTCTGACTGAAGTATGAACCTCGAGAAATACCACTTAATCTTAACACTGAATGCATTTTGGGAAAGCCTTTTCCACTGATGGCTTAAGTACTTAAGGACTTTCCTGTACAGAATTTATCAAGCCTTGTCCATGCTGGTTTAATGTTTGCCACACAAAAGTGCATGAGGCTAAAATTCACCTCACAAGAATGCCTGGGGCACCTAAACCTGGGAGCTTGACATTAGCAGAAAGCAGAAGAAAATTCAGGTTTAAAGTTCTAGCTTGGAAAAAAAGAGACTGAGGGTGACCTCATGAATGTTTATAACTATGTGAAGGGTGGGTGTCAGGAGGATGGAGCCAGGCTCTGCTCAGTGTCATCTAATGATTGGACAAGGAGCAATGAGTGTAAGCTGGAACATAGGAAGTTCCACATCAATATGGGAAGGAACTTCTTCATGGTGAGGGTGACAGAGCTCTGTAAGGGGCCGCCCAGGGGAGTTGTGGAGTCCCTTTATCTGGAGACATTTAAAACCTGCCTGGACATGTTCCTGTGTGACTTGATCTAGGTGATCCTGCTGTGGTGGGGGGATTGGATTAGAGATCTTTCAAAGTCCCTTCCAATCCCTAATGTTCTGTGATTCTGTGAAAAATCATTAATCCTAGTTTTCCACTTTTCACTACAGGTGTGAGTGGGGTTGTTTGCGTCAGTTACATGTATAACAGGGTGGCATGGCTAGGCCTTAGCTTCTCTAAGTCTCTGGCAAGATGTTTTTCTTTAAATCTGTATTTTCCTTCAGTGATGCCAAAAGAATTTATTTTCACAGCCCTTTTTCCTACCATGCTTTCCCTCCTTCCTACTGGTGAGGAGGACAGAACACAAGTGACTCCATCCAGGAGGGGAAGTGGAGAAGCAGTGGTGGGTCAGGTGCTGCCTGTGTTCCCCATCCAAGGGCTGTTGCCTGCTCACCACCTGCTCTCTGCCTTCCCAGCAATTAAATTGGAAACTACTGGTAAATTGCCTCTGGTGCAAGTTCAGAGTTTCCACCCCACTGCTCTATGTTGCATGCGAGTGCTGTTTCACAGTCTGGTCATCCTTTTCCCCCAGCTGGGGAACTGGAGTGTGGTGTGTGGATAAGCATGGGTCAATGCTGCTCTCTGTAGCTATAGTTTTGGGTTTGTAGGTCTGTTCAGAGGTTGGTGTGTGTCCTAAAATAACTGTTGCTGAAAAGTTAGTGGAAAGGCTGAATTGCTCTGCTGTCTGAGGCTGATTTCTTGGTCTGTGACAAGTGGTGACAGCAAAAAGGTGCAGATCAGAGAGGAGACAAGGACGGAGTATCTTTGGCATGGGAATGGGGATGCTGTCTACAGCAAAAGGTGGGACAAATCCTGAGAGAGTGGAAATAACGAGTTAAATTTCCTTCCAGATAGGACGCTTGGGTTAAATTGCAGAAGAACAAGTAAGTTATGTTACTTCAGACTCCAGATGGTCAGCTGTGTGTGTGCAAGCAGGCAGCAAGCAGAGTGTCTCCGTTGCTGAGCAGGTGGCCTCAGCTAAGCTATGGAGGACAAGCAGGTCAGTGGGCCACATATGAGTGCATCTGTGGGATGCCTCAGCTCTCTGCAAACATCCTGTTTTGATGGAGATTTCCTATGCCATGTCATGCTCTTGTTATGAAGGTTCCCCCGGTTTAGATACATGTCCCTACAGATGCAGCCTTTTGATGCTGGAAAACAGCCTGAGGGAAACAGTGGATCTTTACCTGTCTCTGCTATAACTTCTTACTTCTATGGGAAACTCCCTATCTGTTAGGCCACTCCTGAGCTCAGCAGCCATGTACGTGTTTGGGCACAGGAGGATTCAGACTTTTACTTCTGGACATCAGCTGTCTCTGACAGCTTAATGAAGACCTCTTAATGTTCATTTCTGCACAAGAGGAGTGGCATCCAGTACTAAGATAAATAAGACTTCCCTTCCTTACCTGGTGAATCTGTCCACTACCATTCACCAACCCAGCACAAAACAATGGCTAGAAAGCAGAGCAAGGGGCCTGACAGCTTTACCCTCATTAACAAGCTGCTATAAGAGTTGGTCCAAACTCTTCATATAAAATGTGTTTTCATTGTGCTTTTCATAGGTAACTAATATACAGATTTGGAAGCATCATTAGGTAGGGAGATAAGCCACAGTGATTTTCCTTCATCTCTGCCACAGTGGGAAAAATGAAGGGCCTGGGGACTGCAATGCAGTGAGTTGCTGCCGTCCATCTATCTGTGTCCCTCAATCTCTTAAAATTCTGCATGTGTTCCTTAATTTGTTTTCACTTGTTTTTCTTCATCAGGCAGTGAAAAGCAAGCTAGATCTGCACCAGGAATAGATACAGGGAATTCTCATCCAATTCTGCAAATTCTTTGCTCACTCCCTCTTAAATGAAGCTATTTCCATTAGAAAAGACTAGTTGTGTGAGTAAGCATTGCCCAAACATAATACCATCATTCATCATTTCAGTCTATAAATTTGAGAAGCAAAAATACTCCATCTGCTGAAGCACTATCTGGAGTTTCTGGATGGTTGGAAAATCAAGCTGAAAACCTTCATCAGAAATTCTCTCTGAAGGCAAAGCATACATTTAAGAGATTGTAATATGATTGCAAAGGGCAGATATGATGACCTAGAATTTTTAGACATGGATAAATCGCTGAGAACAGTAATTGACGTAGGAAGTAGGCTGAGCACTAAGATACTGAAGATACAGGATATCTTTCCTGAAGGTGCTGCCAGGGTTCTGTTTTACCCACAGACAATCTGCTTATGATTTCAGTTTTCTCCCAACCCTCTCTGCTGCTTGGACTTTGCAGACCTGTTTGCTAAAGCTAATGGAAAACCAGTTTAGAGAACTCATTCACAGGGTATAAAGAGGGAGCAGGCTATGAAAGCATTGACAAATTTTCTTTATCCGGCATTCAAGTTGGGCAAAACCATCAAATAATGCATCTTTACTGACATGTTTGTTTCTCTGTGTCTCTAAACTTGAGTTTTGCACTGCTCATGTAGGAGGGCAGCTCTTTTGTCTGCAAGTGCAGTGGAGACATGTGGCACTGCACAAGAGCCCAGAAGGATGATAGCAGGAGGAGATATTGTCTGTCCCTCCATCTCCAGAGGAAGGAATCTTCCATTCTGAACTGACAGACATGGTTGTGCTAATGATGGAGGCATGGGCCAGGATGGTTTTCTGGATAACATTGCACACCAAATGCTAAAATGTCACTATTTTCCCTAGTTTCTGTTGCAAAGCTGGTAGCTCTGCATCAGGTGATACCAGGGCCAACGACCGTAAGCTGGAACGTAGGAGGTTCCGTATAAATATGAGAAGAGACTTCTTCACAGTGAGGGTGACAGAGCACTGGAACGAGCTGTCCAAAGGGGTTGTGAGTCTCCTTCTCTGGAGATGTTTAAAACCCACCTGGACATGTTCCTGTGCGACGATCTAGGGGATCCTACTGTGGCAGGGGGATTGGACTAGATGACCTTTCAAGATCCCTTCCAATCCCTAACTTTCTGTGATAGATTTTTATTCACTTTACTAAGGGAAACTATGAGCAATATATCAGAGGCAAAATGTGGTGAAGGGGCTGATTACAGTAAAGACCATAAGAGCAAATTCAAGAAGGAAGGAGAGAAACCATTTCTCCTGCTTGCTTTTTTTTTTTGCTATTTTTCTTTAGTATAGACGACAGGCAATCATTTACATGAATCTCTCCATTATAGACCAAAATAACAGTGCAGTTTTCATTAACAAAAAGACTACCTTTTTCTTCTTCGTTTGTGTTGTCAAGATACTTTAGCTGAAACATACAGTGATTTCCAACACTTACCCTAGTTGTCACACTGAGAGTGAAATAATGGCTGACATTAGGAAGATTATTTCTCAGCAATAAAATTACCTTTCACAACATATTTCTATCTAAGTGGAAATGATGGAAAATCATAGATTCTATTTTCAAATCGAGAGAGAGAGAAAGACGAAAATGAAATCAACAAGATTTCCTTCCAGTCACAGAAGTAGAGGATGTGGGTAAGCCAAAGAAGTTGCCAAAAATCCTGTGGGAGCGTCTTCACAGAGCTCTGTTTATTAATTGGGCCAGTTCATTGAGACAAGTGGAATTGTGTGCAATGCTTGCTTCACACAGTCTAAAACGTGGAGGTTAATTGACTAGGATCCTCAATTCTGCTGCCTCTGCTGTCAGCACAGCTCTGCAGTACCTGGATAACGTTCAGAACCATGTCTTGAGCCTTTACTCAGAGTTGCAAAACCTGTGTGAACTTATTTTGCTGAATCTCAAGGCAAATTTGACAGAAATGGTGTTGGTTTAAAATTTTCTGCAGAAACCGATGCTCCCAGGAATGCATTATTTCAGTTATAGTCTTTGTCTCAGCTTGGCATTTCTGTGCATGGAGCTGAATTTGAGTGGATTTCAAGGTGTCTGAAACTACTTGAATGAAAAGAAAGAAATGCTCGTGTATCCCTGCTTAAGCAGAACTGCCAAATTAAAACAGCCTATAACAGAGTTTCTAAAGAAAAAGTGAAAGGAAAGATAGGCTGGCTTTATAAATTTGAATACATCTTCTCTCTTCAGGCAGACATCCAGCAAGCCAGTGGCTTGTGACTTTGGTAATGTGTTACATAACTGTAAATGGGAACACGTGAAAGGAACGGATCAGCGACTCCTCATTTACCTGAGGCGGACCTTTGTGCGTACTCGTACAGTCTAAGACAATGAGTGTGGTGACTTTTTCATTTTGCAGAAAATAATCCTGATCCTGAAACAAAACAAATAACACTTTCTCAAAATGTCCCCCTCCCCCCTCCGTTTTTAGCCACACAAGGGTCTATTTTTAGATCTCTCTTTTCTGCCTGTATTGCTCCTGAGCCATTGTTCCCCTGACTCGAGGATGGTGCAGCAGCTGGCAGCGAATTGCAACTAGGTTGGAAATGCACACAAACACACTCGTCTACAAAGAGATTTTAGTTCTCATAGTGTTAACTACCCCTTTCCTGCACTCTTCTCCCCCCATTCCACCCCCGCCTGCCACAAGCGCAACCCAGATCACATTAGAGTCCCAGAGCACAGGCAACGGTTCTCATCTATCCGTCACCAAGGAGGCAGACAGGACAGGGAAACAACAAGTCATTTGTACCTGATGAGGAGGACACTCCTGGGAAACAAACAGATGAGCCACCACATGAATCTGAGCTATTCTCCGAGGTAAACAGAACTGCATGAGAAACACACAAATTATCAGGGGCATCATGCTAAACTCCCTTGCTTCAAGCTGCTGGGTGGACTGTGGGCCTGAAACTCTAGATTATCCCAATATCTGATTGTGAGAAAGTTAACCCTCTAAAAGCATCAGGGGAGGGGGAATAAATCCCCAACCTCAGGCTTCTGGAGTGGTGTTGTTCACCCTACAGCCATTGCTCAGTTGTAGTTGTTGGTGCCACCAAAACTTGTCTTTGGATGCAGCCCTGTGTCAGTCACAGAGGGCAGGGGCTGCATGACCAGCAGAGTTTCCCTCTGGGGCCATTTCTGATGTGATTTATTTCAAGCTTGAGCCAGCTTTTGCTGCTCTAACACTCTAATGGGCCACGTCAAATGGTCAGGACACTTACCAAAATACAAATTGTTTGTAGCAGGGTGATGTCAACATGAACGGTGATAGGATTGATTCCTCTGCAGAGCAGGGGTTGTAAGCAAATGGTTGTGTGTATATGGTTCATCTTGCTCTGCCAGCTCCCGTTTCATAAATGTTATCTCCTTCTAGTTTAAGGGAATAATATAAATAATATAAACTGATTTTGTAGCAGATCTAAGCTTCCTAGCAAAGTATGCGAGATAACTTGCAGGAAAGGAGTCTAAGTCATCATTTCATCCTGCCACTGTCTTTGAGATAGAACTGCACTGGGCAGCTGAGGTTGTTCAAAGCTATGCAGCATGTCTACACGTATAATGTAATACTTTATCCCCATTTTATGACAAGAAATTCAAGTAGAGAGAGATTTGGCGAGTGATTTGTCTCAAGTCATACAAAAATCCCGTGTTGAAGTAAAGAATTAAACCCAGAGTTTTGAATCCTAGTCCAGCCCTTTTAATCACAAGACCATTCTTCCATTCTGCTAGGTAGCAAAACAAGTTTTAATTTGGTGCTCAATATTTAAAAAGAGATGTCTGTGAATCCCAACCTAAGAGGCAAATAAATGTAGTGGTTAAAACAAATTGGAGAAAGAAAAGATATCCTGCTGGAGCTGAGTTCAGAAGTCTGGCAAGAAGGAGCTGTCTTGTGATTAAGCATGACTTTGAATGTAGGTCACTTTGGAGAGCCAGGTGATCTCTGAACACAACACTTAGCAAAAGTCCCTCTGCTCTTAGGTGAATTTACAGTAGTATAAATCAGAGCCTCAAATGTTGATGTTTCCCTTTACTTTTTATCTTTTCCCCTTTTCTTTGTACCATTGTGAAAATAGTTATCCTCTCTTAGAATCAAATATGGTTACACAGAACATCAGGGACTGGAAAAGACCTTGAAAGATCATCTAGTCCAATAACCTTGCCACAGGAGGATCACCTAGACTAAGTCGCACAGGAACATATCCAGGCAGGTTTTAAATGTCTCCAGAGAAGGAGACTCCACAACTCCCCTGGCCAGCCCCTTCAGCTCTGTCACCTGTACTGTAACGAGATTACTTCTCATATTGATGTGGAACTACTTCTGTTCCAGCTTACACCCATTGCCCCTTGTCCTATCCTTAGATGACACTGATCAGAGCCTGGCTCCAGCTTCCTCCTGACACCCACCCTTCACATATTTATCAACACTAATGAGGTCACCTCTCAGTCTCCTCTTCTCCAAAATCGACCCAGTTCCCTCAGCCCTCTCTCATGAAGTTATTACTGATAGCAAATGATACTCTTCAAGTAACATGTTAGGAATACCTTTTCACACTCATGAATTATAAGTTGCATGAGTTGTACTGTGTTGTCATTGTACCTTAAGAATTTAACTGGAGAAGTGCCAGTGAATGCTCTGTGTTATTTCTAATTTTCTCTCAAGACTGACACAACGTAGAAATATATCATTCCAATCAGACATGCAATAGTAAATACTAAAGAATTTTAAAATGCTGATTCAAACACTAAAAATTAGATTGAAATCAGTTTAGTAGTTTTGTAGTATGATACCAACCCATGAGGTGTCTGAGAACATGAACTGAATAAGGTCGGTTTTTCCGGGCAGGTAGAGAGCCATGTACAGCCAGCTCCCTCTTGGAATCTGCAGGTGTGACTCCACTGCCCTCATTAGAGTTGATTCATGAATGCCAGGGACAAAACTGGCTTTTCCTACATAAAAGGCTGTAGTCATGACTTTATGTTCTCTGGGAAGTGTGTCATTAAGCCAGTCTGTTTGACATACTGTGCTGCTAAATCATTTTATACTTATCTCCCTGATATATGAACACGTCTTATAATTAATTTGTATGAAAGCATTTTCCATTAGTTCTTTCCTTATTCAGAGTAGTGAACTCTTAAATATAATCCCATAAACATCACCTTTTTAACATTGATGTTACTTTACTCCAGACCAATGAATGCCATTCTGTGTACAGGGCAGCAATCCTAAATTAGCCAGTCTTCATAGTGGAAACATTAGTATTTTGGTAAACAGAAGCACATATTGGTTCATTATCAGATTAGGAGGTAATTGAATGAGACATATTTATGTGTGCTTGCTTTCTAGAGTCAAGAAGAAGAAAGATAAATTTCTCTGACTGCAGTGAGGTTGTTATCACAGCCATAGGAATAAGGAATCACAGCCAGGTGACAGTGGAGTAGTCATTCTAGACAAAGAGGTAACCCCATAGAAAACAACAATTGGATAAACCTCTTTGTTCTTGTATGTCAAGAACAAATACTCCAGAACTGGCTTCTCTTAATCCCACGCTCATGTGCTTTCAAATCTGTTTCTGCTAGCCTTTTCTAGGTATTCAGAATACCTCCTTGTCAAGCTGTTCTGCTTTTGGTGCATTTAGCAGTATGAGTTCCATGGATTTTTCTTTACAAATAATGTTTTAGTAAACACGTTCTCAATGAATTGGAGGTGTGTTTCTAATAGGACAGAGAATTAGTCAGCACGAACATGATGGGAACTCTGGACAATAGCAGAAAAGGCTAGTTTGTTTAGTCCTCTTTCAGAGTTGTGCATCTCTCTAATGCCACCTTTCCTGTCTGAGTCAGGGTATTGTCTCTTTTGCCTGTAAATGGTGGGGTCAAGTTGAGGTAAAACTCTGATGGGATGTGAAAGAGGGCAGTTCAGCTATCTGATGGGAACTTTTGTGTACAGTATCATTTAGAGGTCATGTTTTTCACCCCATCAGATTTTCATAGGTTGCTTCATTAAAAATTGAGATTCAACCACATTACAAAACAGTGTGGCAGGATGCTTGAAACTTCTATCAATAATGTATCAGCTCCTCTATTCTGATTTCTTCCCAATACTCTCTTTGTTATTTTTAGCACAAAAGAGAGTGCATCTAAATACCAAGCTCTGTAAAGGGGGGACAAAACTTCACTCACTGCCACGCTTAGCTAAACAGTGTCAAACACAGAACAACCTTTTGCTTACACAGAGCTTTTCAGCTAAAGGGGGAAGGCTTCCATTCCATGAATGCTCGGTTTTGTATCAGCCAAGATGAGCAATTTTTCAAAGCCCTCATTAACCAACAAGAGACATGGCTGTGTTCAAGGATCCCTCCAAAGCAGCAGTCATGTCAGTAACATGACTAACACTGTCTTGGTGTTGACTTGCGCACAAAGCGCTGAGTAGTGGTCATGCTCTCTGTGCTTGACAAGTTGCCAGGAGGGTTGTTTTGAAGGCACAGTAATCCCCTGGGCTCCTTAAAGTACATGTAGACATACTTTTCTGTTGTACCATTTCATTTGAGCCAGCTTAGAGGCAGGCTCAGCACAGAGTTTCTTCTTGCTTCTTGCAGGATGTTTTGCTCTGCAGGGAAAGCAAAAGGTGTAAGGCCTGCTGTATGCAGCTGGTTTAGCATGTGCCATCGAGTGTGACTGTGTAAGGGCAAGTGGAGCTCCAGGGGAATTCAGGAGAGGAAGAGACATCCGGCGCTTAGAGCATGGCCGTCTTCAATGTGTAACACTGTCTGTGCTGCGGCAAGGTTTTTGTAACTTGGCTTTGCGTGTGTGATGTGGGATAGCAACCTTCCACCTCCTGCTCCCTGCAATCTAATGACCCAAATGGAAAAAGCCAGAGGAGAAGGCACTCTCTTCTTACAGATGTTCTCTGAGGCATATTTGCTGCCCTGCATATCAGTGAACCTGTACATTACAATGGAGACCTGTTCTGCAGTCTGCATTGCTCAAGAGTTGTCTCTGAAAATGTTATCTTCAGTGCTGGATGTGCATTTCTTTATTTGCAAACGGTGCCAGGTCTTTTCAGACTCTATCCTACATCAATTTCTGCAGCCAGGGATCTCTTCTTCTTCGTTTGTAGCAAAAATTGAGGCAGGCTTAGAAAGGTACAAAATTCTTGTTCATGGAAAAATCCCAAACAACCTCTACTAATTCCAGGGGCTGAAGGTGGAAATACCCAACATGCTAAATAGCAAGTAACCATAAGGCCTGTGAAGGTGTCATTTTTTAGGATTAATAATTCTAGCAACCCATTTCTAAAAGTATCCAGCCTAAGGCATGTATTTATACACTAACTTCAAGAGTTTCTCTCAGATGGCTATGTTTTTCAATCATTTTGTATGTCCTCTATAGTCAGACGAGAGAAGTTTTTGGCTGACCCTATGGAGTAGCACTTCAGTGCCTTAGTTTATTGTGTAGAGAAGCCTGTCATTATAAAGGAATCACTGAGATACCTGACTGAATTCTGAGTTTAAAGTCAGATGAAGGGCCTCTGCTGCTGGTGTCTTTGGAAGTTCCCCAAGTCACACACTATCCCAGAATTTCATCGCTATTTGCAAAGTCCTGGTTTTGAACCTTCCCGTGAATTGCATTTTTTCATGATGTGATAGCCCAGAATACTTGGTGTGGCAGATGCCTTGTGGTTGGTTGTTCCTGTCTTGCTGAAATACCCGTTGTCTTCATAGACATTGCTTTTGTTTAGTGTCTACCGTCACAAGCAGAGGAAGAAGGAAAAAGGACCAAGTGAGTGTGAGCTGTTCTATTACACCATTAGGAACCTTAGGTACTTGGGGAGGTGTTTTGAAAGTGAAAGTTTCTGGCGAGTTGCATCTATGTTGCATTGTTAGTCTAAGGGTGCCAGAGAAGGAAGATATTTAGGGAGGGATAACACCTTTGATCAGACCAGGTAAAATAGCTGGGAAAGGTGGAGATTATTCCAGTCAGACAAGACCAGCACGCAGTCAGAATGATTACCCTAAGTCACTCTCCAGTCTCAGATACGCTGACAAAGGAATAACAACATCAATGACAATAAATAACAGTGTCTTTAGTTCTGAAGCGTTAATTACTAAAGTAAGAGGACAGAGAGCTCCTTAGCACTATGTAGATCTGTACAAATGCACAAAAGAGCAGAGGAAAGAACCTGTGTTTTATAAAATGTATGTGTCATTATGTGATCATGTCAGACATTTTGTTTTAATGCAATATATCGATCTCTAGGTAAGTGTGGGGACATTATTTGAACTATCATGTGCAGTTTAAACAGCAGTAAATTGTATTTTATGCTCAGAAGGTTTTAAAGACTAACCTATAGCTAGAGTGGAAGCACAGTGAAACAGGAAGCAGTGTGATTATGAATAGGCCTCTTGCAACCTATGTGATCACAATTAATAAATCATTACTGTTACCTTAGGGAAAGTTTTGACTGATTTTTCCTGTCCAGAGGAAAAAGTTTTATTACTCAGGATTCCAGAAAGAGGAATTGTGTGCTTGCATTTCTCTATCATCAAAGCCATCACCTAACAAGTTCACTTTTCTTACGCAGACAACAAATGCTTCTTTCCTTCAAAGAGGGATTAACAATGTAATTTACAATTCTCCTCCAGCAAAACCAATATCACACACAATGTTTATCTGTGTTGAGCCTGACAGCTTTGCAAATGAGCTTAAAAGCCATTCAGGAACACTGTGAATACAGATCTCACAGACGAATCAACAGTTTGTTCCTAATGAAACAAACGCTTATCAGCACATTAATCAATCTAATCACAGGGAGAAATCACTCACTAAAGAAGTAGTTCTGTAACTTCATTTGGCTGCCTTGTGTCTGGCTGGCCCGTGCTGCCTTTGTTACAGCTTCACAGCTACCCCAGCATTATTTGTGTTGGTTAATTAGGGAAATCAATATGAAAAGTTTATACGATTAGTTCTCCAAGCAAGAGGTGATAGAATAACTCTGCAGCTTTAGTTTTCTGGAGTGCTGGTTTTTAGCCTCTCCCATGCAAGCAAAAGTTTACAGACCTGGGCAGAGATGAGCCCTCTGATGCTTGCAGAGGTGTGATTTGCCCTCTCAGTTCTGACATTTATGCAGGCAAGAAGTGTCCTCAGCTTCTGCTCCAGGCATCAGCCTTGGGTCAGACAGAGAAGGCACTTTGTGATGTTTTTTCACGAGAGATAGATATATAGTGTGTCAGAGTGCAGAGCAATTACTTAGAGGATCAAGTAGGCCTGATGCATAAACCTATTGTTTGACATTTCAGTATGTTTTCCTGATGTCAGCCCAGGAAAGGTACATGCTCCTCCTTTTGGATCATTTTCTGCTTAATAATTCGTGCTGTGATACTTCCAGCTAGGATATGAAGCTACCCAGATCTTCACAGGGAGCTCAGTGTGATCTTCAAAATGAACCTTTGGTGATGTTCAAAAAATTCAGTTAACTTCTTAAAAAATTACTTTGCTCTTCCCTGCATGGAGAGTCAGCTGTGCTTTACTGCATGTGAAGTGTGATTCTCCTTTAGTTCCTGGGGGCCTTTTTGAAGTAGTAGGGTCTGAGCTTTCACCAGCTCATGTCTCCAAAATCCTGAGTAGTCTCAGTGTGCAGTACAGTGAGGGTTATGAAGTGTTTGGAGGCTGTGGGTCTGTTATAGCCTGCCTGAGATATTATCTTTGCCACGGTGAGCTGGTTGAGAGAGGGGGCTGTCCTCTGGAAAAGACATGAGGACAAAATCCTCAAGGACATGTCAGTCCTTGAAGATCAGTGAGACCCAGTCAGGTCACAGCTGCTTTTCTCCCTGAGAATCTACGACTGTATGGATGAATACTTATTTCACCAGAACATCTTAAAATCTTAGTATTTTTTATACTTTTACACCTGTACTAAAGATGTGCAACACAATAGTCAAACATAGCAGTGGTGACAAAAATCTGCTGTAAAATGAGTGGTCTGTGAGGTTGGTGGCCCTTCTGCCGCTCGTCTTGAACATCACTTCTCTTTATCAGAGCAATCAATACTCAGAAACTGCATCAGTTTACTTCAAATCTGTCAGGGTAAAATAAAGCAGCTTTTGTGGATACACAGTCTGCCACCAGCTTAGTGTTGGTTACATGATTTCTGCCAGGGTGACATAGGCCTACTCTGCCAAATTTGGCAGAATTAATGTAGATTCAATCGCTGTTCCCATAAGATACTTGTGAATAAATTTAACTTAGCAAAAAGATTTGATATGATAGGATTATAAAGTTTTCTGTCTTTGTAGAAACACATTTAAATTAAACAAGTCAGGATGAAATCGATAGTGTAATGAGTATGTGCTAGGAATTTGCTATAGGAAATTTCAGTTATCAAGGTGATCCTGCTGTGGCGTGGGGGTTGGACTAGATGATCTTTTGAGGTCCCTTCCAATCCCTAGTGTTCTGTGATTCTGTGATTGAGCAGTCCTAGTGGTCAAAATGGGCTGCTAGAAATGTCAATAGCTCAGATATCCTTACACTAGTTGCTTTTGGTGGAAGGAAGCGGACATCTGTATAGGCAGGTATGGATACAGAAGGACACCAGCACTTGTAAACATCCCATCTGACCGCTTGTACAGTATCAAACTTGGTAATAGCCTCAGCCATCACATAAGCACATGATATAAAACCAGGAGTAGATACTGGTTTGTATTCAAGACATCGTATCTGTTCCTTATTCACCAATAATGCAGTTAAGTAGATGAGTATGAGTACAGAGATAGTTCTACTGACCTCAAAGAAATTCACTTCTCCAGAGCAGCAGGACTGTTATATAGCACATGCTTAGAGCCTTCCTGAATTAAGACATAAGAAAATGTCCTTTTCATTGGAACAAGTGTTGGGATGTTGAAGATGATGCTACAAAAGACAACCATTTTATCAAAAACTTGTTACTGGCTTTCCTTTCTCCAAAGCATAATTTCAAAGAGCAGATTGGGGGCAGATTTTCTTGCTCTTTACGACTGCTTGAGGGGAAGTTGTGGAGAGGCAGGAGTTGGTCTATTCTCCCTAGCGGCCAGTGATAGGATGAGGGGAAATGGTTTTAAGCTGCATCAGGGGAGGCTCAGATTGGATGTCAAGACTTTCTTTCCTGAAAGGGTTATCAGGCACTGGAACAGCCTGCCCAGGGAGGGGGTTGAGTCCCCATCCCTGGAGGTGTTTAAGAGAAGGG
>JAOXOE010000702.1:12242249-12260500 GCA_028565055.1 Phoeniculus purpureus | reverse complement strand
CAGGCACTGGAACAGCCTGCCCAGGGAGGGGGTTGAGTCCCCATCCCTGGAGGTGTTTAAGAGAAGGGTAGATGTTGTGTTGGGGGACAGTTTTAGTGGGCTAGGAAAACAATGGACTTCATGATCTTTAAGATCTCTTCCAGACCAAACTGTTTTATGATTTCTATGATTTTAATTTATTCTATGTAATTAATAAAAAAAAGCCCTTAACCATTTCTCCAACGTAGCAATGAAAAGTGTGAATAAGCAGGAGTTTAAGAAATTTGGAGGGTATCTAATATGATGATTGCAATGCTGTTCCTTCTTTTGAGAATAGAGATGTTGCAATTAAAATCAGTGATTTTACAGATGTATGTATCTTTTAATTAGTTCCCTATATTGTAAGGACACCCTGCAAAGATGCTGAAATGCAAGAAAGGAAATAATTTTGTTTCTGAAAGCTGAAAATGTACAAACTGCCTGTACACAAGTATGCCTTGTACAGTTTGCAGTCTGCCAATGAAGACAGACAAGCAACTGTTTCTGCGGCCTCTGTTCATCTCTGACTGACTCCATGTTAGATGTCCATGGGAAGTGAGGATGGACTGGGTAGCAGCAGAGTGACCTTTCCCCATCAGGTCATGAAACTGAGGATATATAACCTGTAGGAGAAAGTAAATAGTGGGAAAATCTGCTCTGAAACAACAGATCTGTGTCAAAGTCATATTCTTTAACTTCTCTCTCTAAGGATAAATGTTAAGGAATCCAGAGCAGCTCCAGAAAGCGGCTGTAATATTGAAGTTAGATTTTCTCTCCCCTTTTTGGGTTGCCATCTGCTTTATCACTTACAGAATGTTAACATTCTTTAAAAATGGGCAGATGGACCTCATTCAAGTTCTGACAGTAACTCTTTGTTATTGGTACAAATAGCTGCAGAGGTATTTAATTACCATTAGTAGTCATCAGTTTGCTGTGAGCTGGTGACATTCAGAATAGTGAGCAGGCTGCATTCTTTGTGTCCAGTGAGTTCATAGAAAGTTAAACCTACTTTTGACAACAGCCTCAAGCTTAGCTACCATTAACCCCTCTTCAGTTACTGGATGATGTGTTTGAACAGTATGAATGATTAATGAAGGTTAAATAGTCCAGTTTCTATCTTAAAACCTTTTGTTATCAGCAAAGGGCAGGGCAACTGGCAAGGTGAGCAGAAATTCAAGTGTTTGGTTTTCACCAAATAGTTCTTGGCAAATTTAAACTATGATGAGATGCTGAATTCACAGGGAAATTAGGGGCTTCAGCCAAATAATATAATACTTGCAAGTTTGGCAAAATTAAACTAATCTTTCTTATGACATTAAACGTCTGTGCTTATCCTTTTCTCAGTTAACCTTACAAAGTATTGCACTATGTAAAAATAACCAGCCCAGCAAATGAACAGCATTTGGCTTTATTTGTCCCTTTCTTAGAAAACTCATGGTAAGCGTTTGCTATCTACTTTACCATAATTCTTGTCCAGAGTTTGGTTGTCTGCAGAAGTGAGATTCACTTTTGACGCCATAATTTTTCCTTCCAAATGCACGGTATAACGTCTGCCAGTTGTGCATGAGGAAAAAAATCCTAGAAGCCTTGGAAGTTAAAGGGCAAAGGTGGGATCGCTCTTCAGGGTTTCCTTTGACCTCAGGCAGTCCAGGATTGCCTTTATATTTCTGAAAAAGAAGCCGAAGACAGAGACCAAGCCAGGGCAAAGCTATTCAGCCAATGCTCTGAGATTCAAACTGTGGTGGGATGATTTTTTTCTGTCCTTGTTGTGTATTATCGTAGTGAAAAAACCTAACACAAGCCACTGACTTCTTTAACAAATGCCCTTTGCTGACATCTTTGCACCTTTATCGACTACTGGAGCTTTTCAGAGCAGTAACTGACCGGTGAGTGATTCCAACTATTCATAGGAAAGAAGTGTTCTGTTCATGGTCCTTGTTTGGAGTAAGGAAGGCTACAGAGAAAGTCCGTCTACAAAGAGTTTCACTTCTTGCATTTTCACTTTTCAAGGATAATTTTGACAGTTCCAGACCCTATTTCCTACTTTTTCCTTTAAATTGGTTTATAGCTGACCACTGACAGTGCTCCAGAGATCCTAGTTTCCTACCCTTGAGAAATATTTATGAGTGTGATTTAGGACATACTGTCTTAACTTTTACTCAAGTGTCATGTTTAGGTTAGTCTAAAAAGAGAGAGTTGTAACGTGAATGTGCATGAAAGAAAAAAGTGATAATAGGATGCTAATACGGAAAACAAGCCAGTTGACAAAGTTGTGTTCTGTGGTATCCAGTGACAGAACAAGGGGCAATGAGCATAAAATGAAACACAAGATGTTCCATCAGGACATAAAGAAAAACTTGTTTTCTTTGAAGGCAGCAAAACACTGGAACAGGCTACCCATAGAAGTTGTGGACTCTCCTTCTCTGGAGATGTTCAAAACCAATTCCACACAACCTGCTGTGGCCAGGAGTGTTGCGCTGGATGATCTCCAGAGATGCTTTTCAACCTTGACCATTCTGTGAAAACATTTTGTCTTAAACACCTGTGTGCATTGCTCAGGAAGAAAGAGGAAAGTCATCTTACGTATCCATGTGAATCCAGTCAAAGGTAGAGACTCCCACAGCTGTGATGAGGCAGCCACATCTTCCAATTGGGCCTCAGTGAGGGGAAATAGGATTAGTAGGGTGGTGAAGCAGGTGGTTGAGGCCAGTTGGCCAATGATAATGAAGGGGTGTTCAACTGGTTGGCTGCCGACTCATGTCAGGATGAGTAGGTAGGGAACTCATTGATCACAGCCCCCAGTATACCAGTGACCACAACACACACCTCAAAGCAAAGAACTGGTCTTCATTTATTAGAAGTAACTACTCAGCCTTCAATAAAATATCAACTGCCTTAAGAGTTTCCATTGCAAGATAATGCAAGCTACACAATCTAAACAATGGGATCTAACAGACATTTAAAATAATATCTGATGCCACTGTGACTACAGGCACAGTCCAGTCTCAGTTCAGTAACATCTGTTTTCAATAGGAAAAAAAGCATATTTCTCAGAGGCGATTCAGCATTGATTTTTGTCTTATTATCCATCCAGTATCAGAGCTCTAAGCAATTGACTAGATAAAATCACCAGTGACAGGACTGCTCTGACATTGAAGGAAGATGATGGCTAATTGACCACTACTCTTGTAGAGACATTGCTGAGATGGCTCACAAATGACTGTTGGGTCACACTCATTAGGAGCAGAGTGGACACACGCTCAACCCAATCATTCCCATAAATGGGACACTATTATAATAACTTAGAAATGTTTTTTCTGTAGCTCTGCTGTGCTTGAGAAACAATTCAGTGAAAAACGCCTGTGCCATGCATGTTGCCTTCCACATACTGCAGCTAACATCTGCACTTGCCTGAGTAATGCTTCTTCCATTGCTTCCTGTTTTCCAAAGCCATTCATTGCCTACCCCAGGTAGAGCACTAATTATGACTTAGGAGGGGATTAGAAAGGCACGGCTGTGCCTGCTGTGACTCCCATACTCTGCTGTAGCAGCACACATGCAGGTCTAAGGCAGCCTTTCTGCATTAATGTAATGTCCAGCTCTGGGGTATATGCCTCAGAGTCAAGCAAAACTGAGTTCACATTTGCCAAAGTAAGGGCTGACATGCAATAACTCCACTTGATTTCTGAAGGCCTTAATCTGTGCACTGTTCTGCTTTGTCATACAACTCTTGTGCTTCTGGTTTCCTGAGATACATGATGTTTAGGAGCAGACACTGTGAGTTAGTGAGGCTGTCCCTGCATTACATAGATACCCTGTCTATCTAACAAATTATACCCTGTCTATCTAACAAATTAAGAGTGTTTAGATGCAAGTGGGCATCTGAGTTTTCTGAATTCCCAATTTGCTAAACCGTATACTCTCAAGCTGTTGTGGAAGTTGTGTCAAAGTACTGAGACATGCAGTGGAGCACGTGTGGTTTACCTGCTGAGGTATTCCCTAGCAGGCTCCTTTCTCTGTGATGCTTCATTCTTGGCATGATGGGGAGAACCTGCTCTGACATCGGTTAGGGTGTTTTTGACAGGATGCTTTTCTGACAGGGTGAATTTCTAGGCAGCCATATATTTCCTTTTCTGACACAAATGCTGCTAATAGTGGGCTGAGAACGTGAGTTGTATCTTTAAAATAACTAATAAATTGATAATGTGGTGGGCACCTGAAGCTTATAACACTCACATTTAACTTTAGTCATGCAACAAGCATGATATGAAGTGAAGCAGTTTGCAAATTAATAGTTTTTAAAGTATTAAGCTGGGAATTGTGCACATTTTGTGCATTGCACTGAGTCACTATTATGCATTTTAATATGTTGCCATGAAGAGTGTAAGAAATTTTCTCACTACTATGTTTTGGGATACTATTACTTATAAGCATGTTTCCAAGGCAAAACCCTTGCAGCTTGATGATGCTCTGTATATCCAACTTACACAAAGCAGATGTATGTCTGTTGCACATGCTACCTGAACAGCAAACAAGGCAAAGAGTAATGCTGGATAACTAGATCCGTGCAAGTGCTGCAGCTGATTTTACATAAAATTCATCTAGCTTTGTGAAGACAATCTGTTACCTTGTGCAATCACCCCTTTAAATGTGGCAGGGATACTTATGAAAACACTTGAGTGAATTTGTGTGAAAAGTATAAACAGAAATGGATTTTGAAGTGGAAAATAAAAGTATAAGAATCCAAGCCTTAAAAATGGATTTCAAGGGATTTCTACAGCTTGCAGTTCCCATACAGTGACTTGATCTAGGGGATCCTGCTAGGGCAGGGGTATTGGACTAGATGATCTTTCAAGGTTCCTTCCAGTCGCTAATGTTCTGTGATTCTGTGATTTATTCCTTCAGGATTTGTGTATGAGGTACGGAGAGGGAATGGAAGGAAAGTTCACAGAGGATGTTTTTGGTAGTGTGTCATGTAAGGAGGCACATTCACCTCTGTATTTTCAGGGTTACATAATGTGTCCGATATGTCCAGGTGTGACAGTCATCAAGACTTTCAAAGAGAAAATTATGCAGAAGTCCACCCAATACATTGTTGGCTTCAAATTTCTTAACCAATCACCTTTTTAAAGTTTTGCCTAGCCCACTTAATCCAGTCATATTGACATATATAAGAAGGAGAAATAGTTAGCAGACATTCAGAAATAAATACGGAGTCCTCTTTACTGTCCTTTCTGCTATATTATGACTGCTTTTTAGAAATAGGGTAAAATGTCTGTAAGTTTGGAAAGACTAAAATGTATCCCATTATATAAAGTAGGTAATGAACAGCCTACGGATTTATTTGTGTGTTCAGTGCATCATATTTTAAAGAGTTATTAGGAGACCTGAATCACACTTCAGCAACCATTTTTTGTGGGGAGTAGTAGAATTTTAATTAGCTTCATATTCATTACTCACTCGATACATAGTCTCTAATTGCACCTTCAGTGTATTTTGCTGTCACTGGAGCTCACTTTTATTAACTATAATCATTGAAGGTTTTATGGAGCCTATCTATGGTATATGAATACCACAGAGCAAATGAATCACTCAGCCTTACAAAACTGTCATGAGCATTTGCCAGTAGGTAAGTAGATTTTGTACTCGCTCTGGCATGACTATTATGAGAACTTGAAGAAAAAAGTGAATTATTTGACCACCAAGGAAAAGCTGGGTAATAGAATAAGTAAATCTTGCACACTTTAAGAAATGTAACCAATTTGTTGAAAGAAAATTAGTGTGAAAGACAACTTTGAAAAAGTCCTGCTTTACCAAAAAATCCCTTTTCTATTTTTTGATAATTAATGATACCCAGTTTGATCAGAACAGAAGAAAAACATCCATGATAATTGTGCTTCTCTGTCTATGCAGTTACACTGACACTGTGCACTCAAAAGTAAACCCTAACTTTTATTTATGGTTTTTAAGTAGAATCTTAACTGAAGGCGTTTATCAGCCTCATTTTTGGAGCTTGAACTTCTGCAGCAACAGCATTGAAAGCCACAGATTTCTTACCACTTTAGGATATTACTCACTACCATGAGCACTGATCCCTGCTACAGATGGGTTTCTGCTTCATCTCAGAGTTTCTGTGTGGCCTCCTCTTACCCTGTACCTCTTAACTTCACTGCTTGCCTTGTAAATTGAAAATCATAAAGTCATATAATTGACATGACTCAGTTTTGCTGCAACCTTAGAGCAGAAACAGGGTTTTCTACATGTGGTTCAGAGAAGTTTCTTCTTGTATTCGGGTAGAAGTCTACTCTGTCTGGGTGGGTGCATCTCACTGGTGAGCTGCAAACTCTCCCATCTCAGAGTGGGAATATTTCACCCACTGAGAGATACCTGGCTGTTGAAGCACCTCTGAATGTACTGTGCAGTTGTTGAGGTATTAGATGTGCTAATGAAACAAGTCTTTCTTTGATTTGCATAAATTTTTCTATTAATGTGACAGTGTGTCAATAACAACAGTGAATAAAATAACCCGCGATAAACAGCAGTATCGTTCCCACAGAGTTCCAGTCAGGTGTCTGTTCTTCACAAACTTTTTTCATTTTTCAATACTGTAGGCAGTGTGTGTGCAAACATAAAACGATATGTGAAAACTGAGTTATCGGGGGACTGTGCTGGAAGTGCTGACCTTGCCTTTATTCAATCAAATTGCCAATAATAAGGATGTAAGATTTGCCTAGAGCAGGCCTGAACTGGGATTAAGGATGGCAGCTGTCAGAGATTTTTGCCTGAAAAGTAATGTCACTAGATGTTTCTGTCATACAGAAGTGATAATAAGGAAGTAATTAGCATTTGCAGTATTAATCTTATTGGGGCAGGAATTCTTTCAGAGATCATGGGTTTTCCTTCATTTCTCAATTGGCCATTAAAGAATTGTGAACTAGTACTGCATGTCGTTCTCCTGCTCAGAAAACGTCAATCAAACAGAAAGATTAAAATAAGTTCTGCTTATGTGCCTACAAAAGAAAGAAGCAGATGGAAGAGTGATACGGTCTGAAATCTTTTCTCTGCTAAAAACCACCTGTAATAACAAAGTAGGAACTAATAGCAGACAACAAGCTGTTCTACAGTAACTCCTAACCAAGTTTTTATTGAATTTATTAAAAAATATTCCAAAGGGAATTGGTTTGGATCTGAAATGACTAAATGGAGTTTCGGGCATTTATAATAAGTACATGCCTGATTAAGAAAGGTATGTGACTGGTTTACTGTTGGCCAAAAACACTGTCAGGTTCTTTAAACTTTGTTGACTCTCAGTGAAGGTGAAATGATCTGAACAAAAACATTGAGGAATGGTTGCAATGTCAAAGCATCTGAGTACATTTTAGTTTCAACCCAAAACTGGCTCTGTATGCTGCAGTCACATCCCAGAAGGCATTGGCTCTCCCACAACGGCAAATGCTCAATGAAGGGCATCAACCCATCAGTGAGATTAGACAATCCATCTGTTTTCTTGTCTGACTTCTCCTGGAAGACCTTGTCATTATCTGTTTTCTTTCACCATCACTGTATGAAACCTGTCTCTGTTGAAATCAGGGATACAATTGCCAATCAGCAAGGTTGGGATGGTGCAAGGGTGAGAGGACATTTGAATTACAAGGTTGCCATGATGGGACTGAGAGTGTTACTAATAGCTTTTTGGCCACTCAGATTTGGATGGCACAACCAGGCCTTTAATTTTTGCAGGATAGCTTTGCGGATCACTGTTGATCTCTCCTGTTGATGTTGCTGCTGATTTTTTGCAAAAATGTACCACCGAGGTATACCTCTGGAAAAAATATACCCCATCTCATAGCAAGTAAATGACAGTCAGTCATCCTTGCAATGTTCCTAGATAATTAGCTACTGAGCCTGTCTAATTACTTCCATGAAACATGAGTTGTCTTTCTTAAATTTCTGAAATATGGTCTGGGAAGTCTCAAGTAACAGAGCGGTTAGCCACTGGCTGGTCAACAGCGATGACTCATAAAGTTTATTAGTTGTAGTTGAATGAGGGATGGTAAAATATGAATATGCTCCTTACTTTCAAATTATTTATTAATTATTTTATATTACTTCTTTCCACAGCAGTGATTAGCTTGTTTTAATAATAGATCAATGTGATCATGTATACATGAAAAAAGGACACTGTTACTTTGCATGGGAGTAGGGATTCGAAACAGACAAGTCTGTAGCAAAATACACTAAATAGGGCTCAGAGAATTTTACAACTGCATGTTCTTTAGAGTTTGTATTTCATGACTGAAGCAGCTTTTCTTGGTGCAATGAGCTTTCCTTTAGGAAAGGGTCTAAGGGCACGTATGTGGGTGAGCTTTCTCAATTTGTGTTACCCAATCCTGAGCTATGCCTGCTTTCTCTTGCTTTTTAAACATCTGACTTTTGCCAGTGTCCTAGAGAACCTAAACAAATCCAGAGTTTCCATCCTCTGGGAAATTTCAGATTGTGTCATAAAGTTGACATTTCAGAACACTTTCTGTTCTAATCTGAGGAGAAACTGTGTTGGGATTATAATCTTCACCAAAATTGCAAAGGTAAGGAACAGTCCGTTTATGAGGTCTGTGGAAGAGGATCAGTCCTTGCAGCCTGGAGGTTGATTTGTGCTCTTGTCTCCATGATGCTCAGTTAGTTGTCTCCAGATCCCAAGTTGTGGCTCAAGTAATCCTCTCTGTACTTTAATGAAATAGTTATTTTGATTCCTTTGAAGAGGAAATATTTTCCTTTCGCTTGCACCTGGGACCTTCAGAGTAGAAGATGCCTTCTCTCCTTGACCTATCAGCTGTACAGTCAGTCTGATCAGAGTTTGGATTTTCTTCTCCCTCTGCAGATTTCCATGTCTGAACATAGTCTTATGGTTCTGTGCCCTACAGGAGCTTGCTTAGCCTTTGAAAGCTTCTGCAGAGGTCTTGATCAATGATCATTCTTGTGAAATTATTACAGATGGCCAGTTTTGAAATGTTCTTCTGTTGGCTGTTACAATTAGGTGCAGATCTGGAAAGTGAAGTGTTTTGGCCATGAATGTGGCTGCAGGGCTGACAGTGGTATTGCAAAGAGAAATGCAGAGAAAATGAGACTGTCATCAGCAGGTAGAGAGCTTGCAAAAGGCTGTGTCCCTTTATAACCTCTCAGTAAATTGCTTTTAAACGCACAGCTCTATGGAAAACTATGGAAAATCAGTGGAAAATTACAAGCAGTTATCTTTTGCTCTGCAAATGTGCTTTACATACTTGAACTGCATTAAACGTCTGCTTCCAAGACACCATTCTCTTGCTGCTGGTTAAAGTAATTCTGGTAATTTATTGTCAGGCTCCACTGTAGGCTAAATCGTTGCTTGAGGACATTCTCAGTTCTTCTTGTAAATTGGGGAGGAATCCTGGCATCAGTGGGACTTTACAACCTATTTCAGTGGAACCAACATTTTGGCCCATGTTTTGTCTTGCTCTATTATAGCTGAAGAGGTCTGCATGAAAAAAACAAAGAGGCCTGGAAGAAATGGCAGATCTCTGTGGATGCTCTTGTCCATCATTGGCTGACAATGTTTATTCTCTTCTACCCCGGGAGAGTCACTCTCTCTGGGTAAAGGCAAACCCCTACAAGAATTGTTTTCATTTTTGTGAACAAACGGGCTCACCATCCTTGCAATTAAGGAAATGGATTAGCCAAAAGAATTAATGTTTATATGCAATGAATATGTTTAAATCCACTATGGCATTCAGCTCCAACCGTGCTACGGGATCAGGCCAAAAATACACCTTTCCCATGGCAGCTCCAGGAGACAAAGAATGAATGAGGGCTGCATTTCTGTGCAGGTAAAGTAGGTCATTGGCCATATTAGAGTGAAATTGAAGACAGCAGATAGCATATTTCATAAGAAGTAATTGTTATTCACAGACAATAATTACTTTCTATTGAAATTGGTAAGAGTTACAAGTCAGATTTTCTTGGTATCCTGTGGAGTTGAGACGTTCATAGGGAAATGCATTATTTGGGGTTTTTAAAGAAAATAAGACAGCATTTTGCACTTTGGGGCAATACCAACTTACTAGGCTTTAGCACTGACCTGCTCTTTCTAAATCCAGGAGGCTTGAGCCTATAGACCTGGTTGGTTCCATTTTTAATCTGTTACAGTCTTGTACAATAAACTCTCACAGATAAGATGGCATTTGTTTGTGCTGTTTGTGTCTCTGTGTGCCCAAGGTAGTTTGGCTCTGTGGCTGACAGTATTTAGTTTGATCTTTGAATGTAGTGACGTAGCAATGGAATACAGGAGGACAGCCTGTACTGAACTTTGCAGTGGCAGCATCACCATTTCAGCCATGCAGTTCTGTTTAACAATACGTTAGTTCTCTGATATACTGGAAGGGACTGGAGAACTAAGTCCCTCCAGTTGTTTCTTCGCCCAACACCCATCACACATTCTAGCTGAGAGCCGTACGTAAGCAGAAATGCGGCATTTGGTTTAATCCCTTGGCACAGGCAGGTTGGGCACTCCCACTGTGTTAAGTACTAATGCACTTAGCGTTAGTGCTTAGTGTCAGGAAATCCCCCAGCTCCTGGAGCCATGGATAGCAAGTGTAGCTGCGCGAATATATGTATACATTACAGGAAAATGGTAATATTTAAAGGAAGCATTTCAAATTGCACTTCAGATACTTTTAATCCATTTCTAGGATTATAAACACAGGAGAACACCTCTTTGATTTTTGGACTGTAATGGCTCTGTGGGGCTAGGTACCCTTTGGATGAACGACCGCAAGACCATGTCATTGGGGAAAGCATAAGAGAAAGCCTCATAAATAAATAAAATAGAATAGCTGAGATGCTCAACTGATAAAACTGACTCAGTGGACTGGTATTTTAGCTGAGAAATTCAAATACTAGCTATCTGGTGGTGTGAAATCCCTTTGTGTAAACTGTGTATCATTCATGCAGGGTACAGACTGGAGAAAACACTTCTTAGACTTGAAAGATGAGAAGACCTCTGGATGACTCAGTAGCAAGTGGCAAAGTGCTAGACAAGTTTCTATTGTAACCATTTCTGGTCTTCAGACTACTGTCTTTCAACATTGCTGCTTCTGCAATAGCTATGCTGCTGCCTCATGACCAGCCAACCTCTACTTTGGGAGGTTTCCCAATCCTCTGGGCGAGAAAAGTGCTCTTTATTCTTCTGCAGTCAGCTGCTCTGGCTATTCTCACCTCTCCTTGTTTAGGAGTCAGAGGTTTTTACAAGTCAGAGGTTTGATGGCACAGATAATGTCTAGGAGTCAGGATTGGTAATGATTTCATCTCTGCTGTTGCCTCCTGCATTACTTTGGTCAGTTCACTTCATTTTGCTGTTGTTTTCTGTTGCCAGCAGAGGTGATTCTAGAGACGTGCTCTTGTCTTAAAGGCTCTGATGTGTATGAATGCAAATTATGAAACAAACAGTGGTATCTTGTCAATCCAGTCAGGAACTTTATGCTTCTAAACCACTTCATATCCACAGGGCCAGTGCTGAAAAAGGAAATGAAGAATGTTTCTGTCTGTCTTTGAAATAGCATAAATATTGCTACCATTCTCAAAATGATAAAGAATAATGGGAAATGCTTCCCAGCACTGGGCAGGAATTGGGCAAATGCGCAGATGCCTCTGGAAATCAAATCTAGGCAGAAGGGAAAATACTCCCTTGTTGTACAGAAAGGAACTGATGTTCATATGTTTGGGAATTTACACAGATCCTCATTCAGAAAGGCACAGTGGCAGTAGCCACCTGCGGATACGGCTGGGGGCACACAAGAGAACGGGTATATCCTCTACATACCAGCTGTCCTTTGCAAGAACCAGTCTCCTCTTCACCCTCCTCTGAATGCCACAAGCTAGCTTTTTAGTTTCATGATCTTAAAAAAAAAAATGGTTTATTTGAAAGAGAAAAACTTCCTGCAAATAATTAACTGCCAAAAATGAGCGCTTGGGAGTTTTATATTGATTTATTCCTCTCTCCACCAAATGCTTCTTTTCTGTATCTTCCACTTACTACATTATCACTTGTCTATTTTGCATATTGGGGTTATGAATTTGCCTTTTCAGCTGTCTTAGGCTATTTGCATATCTCGATTGTTGATAAAAATATGACAAATTGTTCTTGGCAATGGGAGGGGAAGGGTTTAATGATAAATGGGCTTTGCACTGCAAGTGTATATTCCACACTTGCTATGAATGCCATCTCCTCATTGCAGCTCATCGCAGTCTGACAAAACAGTTTTCTAGATTTAGCCTTAAATAAAAATGTAATAGCCATATTAAATATCAGAGGGTTGTTTTCCTTCTCTTTTGTTCCTGTTTTTTTCCTTTGGCAGTTTTCCTCACCACTTTTCTTACTTAAAGAGATTTCTTTGACAACCGAACAGTGCCCCAGATTTCCCAAATCTTAGAAAGCCTGGAAAAGGTTAATTGGAAAAGTCGGGGTTGCAGTAGGATAGTTAGTGCAGCTGTATTCTCTCTGCTGCTTGTTAACATTTTCTCAGTGCCTCAAGGCCTCACAACACCATGTCACTGCTGTCGCCAGTGCCCTGGCTGTGAGTCCGCTCCCCAGCCTCGCTGGCTCCTGATTTCTATACGCTTCACTTTGCTGAGCCACTCCGAGCTGGCGTCATCCATCTAGTCACAGCTCTCTAAGTTTGCCATGTGCACTGACCCCGTGCTGACCCTGAACCATGATACAAACTATGGGATTGTAATTAATCTCTAATTACCCACAATACCTCGCTGGGTATTCAGCCTGCTGTTCAGTTGTATTCCTAACCAATTCAGTCATCAGTGGAGCATTCAAATTCGGTGCAACACAGCATTTAGAAACCAAGGGCTTCACTAATGTTGAGTGGCTGGGCTACTTAGAGGGCTACATCCACCTTGCTTTGCTCATGCAGGGCAGAGTTAGGCTCTAGCTTGACCAATTGATGGTGCAATGCTTGTGTTCATGATTCACCATTCAGAAGACAACTGAACAGGCTGCATGTGGCACCAGTCGTTTATCTTAGTTTGTTCTTTCACAGCCAGCATATTTCTTCTACTGGGGGGCAGGAGGAGACTGTCATTGAGTCCTGGCAGATCTTGCTAGAATGCAAGACTCTGAATGACTCTTGTAAGTCCTATTCCTGCTTCTGTCCAAGTGATGGGATCTAGGAAAGGTAATTCCCTAGAAAGATTCCTGAGGATGCTGAGCTGAGACAGGGAACAAGTGCTGGGATTGTGAAGAGGTGCTGCTCTTGATCTCTCAGTTAAATCCAGCCTTAGGCAGGAGAGAGTCTGTTTGTGTCTGACTATGGGAGCTGCTATGGATCATAAGTTAAGTTTCTTTCTGGCTGTCCCACTGTGACAGGATCCTTTTGTATACAGCAAACACTAAGCCATCATACTGCAGCCCTCAAATGCTAGACAGAGCACTCAGGAATTAAAGCACAATGCAAGGAAAGATAAAACTTTCTCTCTCTGGTTGCCATTACTTCAGGTGGCAAACTCTTTCCTTAAGTTGATCTCTCTTACTCTCTTCTTGTGTCTCAATAAGATTTTCTTTCTTCTTCTTTTCCATACTTGCACTTTTTCACCTCTCCTCTCTCCTGAGGTGCCTCATGGGCCAGCGTCTCATATCTTCTTGCCCAGCCTCCTGTTTTCTCCCCACTCCAAAATCTCTTTAAAGTTTCAGAGGGCCTTGCTTGGAGGTGGGAGAAAAAAATGCAACAGGACATGGCTTGACTAGAACACACTTCTTTCTCAAACCATGGAAAAGTCCCCATTCCAGTGACATGCTTGTCAAACCAAAGAACGGGTGCAAATTGGTGAGGCTCCCCAGTAGCGACCTAGCAGAAGGTGCCAGCTCTGATGTCCCGGGGTGGGGCTGGAACTTTCTGGACTATTCTTGCTCCCTCTTGTGCGACTGGTCTGTCTAGGTTTCTGGTCTCCTCACAGGGAGATGGGGGCTCACAGGGACTGCTGTGCTGCCCTGGGCACTGCCAAAGAGGGCAGCCAGCTGCTGTATTTCACCATGAAATCTAGAATGAAAAAATCATCACAGAAATAAAACTATCAAATTCCTTTTAAGTGGAAAATTTATAATTTTAACTGAGAGACTATTAAAAGTATTAATCTCCATCTTGAACTACTCAGCCCCGTTCTTTCCAGCTGGGGATCTGTCTAAAAATCATGGCTTTGAGAAGCTTCCTGATTTCCATCTCAAGTTATTAATATTTTAGCGGCTTTGTCTCTGATAAATGCAATATATGTACATGCCAATATCAAATTTCAAATGTTCACTCTGGGAAAACATAACTGGGTTAAAAATCTTGTTATTTGTTCATGACTTGATAACTTACATTGACTCATTAGTAGCTGTTTCTCTATGCTATGTGACAGCCCTTCTGTACAGCCACCTCAACTCTTTGATGTAACAGTTGCTGTGGTGACTGTTTTGCTCTGAAGTTGTCATGACGTACAAAATGATCACGTTAAAACCTGCCTAACTTGCTTGAATGTTATATATGGTAAAAATGTTCTGTAGCAGCAATAACCTGCACTCCTTTGCTAGCTCCCATGTAGGAGAAATGTGAGTACCAGATAAACGTTTGTACCAGACCTGCTCCATGTGTGCTACTGACTTGGTTTTAACTTGGGAGGCTTATTCCTGAAGTGTTTACTAGAGCATTTGAGGGAAGGATAAAGGGCTCATCAGCAATCCTACAAAGCCTTCAGCTTGGTTGTGTAACACACTTGCAGGGCGAGGTGCTGTCATCCAGTCAATCAACCATTAGGCATGTAATTATGGCAACCAGTCTTGAGACAGTTCCTAATTAACACTTTTTTTCCCCAGTGAACGAATATTCCCAATGTCTGAAATAAAATGGGTAATTAAGACGTCACCTCCATCTACCTAGTACATCCATTCATTTGTCTCTTCTCCTGTAGCCAGTGCCCTGCTCTAAGAAATCCCCCTGGTGTGCCCACATACTGTCTCCTCTTTTACTTACAGGTCTTTGCTTCTCACATCAGGTGCTGGCAGCATTCCCACCAGCAGGACATGGTGAATACAGTTGAAAACGTCTTGACATTTTTCACTGAGCATCTCTTAGACCTTCTTTATTCACAAGTATCTATGCAATGTTAGTATTTTTCTTCCGAGTCTGTTGGTTAATGAAAAAAAGATATGTTTACATTTACTTAGGTATTTCTTGAAATGAAATTACCACACCTGCAGTTACGATCCAAGGAACAGTTGTGTCCCAATAATGAAAATAGATGGTATTTACTCATGACCACTGTAGATGTATTTTATACATAAACCTTCTGTGCTAGAGATTTCAAAGGAAAGAACTGAGGAAAAAAAAATAACACCCAGTGTTGTTCAACTCCTGGTAATGCAGGCATCTCATAAAAACTCAGGAGGCTGTGTTCACGTTTGGCCTCCTTTTGCCCCCTGGACTTTGTAAAGTTAAAAAATTTGACCAGTAGTATTTGCATATTTAAACAGTTGGTTTTAAAAAGCCGCCTGAGATACACTTAGCACCTCTATTTAAAAATAGGATTGCTCCTTCCTGTCTCTTTCTTGTACCTTTTTTAGGGCAGAATTTCCCTTATCACATGTTAAGGGGTTATTGAGCGGCACCAATAATGTAGTCTTGAATCATTTACCGGATGTATGACCTTGGGCAGTATGTGAAAAGTTACTTCACCTGTGGTAGAAACTGGCATAGAAGAGAAGGAAGTCCCAGCATGGAGCTTGTGTGATGAGGTAACTGCCTGTAGGCATAAGCAGGGATTTGAGGATCTGTGGTGTTGTTCTGGCATTATTCTCTACAGACAAGAATTATTCCATTGACACACAAAAGACCTGATTGTGAGTCTGCTTATTTTCTAAGTTCCTCATGAATAGGTACAGTGGTAGGTGGTAGACTGTTGCTGAGAAGCAATACTGTGAATTCTCGTGCTCTGTTTAAAAAACAAACCCTTTCTTCAGTTAGAGCTTCTCAGACACTTGTTTTTCCCCTCTAAATGAGAAGCTGAGGTAGTTCCAGCTCTTATGTATCTCAATTTTCATAAATTCACTAGGCAGGATCAATCTCTACTTATGATGATTTTCTAAAAGCTTTAATAACAGTCTGATAAACTATAAACTGATAAAAGAAAGCAACAAACAATCCATCACATTTCTGAAACTCCTCCTCATGTTGAGCCAGCTAGTTGCTATTTATGAACCCAAATCAGAAGGTCAGCTCTTTGTCCAGAGGTACCAGGTCTTTCTCTCAATGCATCCTTTTCTTCATCATATTATTTCTCAGCCTTGGAAAGCAGAATTCAGTATCTGTTGTAGACTTTAAGAAGATGTGTTTTTCTTCTGGAAGCCATTCTCAAATGCTCATGTACATGTTTAGCTTTTCTAAAGAAAGTTGTGCTGTTGGACTTGGTCGTCTTGGTCTTCAGCAGTGTTTTGACAAGCAGGAGGAAGTAGAAGGTAATTGTTATGACTGTACTGCAAGAATCATAGATTTTTTTTCACTTGAGGGTTTGAAAAATATCAGTCTTAGGAAGGTTTGTCTTTCCTGAAGCTGCCAGCAGGGATGAGAGCTGGGAACACATGGACATGCTGCTCTGTTTATTTTGGTTACCACAGTAGTAACTGCTGTGGTGAACCTCAGACCTTCCAGGATTTCCTCATGTGCTTTGAGTCTGGAAAAAGACCTTAGCCACCCAGAAGAAAACAAATGGCAAATTCCTACTGATTAAGAAAAAAACCTATTCTCCATGTTGTAATGAAAGATATATCACATTTCATGCAGCTGGTGGGGAAAAGGTTAAGAGAAATCTGGAGGGAAAAGGCAAATGCTCCAGCTGGCTGCAGGCAGCAGGTATACAAAGTCTTGTCTCTCAGAAGAGAGAGGTGGTCTGTTGAGGGGCTTGTAGCAAGAGTCTGAACAGCAGGGTTCAGTGCAGCTCAAACCAAAGGAACCTACAAAGGTTTATTAGAGGGTGTCTGTTAGATGCACAGAGAGCAGGACTTGTCTATTAAAGATAAAACTGAATGCAGGAAAGGTTGGTTGGAGTAAACCTTTTCACTGACCTTTATTGTTTGACAAGGCTGTGAGGAACCAGATATTCTCCTTTGGATGTTTTCACTGGAGCTGGGGACTAAATATCATCTAGCCCCACAGATAAAGTGGCGTAAAGCCCAAGATCCTAAAGAACAAGGAGAAGTTTGCTTTGGGGCCAGAAGGATTAGTGAAAAGACCTGACAGTGATGCAATAGAGAGACCCACTGACAAATACAGTCAAAACAAAGGGAATAGGAACTTCTTTTTTGTTTTGTTTGTTTTTACAAGGTATTTCTCTTGCAAGCATGGAAATTTTGTGTTGCTCCTCATGATCATTCGAGCGACATGTTGTACAGATATCGAAAGGCTCTTCTGCCATATTTTTCTTTTTTCCCCCTTCATTGATTTTTTTCTCTTTAAGACTTTAATTCACTCTGCTTCAGTTGCTACAGTTAAGAGAGAAATTCTGTAGATCACATAGAGATAACATGCCAGCCTACACTGGGTCACTCACACCTCACATAAGAATACAAGCTTCCTGCAGACAGCTAGTCCTTTCCTGCTTTTCAGGCCTTTTTGCTCCGTCGTTTCTTTCTTTTTCTCCCTTAGTATTTGGGTCTTAATCTTTCTGTAGACTTATCCTCCACGCTGTGCTCATCTGAAATGTACCAATAATTGCTGCTACCTGTATGTGGTTTGATCATTCTGTGCATTCCTTGTTGAAACTCTCAGCGAAACAAGACATCTAAAATACGATTGTGTAGAGTTAAAGTAATATTTTGGGTGTCTGAAATCTCTTATAAATTGGTCTGTAGATGGTCAGCTTTTTAAAAGAAAAAAATGACAGCAACAAGCCGACCCTAATGACACATTTCGGTGTAACGCTGTAATTTTAGCCCCTGCCATGAACTATTGCTGTTGTACAGTATTTTGCTAGTAAACGATGAAGTGATTTCCTGTAAGACCCTTTCCCTTTATTCCATCCCTCCATTGGCAACATTCCCATCTCACCAATTCCAGCATGTTAAAAAGAAGATACTCCAGCTGACTTCTTTCCCTCTCGGACATTATCACCAGTATTTAAGGTTTTACAGGTCACATTAGACTCACAGTGACATCTGTGCC
>JAOXOE010000702.1:12223080-12242149 GCA_028565055.1 Phoeniculus purpureus | reverse complement strand
CCTTTCCCTTTATTCCATCCCTCCATTGGCAACATTCCCATCTCACCAATTCAAGCATGTTAAAAAGAAGATACTCATTTGAAGCACATTAGACACCGTATGAGCACCCTACAAACAGTAAATAGTAGAGATGCGCTGCTGTAGTTTCACCTTGTTTACCTTCAGATGCTTCTGAAAAGGCAGAAGATGAAGGTGTTTCTTGCCTTGAAGTGGATGAAGTGTACCAAGTGCATGATCTGTTTAGCAGTGTCAGTGTTTTCACTTTGTTCCTGGATGTGTGTGCTGTAATGTGCAGAACCATCCAAGAGTCTCAGCACTAATAAGCGTTTTCCCAGGAAGTGGAATATCTTTTTAATAAGCATTTTTTTCCCTTCCTTTTCCTCTGCTACCCCGTTTCCTACCTGCCGGAAGTCTCTCTCTTAAGTGTTCTTTCTCCATTACAATTAATTTTCTAGCTATTTTATTTTTAACTGATGGGGGCATTTGTGTGTCTCTTCGTGGCTGACAAGCTTCTAGATCTGTTGCCATCAATCAGCTGCTGTGGAAGAATTTGTTGCAGGATAGGTCAATAGGGAAATGATGGTTCAGTGGCTACACTAATGGTTGGGTCAGTGCTTGGGAAGCAGGACCTCAGGCCTTTGCTCTACTGCAGACTGGATGTGCTGGCAGGGAGGACAAGGAACTGCCCGATTGATTTTCAGATCTTGTGGGGCCTTCATTTTTGAATTAGAGAGGGATGAATCAGAATTAAGATTGAGCTCTGGAGCACTAAGCCACAGAGCCTCCATGGCTGGCAAGTGTAGGGCCGGAAACTCAGATGAATAGAGCCCTAAATGTTTTTTTTGTTTGATGCTCATGGTCAGAAAATAATGAATCCATTAGCAAGTCCTTCTGCTGCCAAAAGAAACAGACTCGCACTTGTAGATTGCTTTCATTCGGTGCTATCAAGCCACTACATGGTCAGCTTTTGCAAAGCCGACAGTCATCTATCACTTAAAAATCCTTTTTTAGAGGTACAGTTGTCTTTGTCTTTAGTGTTTAAATGAGTCTACTCGAAAGCGTCTCATTAAAATACCCTGATCTTATAGAGAACCTCAAACAAAATCCATACTGGACAAAGGTCTTCTTTTCTGTTTGCTTTGAATTATTTCAAGGTTTGCCACTAGTTTCACAGGACAAAGGGGCATTTGGAGTGATTTTTGTCTGTGATGATGTGTCAAAGGGACTAGACGGCACTCACACATGATGTGAAAAATGTGTCAGTGGAGAGTGGACTGTGGTGGTTCTGACTCTGTAAAGGGACAAGAACAGTTCTGAGTCTGATTGTGCTTACCCAGGCAAAACTCTTTGCAGTCCTAAGTATCCTACTGAAAGCAGTGGGACTCCTGAATATGTAAAGAACCCAGGATCAGATGAGTAGTGTCTTTAGAAACAAAAAAGTTCCAAACTAAAGAGTTTTTACTTTTCCTCACGAGATTCTTTATCCGGCAGAGTAAAAACATGTGTATTTATAGCCTAGATTATGCTTTGTTTTGTGGGATGAAAAAACACATTTCAGAGTTGGCCCCTTTCCTGAACAGATGTTACTGGCCTGGGTGAATAACTTATTCAAGCATACGATTTAACAGAATTGGAGGAGAATTTTTGCCAAATCAATTCAGAATAAAACTGAAATCTTTCACCAGTTTTCTTCTCTCTGTCATACGGGCTCTGCTGTTTGGTTCATCCCAGTCTCTGTCTTCCAGCTATGACTCTTCAGGGGTTACGTTCAACCCCTTTGGTTTCAGAACTATATTATTGCCATGCAAGAGAATCTGTAAGCATTTTTTTTTATTAAGGTATGATTTTACATGAAAAAGGGTAACGTCAGGGGCTGCAGTGTTTGTCTTTCAATGATCCCTTGCATCAAATTGTTCACTTTGCTGGTGCAAAGATGTTTCATTATAATTGCAACTGCTTATAGCTCCAGCTGGCTTCTTTCCCTCTCGGACATTATCACCAGTATTTAAGGTTTTACAGGTCACATTAGACTCACAGTGACATCTGTGCCTCCCATTGCTTTCTGAGAGAACTACCCAGGTGTGGTTGAATGCAGTCGGATAAACAGCCCTCTCTGTGCAAGAGGGAACAGATTGAATCTCCTTCTCTCTGGGCTTCATGATTTATGCTCTAACAGATCTAAATAGCAAATAAATGAATGTGTTGTCCAAGTCTGCACTGAATTAGGGACAAGGAACTGATTTTTTTAAAATTGAAATAGTGTTAGTTTTCACAGAGATGTCATTGAGTTTGAGCAATAGTACCCAAGCATCTTGGTGAGGAACAGGACCCTGGCAGTGATGTTTTCCATTCACCCTGAGGTATTATAACTACCTCCTAACATCACTCGAACATGCTAACCCAGAGCGAGTATCATAAAATCTGAAGCTGTTACTAGTTTCACAAGACCTAACCCATCACAATCACATAAAGAGAGAAGGATTTTCTTTTCATTTGGGGATGTCCTTGGTGTTGGCTCCATACTACATCTTTAAGCACACAGATGCAGGGTATGCATGTGATGCAGCCTTTGAAATGCTGTTGGTAGTTGGAGTCTTGAAAAAGACAAATTGAGGAAAATACAAATAAAAGTTAGAGTACATAAAATGTATTAGAAATTGCCATGATTTACATATCCCAAATTGGGAATGCAGCTGGCTTTGTAAACCATTTCACATACCATACTTTCTGGCAAGCTTGGCCTCTATCATCCTCGTTTCATTAAAGAGAAGTTTGGGTATTGCCAACAGACTACCCAGCAGTTTTGCTTTCCTTTAACAGACTTTGAAATGCCATCGTTGCTTTTAAATAAGGACAAGAAATAGTTGAAGAGTTCTAGCATTTGTGGTGCAGTTGCATCCAAGGTTACTGAGGCAGCAAGAGCAACTGCTCTGTTCACAAAACCACATTAGTAGAAGTATTTGAGAATACCAACACTGATTTTTTTTTTTTTCCTCTGTTCTTGCTCTGTTGATGTATTTGGAAATGTACTCTGTAAATGTCATGGTTTAATTCCTCTTTGGAACGCAGCTTAATGCTTAAAGAAGCATCTGCCTGCCTACGTTGTTATTAATGCATCCCATTCTTGAAAGACAACATGGAAAGTAAAATCTTCTTGAAATACAAGGAATTTGAAGGAGTTATATTCTTAAGATATTAAGTCCATGTATTAATGGTATACAAGCAGATTCTCAGACACAGCCACTTACTCAGTTTGGTGAGAGGATCATCTGTGTGAGTAGTTCTTTTTTGTCCTTTCTGCAATTTGTACAGGTTGTTACAGCACTCAGACTGATACCAGCAATAATTGAAAATTCTTCACAAATACTTCAAGTCTCAGGGGATAGATTCTACTTGAGTCTTATGCCAAAAGAGCTGCATTCGGTTCAGTGCAGTAATGCAGCTTTAAACTGGGAGAGTCTCATCCCCATGTGTTCTGTTCTGATATTTTAGGAAATTACATCAGATATTATATTTTATATTGCAAGTCTCATCTTCCTTTACTATCTGTGGCACTGATCCTGCACAGTAGCTCTTAGAAGAGTTCTGGTTCAGTCACTGATGGCACCTGCGTGGTGCCATTTTTGCTGTGAGCATCACAACTATGTACAAGAGATGTAGGTTTGCAAGGACTCCTTGTAAACGATAGAAGAGTGGAGTCAATAAAAAAGCAGAGTTTAGAGAGTTTACTCAGTCCACACTGCCCAGCTCCCTTATGCGAACACCTATGGACAACTTTATTTTATTTGGGGAAGGGAGGCAGGTTTAGCCTTTGGTAATAAGCTGTATGAAGCAACATAGTTCTCCACCAAGAGGTCATTCATTTGCTTGTTGCTTGCCACGTTCTGGGTGCTCTGCTGAGGACTAGAGCCTACTCCCATTGACCCTGCAGGGCCATGACACTCTTTGCGTCAGGTTTCAAGTGAGATTCCTCCCATTGACCTTCCAGCACCTGAAAGCTGGTCTAAACTAGTCAGTGAGGGTGTTTTTTATTGATGGAGAGAAAGAGATACATCCCTAGGGAACTGCATCCCATCCTAAGATGCATGTCTAAATAGCTGTGATGGACTGCCCTTTCTGAGGTTTTCTCTGTACAGCCACAGATTCTAAAGGGAACAGAGTAGGTGAGACCAAACGGCTGATAAGAGGAAAGATGACTCCATGCATGGGCAGTCCCGGTGGCAGCAAAGAGCCTCTGATTCAGGATGACAGAATTTTATACCCCTACTAAACAGCTTTCAGTTCCTAGGTAAGCAATGACAAAACTCTGGCTATCTTTGATAGAAGCAGGTATAGGTCCTGGGAACTGTTGCACCTGATGGAAAGATCAAGGGTCTAAGAAAAAAGAAAAAGCAACAGCACTTTAAAATCATCTGTAATTCAGTAGATTATCAGGAACCCTCTATTTCACTTCTGAGCAACTGGTTTGTGAAGCCCAACTGATGACAATGCATTTTAAATGAACACGAAACACACAAAATTGCATTTAAAATGTTCTGCCTCCTTAAATTACGCTGCTTTCTGTACAATAAAAGGATCTGGGTAGAAGTCACTATATAACAGAATTAAAGTGAAGCAAAAGGTTGTTAAAACATTGTTTCTTCTGATATTAAAATCTTCATCCCAATGTACTGTGACACAAATCCAATGGGATGTAATTACTGAAGTGGGCTCTATGTCTTCTGTTTGGAAGAGGTTGTCCTAGTCTGATGGCTTTGCGTTTTCACTGCAATGGTTTCAGACTTCTACTGAAGCTTTCAAGTCTTTAATGAGTTGAGAAGTTTTTATATACTAATGTGGCTGAGGAACTGAGAGACCACTCAGAAGTCATCAAACAGCAAGGCCACATTTAGGGCCAACCTCAGCTCATTCCATATCTGTGCTCACTTCGCTACAGCCCACCAGGAAATTGAGGGCAAAGCCTGTAGTCTTCCCACTAGATCAATAAAAGCATATGCTCCCAGCAGTGTAACTGTTCAGAGGAAATGTAAACATGAAGTCTCCAATCATCCAGGAACCAGTAGGTCAGATGTGTGTCTTGAGGCGGTCTCACTCTCCTTGTATTTGTAACACCGAGAACCCACAAGTCTTACTTGTCTCTCATTTTTTTCCTGAGGATGACAAAGCCAGGTTCATTCTTTGTTGATTTTTTGATAGGTTGACTTTCCTCGCATGTCTGCAAAGTTTAAGCGGCCACATCCTTAGAAAATGTTTAGTTTTAAAACACATAATTCCATAAGAATTTTAACAGATAAAGTAGCTCAGAGAGTTATTTCTTAGGGCTTTGCACATGAGCAGTTGGATAGACTTTTGGTCAAAATAAAGGTAAACGTTTCTTGTTAGCACTTGAACTCAATAATAGATCTGGACTATCTTTAGAAAGTTGTTTTCTTAGTAATGCAACTGCTTAAACAAAAATAAGTTTGCATTCCTGGAATATTTTTGAAGATATTTCTTCCAAAGTATCCACTTCTGCTGTCTGTTGATTCAAAAATTAGAGGCGTATTGTAGTTGCTCTGGCAACAGAAGTCTCGTTTTACCCCTTTGCTCATTTCCAACCTGTTACTAAATTACTAAGCACTGGAGAGATGCATCAAAGAGCACCAAGAGACACTGTTAATGTAATGAAACTGAGCCTTCATCTACTTAAAACATGTTGTGTCAGCTTGTAAATCAGACAGGTGATTTCTTTACCCCTAGAAGTTGGCATCATGTCAACTACTTAAAGTTTTACAGTTACAAAAAGAAGGTTTTTACAAAGAAAAAAAATTGCTCCTGTGGAATTCCTTTGGCCAAACTAAATTTGCTAGCAAATTATAAAACACCCTTTCTACTTTATTGGTCACCACATCTGTCACATGGTTTTTGTATTTTTAACCACTTCAGTTGAAGTTTTCTGTGTGTCTGTCAGACAATAAATGTGGAGATTTATAGCTGCTGTTGTAAGCCTTTAGAAGCGAGTGTCCTGGTTTGAGTTAGAACAGAACTAATTGTGTTCAGGGATTTTACTTTTTATCTCAGTTTCCTCTAAGTAACAGCATATTTGTATAGACAGTTTCAGCTTCTTGAAGTGATAGTGCTTGGTGTTTATAGTTACTACCAAGGATTTGTGTGCAGAAAGACTCTTGCTTATGCTCGCTCCTAATAAGAGCACTGGGGGTGCAGTACGTGAGAGACCACACCTGCAGAGAGGAATGGACAGAACAGGTGACTCCGAATAGACCAACAAAGTATTTCAGCCTATAGATGCCATATTTAGTATAAAGCTGAGAGTTCACAAGGGTCAAGTCCTCTTCTTCAACGGCCAGCATCTGAGTGGGATGTCTATTCTGCCTCCAGTCCAAATCTGCATTTCTGAATTCAGCTCTGGGTTCCAGCTCCTGAATCTCATTCCATTCTGCCGCTGGGTCTGGTCTGGGGCTTCTCCAATACCTGTCCTGCAGCATCAGTGGTGACAGTGAGCTAGCTGTAGTCAAGGGGGTTGGTTTGATATACAAACATACATAAAACTAATATGTTTTATTCTATTCTTGTTATTTTCACTAAAGCAGCTTGTTTTCTTTTCCAATCCCTGGTTGTCTCTCCTTTACTGCCTTTCTCTTCTCCTTGGGGAAGGGAGAGGTGTTAAGGGAGAGTGTCTGTTTGTCTAGTTATTAGCCCAGCCATAACCCTTGACAGTGAGACAAATGTAAGGGTGTGAGTCTGTTACTGTGTGAGTCTGTTACTGAAGGCAGTACTGGACAATTCTAACATTTACTCTTCCTTTTTTTTTTTTTTTTAAAACTTTCTGGAAAGAACAAAGTGAGGTTTTTCTTGGTCAAACACAGCATTTATTTCTGTGTTGCACGAGAAAGTTGGTTAAAGTATTTTTAAATACCGCAACACTTGCAGCGCTGTGGTAAACATCGAAGCCCTTTGGGTCTCAGTAGCAGAGGAGCAAGGAGCCTTGGCTTATGATTTGTGCTTGGGTGCTGCATCATTGTGCACAGTGCAGACATGGCTGATGCAACGGTCCAGTGCCCAGAGCTGCTCAGGAGTGACATCAGCTCCAAGAGTGACAGAAATTATTGAGAGAAACGCAATCTCCAGAGGTATCTCATTTGAAACCTCACACCCTATCATACAAACTTTCATTATACAGTCTGGTTTTAGCTAGTATTTCAGTCACAAGAACTTACAGTTTGCCTTAACCAAAGAGATAAAATTCATCCAGAAACATATTCTGCTAGAAAAAGATGCTGGTTCCAGCATTACACCACAAGACTAGATTTTCTTTCTGTTTTTCAACCATGAGAGAGCGGACTGAACCCCTGTAGCCTTGTATCCCAGTGGTGAAGAATAAAAATGGTAAGGTTCAATGCTTCTGTTGGCATGACACATATGCCAGGCATTACGCTTTTAAGGCATCATCAGTGCATCTACTATGTCAGCACTGCGAGACCTTTTACTCCTTTTACTTGGTGCAATGGGGTAAGGTGAGATGAGGGTCTCATCCAGATACCTCTCTGTATTGCACTTCTGGTTTATAAATATTTCTCCCATATGTAGCTTAAGTTCCTGACTTTATTGCTTGTGTGAAGTCACATTTGGCTGTAATTTGAGAGATTATTTATGTAGGAATTACCTTCTGATAATGTTTTTCCACGGCATCTGTAGAATATTACCAAGTGGTAGGAGACCAACTAGTAAGACCTTCCATAATGTCAGTAAAATTTCAAGTCCTTAATACAGTGGCCTTATACAGTTTTCCAGCTTGAAAACTCAGTACTAAGCCTTTAAAAGGACACTGTAAGCTACAGACACTATAAGCTTCGTTTAAAATTGAGGTGCCAGATAGTGCCTATAAATGTAGGTGTTTGCTTTTAGCCTTACAATGCAACCTTTTCATATGTAATTCTGCTATATTTGCACCAGCTTCTCTTGCCCATCACTTTTAATGTATAATGTTTTTACCAGGTGGGCTGTAGAGCTGTGTTATCACTACAGTAAAAAAGCCCACATGTACCATGTTACAAAGTGCAGTATAATTTCCATACTGGGTTTAGAGATCAGACTTCAGCATAACTCTGGTCCAGATGCAAGATGTGGACAGCAGAGACATGGCTTGTTGCAGGTTTTACTAATGCAGGTATAAAATAACACGACTGAAGTTCTAAATTGATGTGACAGTTGCACCTTTTCTGGATAAAAGAACCGGCTGCAATGCTACGCCTGGTTTTAAAACCAGTACACATGATCTGAACCAGATTTTTTCATCTTGGTTTTGAAAATACAGAAGGGGTGTTTAGGAACAGTTAAAAGAGATGTAAACATGCACTTAGACCAAATAACTTGTGTCCAGGCCAAATTTCAGCCAGAATATTTTTCTTTTTCTATCTACTTTCAAGTTTTCAGTGACACTTTCCTTTATTTGTATTCTCCTTACATGCTGCATGCAGTTAGACTGCTAGAGTGGTGCCTCAGCCCAGAAGAAGTGGAGGTTGGTAAAAGATTTTCCCAGTACTTAGGGCTCTGCTCTCCCATCTGGGAACAATGCTGCCAAGAGACTAATGTTGAAAGAACGTTGTGGAGAGGTTGGTGCTGGTCTCTTCTCACAAGCAATTAGTGAGAGAACAAGAGGGAATGGGTTCAAGCTGCAACGGAGTAGATTTAGGCTTGATACTAGGAAAAAATTCTTCACAGAAAGGGTGGTCAGGCACTGGAATGGGCTTCCCAGGCTGGTGGTTGAGTCGCCATCCCTGGATGTGTTTAAAGATCATTTGGATGAGGTGTTGAGGGATCTGGTTTAGGAATGAACAAGTAAGGTAGGTAGGGTCGATGGTTGGACTCGATGATCCCAGGGGACTTTTCCAACCAAAGTGATTCTGTAATTCTGTGCGGCTCCTTCCTCTGGTTTTTGGCACTGGGCAGAAGAGCAAACTTGATGTGTGACTGCATGAAAAGCAGAACCAAGTAACTATTCAAAGGTTGAGCAATACATGGTTTACTGAAGACACCAATTTCTTCCTTGATATTTGAGACTGTTTCTTCTGAATGTAGCACTAACAAGGGAGTGGAAGTTGAGGCAGTCCTTGGCACTGCTTTGCAGTCATTAGAAAAGGATTCAAGAGAAATCAAAGTCTACCACGGAGGTATAGAATTCATTGCTGATGAATGAAAACTCATAGCTATTATATTCCTATAGCCATCATAACATTATAGGATGCCCTCTAGCTTGCATGCTCCACTGTATAAGCTTTCCTGTAAGATTTTTGGCAGAATTTTGCTCCCGTGCAAACATTTTACAAACTCTGGCATGAAGCAGCTTGTTTTGCCTACAGCATCAAAGTCTTGGTGTCTCAGAGCTTACAATGACTCACGCTTTTCTTTGCAGTTTGGTTGCCTCCCCATAAGAAAGCACAGTATGGCCTGTAGCTGGTTAGTAAGTTTGCTGAGTGCATTGATGTCCTCCTTGTTGAAAGGATCAAATGAACACACAGTAAAATGAGGAGCCATAGATAAATAGATGATGATCAGGATAACGCTAACTGCACTTAAGAGGGGAAGAGCAGCAGAGTAAAGAAAAGGTGAAAAAATACCAGTGACAAATTTTGTCGTGCCCTTATTCTAACTCTTGTTGTACAAACAGTCTTTGCAAAAGAGGTAAGAACAAATGAATCTAGTACTGCTTTTAGACTGGCATTGATATACTCTGACTTTTGCTTCCCAGAAAACGTAAAAGGGAGACGTTGAAGCTCTACCATTTTTTAATTGACAGACCATGAGCTTAATTTGGAAATAGAATTTCCCATTGAACATAACTTGGAGAGCACAAAAATAAATAATATAGAACCAATAGAGTTCCCAAACATTTTATCAAAACCTGTCTGTTTCTAGGAATAGTGTCACAGAGCATATCCAAAAGCACCGGGTCCTCAGAGCACTCTGCTTTGCCTGGAATTGTTAAGCAAAGGAAGTAACAAACCTGCTCTGAGACAGACACACTCACCCTTCTGACCAGAAAAAAGCACCTTCCTGGGAATATGAAATACTTACTTACACTCCATGTATCACTATAGGGAGTCACAGCCTCCTAGATAAATCTAAACCCAAAGGATGCAGTTATGAGATGCTCCAGGTATCCTGTTATATCTTGGTGTGCCAGCACAGCCATGCGAGAAAACTAGAGAAACACTACAAAATGTCTTTGTGCGGATTCCAGCAATTTTATGAGCATCAGTGGCTTTACGCTTAAAAATATCGTAGACCAAAACTTTACAGAGATGGAAGTAGTCTTATGAATCTTTCCTTTTAAAAGCACAAGTTTGTGATGTTTTAGTTGAAGAGCTCTTCAGGAATGATCAGCATAAGGCCTGTATTTCTCTGTTAAAAATTCCCGAGCGTGCCTATTAGGGGTCTGTCCAACAGTGACTTCAACAGTGTTAACAGCAAGAGCAAATGTCCCTATATACCACTACTAATTACGGACTGTAAGTACTAAATCAGATCTCGGTCCTCAGTTGAAAAGTCTGGACGGAGGCTGATTTCTTTTCCCAGTGGAATTTGAATTCTTGCCCATGTGATACAGGTCCTTTTGAGGTATCTTGAAAATTTCCCTGCAGGAGGTCCCATTGTAAATGCTCTAAGTTGGAGGAGATGAAGAAGCCAGGGACTGGCTGCAGTTTGTGACTGCAGTCTCAGCATAAAGAACAAGAAGGAAAAGGATCCAGTTTTAGGAACAGTTGAATGTGTTCCATTCTTTGGCACTTTGTGGGTTCTATTTACATAATTACAAGTCTATTGCTGTGCTTTTAACTGAGAACGAGTCTCTTGACCCATTCAATAAACTCAGTTGCTCAAGTGCAGTAAAATGGTGGCCTTGACTTGATATAAAATCTGTATGTCTTTTAATTTCAGCAGAAGCTGGATCCTTATCCTTTGATCTAAATTTGTGTCATGGATTCTTGGTGCTAGCCCAACTCTTTATTGTTTTATGTACAACAGAAGTATTGAACCAGTGTCATAGAATTCCTGTAACAACAATAGTCCCCGAACAACTTCACACAAGGCTTAACCATGAACCTTGAATTTGAGTGCAGACCTCCTGTGCGCCTCATAAAATCTCATATTAAGCCTAATTCAAATCCAAACAAAATCTTCTTTACTCTTCGTGTCTTCAATGAAATCTTTTGCTGACTCCCTCTCCAGCTATTACAGAAGGTGAATCAAGCAATCCTGACCCTGCGGGCACTGAGCAACCCCACCCTCTGACATCAGTGACTGGAGCAAGAGAAGGGACTGGATACAAGGATTTTAAATAGTCTTATTTGTGGTTTTCTCGTTCTTCCTCTTCTCCTAATCACAATACTGATGAATGTTTATTCTTAGTACATGAAAAGCAAACATTGAAGTGTCATTCAGACTTTTCCACAAAGTGCACAGCGTACATTGGAGGGTATCAAACACTTAAAAGCACATTTCCTTATCATGTGCTGCATGTGAAAAGGTCAGCACTGGTCTTCTGTCTTTTTTTTTTTTATCCCCTACATATGAATCATAGACAACAAACAAGAACATTTGCATTACTATTTTAATCTGCACCATTATTTATGAGAGTTCTCAAAATACTTGTAACCCTCAGAAAATAATCTAGCGTAGGCTGGCGTTATTACCCACTCATGTTACAAAGGAGACACAAAGACCACATGGCTGAAATTTTCCAAAGCAACTTCTAGCCGGGCCAGAGAAAGGGCACCTCAGTTTCTGAGCGTCCAACCTGAGTGATACAGGGCTTTATTTTCAGATGCGCTCTCACGTTCTCCTCCCTCTCTACTCTGCCCTGATGGCACTGCATCTGGAATATTGTGTCTAGTTCTGGGCTCCTCAGTTCAAGAAGGATGCAGAACTGCTGGACAGAGTCAGCACAGAGCCACGGTGATGAAGAGAGTAGAACATGTCCCTTGTGTGGAAAGGCTGAGGGAGTTGGGTCTCTTTAGCTTGGAGAAGAGGAGACTGAGGGGGGACCACAGGAATGTTTATAAATATGTGAAGGATGGGTGTCAGGAGAATGGAGCCAGGCTCTGCTCAGTGGCGTCTAATCATAGGATAAGGGGCAACGTTTGTGAGCTGGAACACAGGAGGTTTCACTCAAATACGAAAGGAACTTCTTCCCAGTGAGGGTGACAGAGCACTGGAATGGGCTGCCCAGGCAGGTTGTGGAGTCGCCTTCTCTGGAGACATTTAAAACCCACCTGGACATGTTCCTGTGCGACTTGTCTAAGTGGTCCTGCTCTGTCAGGGAGATTGGATTAGATGATCTTTTGAGGTCCCTTCCAGTCCCTAATGTACTTTGATACTGTGTGATACCAGTAAGAGGTGTACATGTTCTGCATCTCAGTAAAATAGACACTCAATTCAGACAGCTGAGGTTTTGTACAGCAAGCAAGCAAAAGCTACAGTGAAGAGAAATTCTAAAGGACAGCTTATGTGATAAAACCAGGGGGATAGCTTCAATTTTCACACTCAGGAGTTCTCCAGCAGATGAGTGCCCAGTTAGCCAATGAGGTGCCTGGAGCAATTCTGTGCAACTTCTTCTCTTCAAATAAGTTTGTCAAAGTCAGACTCGTATGTGTGCTCTGCTCTCTACCTCAGAGTCAATCAGGAACATTCTTCAAAAGGCATTTTTGTGTCTTTGTAATTGAATTGATTCTGAAGTTGTGCCATGGGTGTACACCTTATCAAAGAAGAGCCAGCACTCCATTTGTTCATAATGCCCTCTCGGAGGAGGTTTAACATGCAATGTTTGTTGTTTCTAGCAGGTCTCTCTGCAGAGAGAGAGGTCGCTACTCAGAAAGGCACTTTCCTCCTTGGAAACAAGAAAAGAAATCACCAGGAAGGAGGGGAAAATGCATCTGAGTAACAGGAGGGGATCTTGTCAATCTTTAAGCCCCTAGAAAATGATCATGAAAGTCTTTTGTTAGAGACTCTTATAATGGTACTATTGCTTGGCTATTGTGGCCACTAACAGCAAACAGCCTGCAAGGGCAGGGGAGATGTAGGATTAGACAAATTGTGAAGAGGGGCTTTGGATGCTTGAAAAGTACATTCCTGCTCTTCAAGGTCAGAGGGGACAAAATAGTGTCATCATTCATCCTCAATGGAAGTATTTCTATAAAAAAAATTGACCTTTAAAAACATCCCTGGCATATATGGAATAATGCTAATGATGTGCTGTTGGATTTCTTCCACAAGTGGAAACAGAAAAGCAATTGTAATTCACTTATGTTGAGTTGAAGATCATGTGGTGCAGTACTTTTTCTACTGTTGGAAACTGCAGCCTTCCTGCAAGCAGTTTCTTTTTTAGAAAGAATAATTAATATAATAATGGTTGGTGCATTTTAAGAGTAAGCTCAGTTAGTAATTTATTTGTATTTCAGATGTATATATGGGGGATACCCATCACTGGTAGGCAAAAAGTGTGGATTGAATCCTTCCTAATGGAAGGGGGACAGAGTACCAGCTTTCTCTGTCAAACCCAGCAGTTTGTCTTGTTCTTCTCAGTTGTGCTTTTGAACAGGGGTCCTTGTCCAGTCCATCCTCTGACTTCACAGAACATTAGGGATTGGAAAGGACCTCGGAAGATCATCTAGTCCAATCCCCCTGCCACAGCAGAATCACCTAGACCAAGTCACGCAGGAACATGCCCAGGCAGGTTTTAAACATCTCCAGAGAAGGAGACTCCACAACCCCCGTGGGCAGCCCATTCAATACTTAGTTGATCTATTGCTTAAGTACATTAATCCGTTTGCTCTTTGATAAGGAAATTGTTCTTCCATAATGTACTTGAAATGCATGAAAAGAGCTTAGAGAAGACAATGACAGACATATATATTAGGCTGAATGGCAGCTGCTAAATATATGTGCACTGAGAAATGTCTGTGAAGTAACTTCATATGGTAAGACAAGTTAAACATTTATTTCAAGCTTTAATTAAAAGTTACCTCACTAAAATGTTCAAAAGCATCGAAGTTACCAACTGTTTTGAATTATCCTCCCTCTGTGTGCAGTCGGGGGCATGTTTTCTCTACCATATTGCAGTATGCACATTATTAGATCACAAACTCACAGGGCATAACAAGTGACCACAGATGAGAAAACTGCCCCCTGACAGTAGCTGTCTACTCTGCAAATATTGTTTCCAAATGCCTGAATAAAAGCACATTAACAGCAGGAGTCAACAAAGGTAGCTTTATGATTTTTATTTTTAAAGACAGACTTTTAAAGTGCCCCTGATACTTTTTTAGACTCTTTTTCAACTGCATTTTTCTTCAACAATACTTACAACATCCTGATCTTTGGGGTCAAATCATCCTCTCAGTTGCATGCTGTGCAGTTCTGAAAATTCGGAACTAGTTTGAAAGTTTGGAGGACTGACGTTAAGTGCCAAGCTTAGGCAGGCATTTCCTGGGCCCTCCAAAGCATAGCAAGAGTTAGCTGTGAGTTAGTTACTAGTTGCTTTTCCTGAGCACTTAAACTAAAAGCTTTATTTTAGTGTTTTAAGGCAGAATCTGAGTATTTTGAAATACACTTTGGACTTCATTTTCATTTGCTTATTTTTTACAGCAGAATATCTTACATCCATGTCAACAAATCCTAAGCCTTAGCCTAAGAAAAAAGCATATTTTGGTCAAAAAACTTTTGTTACCTTTGAACTAGAAGCACTCTAATGGCTGTGGTGGGGATGACAGTCATGAGGCAGCCACAGAATGTAGATATGCCGGGTGCCTTAAGATCAGATTTAACTTTGAGGTTGAAACTAAACATACCAAAACATACCTACCAGAATTAGAAAAGCAGTTTGAAGTGGATAGTAATCATAGAGTTATAGGATCATTCAGGTTGGAAAAGACCCTTGGGATTGTTGAGTCCAACCATCAACCCTCCTCTACAATAATGCAGTGGTCCTTGCTGTGGTGGACTCAAAAGACATTGCATGTTTACTTCTGTCTAGCAGAAGGTGGAGCAGAATGAGAAGGAAATACAGTGCTGAGGCTGATGCCCTTTAGCTTTGGTTAGTGGTTATTGAGAAAGAAGTTTCTTTAGGATAGAGTATCCTCCATATTTCCACTGTCAGTTTCATTAGGCTCCTGTTGTGTCAATGGTTAAAGAGAGAAACTCTTAAATGAGAGCATGCTTTTTAAAAGTCAGCTAAAAAATGAAGCTAACAATGATGGACAGCAATCGAGCAGAGCCCCTGGAAGTTAAGTCTTTCCATTGACTTTTGTAAGTTTTTGAGAGTTCAAAGCTGCATTTAGCTGGCAGGGGACCACCTTTGAAGGTGCCTGGAAGAAGTAAGGGCAGAGAGATTTGAAAAAAAGAGGGAAACTGAAGGTGTGTTTTTCAGGAGCTTCAAATCAGGAGAGGAAGCATATGTTGGTGTTGCTTTTCGTGAGAAGCTAACAGCAAAATAGGAAATTTTTAAACAACTAGGCCATTCTTTTCTACTAAGTTTTATGTACATAAAGGGTTAACACTTCAGTATAAGTATGTGCATGTAATTCAGTGACTTGAGTTAGATGTCAAGTCCCAGTTGCTTGTATTTCTCATCTCCAAATGGTGGTCCTCCTCTTAATAGGTGTAAATTTTAGTTGATAAAACAGGGAATCCAGGATTAAATTCCAATTCACCAGTTCTTTAGACAAATTAGAACTCTCATTCTTCCAGTTTTTAGTTCTTCCAGTTTTTCACGGGGAAATTCCCAAACCTACTCAAGGTACAATTCGTGTTGCAAGGCCTTGGGAGTCACAGCAGAGTAGAGGGCTATGGGATGAAACAGCACTGTGGTTTCAAGCCTGGCTCCATCCCTAACCTGCTTTGTGATATTGCTCATGAGGTTTGAAGGAGATAAATTAAGAGCGGTAATGAAAGGTGCTGTTCAGAGCAGATGGCCAAAAGCTGCCTGTGCCCCTCCACCAAGTGGTGTAGACAAGGTGCAACACTACAGACCTATCCCAATGCAGATCTAAAGGCAACCTAAAGTTGACCTGAAGCTAAAGACACTTATCCACCCAACCTCACCTACGGGTTCAGATGACACAGTTTCCTTTTGGTCTTTTAGTGTTATTGCTATTATCTCTTTAGAGATTCTGCAACAACAAAAAGGACAGTGTCGTTCCTGGCTGCAGCAGCCCCTCCCAAAAATCAAAAGAATATGACTATCACTGTGAAAAGGCTGAATAAATATGCCCTGAATACAGAGGGGCATGGATTCCAAACACCCTAAAGATGTGGAAGAAACAATTGTTCTTTCTTTCGTTTGATTCATTCCCAAAGCGTCAATATACGTATCTCACGAGTCTGGGTGGTTTTTAGAGCCAGGGCTTTGTTTCAGGTGTTGAAAGGAGCAATGAAACAGAAACTGTAACCGAGGTTTAGTGATTTTGGCTTTCAGGAAATGCTGGTTGTTTGGGAGATCTAACTCTGAGTTATCTTTAAGTGACCTGATTTTCATTGCATTGGACTGTCTGTACTTTCTGAACATCACATTTTGTGAAGAGGTCTTGAGTAAGTTACCCAAAATCACTAACCTACTACCAGCCATGGGGGTATGGGGAGAGTCTCCCTGTCAGGGAGACCCATGGGCTGGGCATCCAAACCCTTTTCTGCCACTGTGACAAAAAACTTATTTTAACTTCCATCAAGAAAAGGGAAAAATAATTATTGTTCTCCTAAGCTTCTTCAGCTACTGACGGAGTTCCTGCATTTGGACACCTGTCAGCTCTCCCCAAAAAGCACTGGGGCATTGGCCAGGCTTCCCAACTGGAGCAGAGCATCTCATTGAAAGGGGACAGGGTGCAACTGAAGACAGCTAATTTGGGAAGTCTGACCTGGTGCTGTAGTTTGTGTTCTCACAGATTCATATTCAAGGGCAGGGAGCTTTCCACCCAGCTGTGAAACCTGAAGAGCCCCTTTTGCCCCCTCTCACCTTTGTCAGAGAATCCCCCAGGTACCTGACACACTTCAGGGTTCCAGACCTGCAGCAGCACTGCTCGGCTTGTCACTCTCACTGTCAGCTCACTAATGCAGTACTTCCCACAAGACAGACAGCCATTCCAGGCAATTGTTTTGACTTGTATTTTATTTGAGTTGAGTTAAATTAAGTAGGTGAGAAAACGAGCAGAGGATGAGGTAGGGTTGCATAGCTGCACAGGGTTCAGGGATTTTGACCATCTAGAAGGAATTAATGGCCAGATCCTGGATAAATGTTTAGAATTTGCAGCAAAAGATATGGGTTTTGTCTTGCTGCAGTCCTGGAGACAACAGAGGGTTTTATTAACCTCTGTGGTGTCTCAAATCTCCTTTGGACTCTGTCAAACAAATCGAGTGTTCCTAACAAAATGTTTTTTAATAATGAAGTTTGCTAATTTGGTGGATATCTTGCTTTTGCTTTGCACTGGAGGTTTTTCTGTCCTGGCAGTAGCTTAGAGTTAACAATCAGAATTCTGTGATAGCTGAAGTTGCCAAAGTTCTTTGGTAGCCAAAATAGTGACTGTGTTGTTCTGGGATTTATTTTTCATGGACCAGTCTTTAAGGAAGCAACACAAGCCAATTCGTCTTCTCCATTTTTTTTACTTCTGCTGTTGAAAATATGAGTATGTCTGAGACTTCATGCCCCTTTTGAAGAACAAATCCCCCAGAGTCTGGGAAGGAACAGGTTAATATTTAGTCCTTGAGCTATGACAGGTGTTAGCCCTCATTCTGGGCTTGCCAGAGAGCTCAGGGAAGGCAGAGTTTCTTTGGCAGGAATTACTCCATCAGAAGGGTACAAAAAGAGAAGGAAAGTCCCCTTGGCTAAGGGGACTGCTTACCTGATGGAGCTTATTTATTTATTTATGTATCCCCCTTTTTAGCCCAGTTATGTGAAAGCTTTTTAATTTTCCACAGTACCTCCCCCTCACTTTTTTCCACCTAACCTGAAGGGAGTTTTGTCGGCATCCTACATTGGCTCCCCTGACCTGTCACACTTTTCAGACTCATTTTAGCTCATCATTTCCATTCTGTTTTGCATGTTTTAGTGTGTCCCATTATTTCCATATTGGAAGCTTTTTAATCTGACAGACCTAGCAGACGCCCTAAGACTATTAGACACAAATTATTTTGTTCTCTGTGGCCCTTTGCATGTATAATGCATGTCCACCCCATTTCAAGGTAAGGCAGTTAAAAATCGACCTACATTTCTGTTGGGCTGTGTCTGATGTTACACAGTGCTCGACTTCGTGGAAAGGTAGAGCTTTGCAGGATGTCACAAATTAGTCTGAGAAAGAGAAGTGACAAAAATGTAACAGGCACTTACTCACCACCAAATGTAGAATGTCTTGTTCCTTAGCTGAGGTGAGATTACAATTCGGGGTAGACAACACTTTAAGAGATCTATTGTTCTTATAGGTTTTTTTCTTTCTTTACGAGATAATTACAACTATTAACACCGTTACATTTTGATTCTTAGAAAAGACAAATAAATTACATTGGTAAGAACCTTATGTTCATAATATTAAGATATGTTTCTGCTTAGGAAATTAGCTGATTACTTTACAGTGATATCATAAATTATAAGATTTGATGGCTTAAAGAGTGGGTCTAACCACCAGGAATCTTAGTGTAGATAATGACTCTGGATATTTCTAGGTTTATAGTCACTGTTGTGTCTTGGCACTGTATTCTCAGCACACCCATTTAGTCTTCCCATAACAGGCAGTAATTCAAGCATCCTTCTTCAAATTTATATTGTTTCCCTTTAGTATAATTAATGAGGTAACCACTCTGACTTTTTGGGCCAAATTGATTCACAGATCTGCTTGACATGGAAGTGGAAATCTGTAGCAGATCTTCTGGGTTTTGGTTCCTTTACTTGCCTCATTTAGATGTGTAATATCTATCTGTCCTTGTGTGCTGAATAATGGGTCCAGTAGCGCTCCAAGGGCCTGGAGAATAAATCTTATGAGGAGAGACTGAGAGAGTTGGGGCTGTTTAGTTTGAGGAAGAGGAGGCTGAG
>JAOXOE010000702.1:12164114-12212500 GCA_028565055.1 Phoeniculus purpureus | reverse complement strand
CCTTGTCCTATCATTAGATGCCACTGAGCAGAGCCTGGCTCCATCCTCCTGACACCCACCTTTCACATATTTATAAAAATTAATAAGGTCACCCCTCAGCCTCCTTTTATCCAAGCTAAAGAGACCCAGCTCCCTCAGCCTTTCCTCATCAGGGAGGTGTTATACTCCCTTTACTTGTGGCTTCCGAGACAGAGACCTTGTATGACCCTTTTCTGGTGGAGTATGACAGGTCTCTATGTTCTGATGAGCAGAGGCAGGAACAAGTTACTTTAACTGTAGAGCTCGTGAGATAAAGATAATGGGGTATGGATCGTGGATGGGAACTCTGCACACGGGTGGCTTTTAGTATTTCTGAACTAAAAGCTGCTTGTGAAGAGAACTGATGTGCATAAAGTTCAGCCCTGCAGCCAGCGTTCAGTGTCTTTGACAGGAGCTTTTTCTGCACAAAGACTAGGGACAGTGCACACACACGAAGGTGTTCTGTGGCTTCCCGCAGGACTGAGATGTGGCAGAGAGGCGGCAAGGTAAACCAGCCCTGCTTTGGGTAGCTTTCACTGCTGAAAGAGACTTTGGGCAACTTGTTTGAAGATGAAGGATTTCTGTGGTGCTTTTGTACACAGTTTACACTGCCAACCTTTTAAACCTTCTAACACGGTACAGAGCCTAGAAATATTCACAGTTGCTCTGAAGGTAAGGGTTTTGTCCCGTTGAGCCATTACAATATCTGAGTATAAACCAAAGAGTTTTCAGCTCTGAATAATTTAGGTGAAAGAGTTAGCCCTAGGCCAGGTGCTCTACTTAGGGAGATGGTGAAATCAATTATTCAGAAGAGTAGACAGGTAAAACAGATGGGAAAGGCCGCCAAAACAAGACACCCAGAGGGCAGCTGTTCTACAGGTCCCCTGCAAAGCACCTCACTTACCAAGAGGACTGTGGTGATGAGTCAAGCAGCGGTGCTTGAAAATGAACTTTGCCTTGATAATGCATACAGTTGTCACGGGGAGTGCAGGCACTGCTGCCTAGAAACAATCAATCACCACTGCGATTAAGCCTGTGCAAGCCGTGGTTTAATGTTAGAGGGAGCATTCTCAAAGGACTTAGGACAGAAAGTCTTAAACAATTTGATTTTGAATATGAACCTCAGTGGGGAAGGGGAGAAATGCACTCCTCCAAACGCTGGTTCATTTAAACAGAAGGTGTTTGTAAAATAACTTACACTACAATATCATCCCATTCAATTTTGTCTTTCCACACATACCCAGACGTTAAATTTTGATTGAACTTTTTGAATTTGGAGTACATTTTTCAAGAAAATTTGGGTTTCTCTCTACTTCTGTTTATGGTCATATGTGTCATTTTTCATACAACCCATCATTTCCACTATCATAAACGAATCCATTTGATATTAAAAGTACTCAAATAGTTCAGGAGCTTAAGACAAAGCAATGAAAAGTTTTAAATTAGCTTGCCACTCTTACTGACAAGTGAATACTTTACTGGCTTTTTCTGTCAGTCAGGGTTTGATCCTTTTACTAATGACTGTCACTAACTTTGCTGATGGTTGGCAATGTAAGAGAAGTGTCATGAACATATACGAAAGCTGGCATGATTTGCAGTAAAGAGACTAAATAAGTAAGATACTGTAGTTGTGATTTTCACTCCCATAATAAAGTACCTACTTAAAAATAACCACTCTGGTTACGAGGGAGTAAATTGCCTGTGCAAATGGCAAACTTGTTGTGTAATTGTCCGTGTTTGCGTATGGAGCTACATGCTTTTGTGAACAGTTGACTACTTTTCTTTGCCTTGGAGATATTGTCCCATGAGGCATAAGCTTTTAGCAAGACAAGAATCTCTATTCTGCTTTCCTGCCTCAGGAATCAGCAGTGAAGGATACAAGAGAGGAACTAAAACAGTGATGAAGAGGAGAGAAAGAAGGAGAAAGAAGATACCTGAGCAAGACAAAGAGGTAATCAGATGAAAGATGATGAGGAAAGGCTGAGGGAGCTGGGTCTCTTGAGCTTGAAAAAAAGGAGACTGAGGGGTGACCTCCTTAATGTTTATGAATATGTGAAGGGTGGGTGTCAGGAGGGTGGAGCCAGGCTCTTATAGGACAAGGGGCAGTGGGTGTAAGCTGGAACACAGGAGGTTCCACATCAATATGACTAGGACCTTCTTCACAGTGAGGGTGACAGAGCACTGGAATGGGATACCCAGGGGGGTTGTGGTGTCTCCTTCTCTGGAGACATTTAAAACCTGCCTGGATATGTCCCTGGGTGACTTGATCTAGGTGGTCCTGCTGTGGCAGGGGGATTGGACTATGATCTTTTGAGGTCCCTTCCAATCCCTAATGTTCCGTGATTCTGTGATTTGGCTAAAGGACAGAACTGTGATGAAAGTATACTGATGTTTCAACACTGGGGGGTCCTCCCACTTTAATTTCATCAGCCTAGATGTTGGCATCCTGTAGAAAATGGTACCAAAGCTGTCACATCCCTGCTGTCCTCTTGGAGAGTCTGACTCACTGCAGGACTTTACAAGTTTTATTCAATTTCTATTTCCTGTGTCTCTTCTTTGCCGCGTTACTTAGCAAGACTGAGCCCTCTCGAGCACAAGGTTTATCTCTGCATTTGTAAGACACGTAGCATATTAGATTATCAGTCTTATTGGGAGTTGGGGGAAAGTGTAGCACAGATGATGGAGACAGCACACTCGTGTTGTATTTGCAATATAGGTAATCACAATAACAATTTCTCAGCTAAAGAATTATCTCAGACAACTGTAGACCTTTAAATCTAAAGACTTTTTGGCATTGGTTGTGGTTTTGTTGAAGTAATACATCCATGATGTTGTGATAAATTGTGTGAGAATTAGCTGCAAGACACAGGGCTGGGGCTTAACGAAAATTTCAGACAAAACTACTACAAAAGTGAAACCTGTTGTTAGATCTCAAATCTATACATTTAGCAGAGAAGGGCTTAAACCTGACCGTACAAACAGTGACTCTCGTTCCTTTTCAACTTTCCTCCAGGGTGAAAGTTCTTCTCAAGTAACACTTCATGTGTTTCCCAAAGTGCATGCAAAATTATTTTCTCTGGCATCCTAAGGAAGTTTTTCTTGTTTTATTGAAGTTTTAAGAAATATATTGTCAGATATTCTTGCCATCCCATTGTTCTTCTCCGAGCTGACATTCTGCTTGTACTTATCTAAGATTTTATGGAAGGTATTTTCTAGTTAGACAAGTGTGTACGTGAGCTAAGGATGACACATGGTCAATAAATCTTTTCATTTCCTTTGATCTGCAAGGAGGGTTTCACCATCCTATTCAAAGAAAACAGTATCTGCGGATGTCCATCTTTCTTGAGTCCCTCTTGATATCTCTCTTTCTTTGTGTCTATCGTTGTGGCTTCTTGACGACTTTCATTTGGGAACTAACTTAGATACACTTGAAGCATTTAGTTTCATGTCTGTTTTCTTGCCCCTGTTCTTATCTTACTAAAGTTTAATTACCTTTATTTTCTGTCTCTTTCTCCTGAAAACACAGACATTTTTGGTCTCAGCTGTCCTCAGAGTCCTGTCTATTAGTTTTACTGGTCTTCAACACTGCAACATTGCTTCCTATCACAGTCCACAACCGTGTCCTCTGCTATCTTTAGCAGATTTCCTCTCTTCTTGTCCTGTTGGACCTATTTTGCTCACTTCATTGATGACCTTCCTCATTATTTTCCTGGACTAAACTCTTTCCTTCATATCTTCAGTCTTTTATTGTTTGTTTTTTACTGTTGCTGTTCATACCAATCTCTTCATTTAATACTATTCCTAACTGATATCTATTACTAACTTAAAGATTATCTCACATCTTCATGTTGGTCTATTTCTTATGCCCCTTCTTCTTCTGAAAAAATGTTTGCTACACAGCAAAGTAAATGCTGCTTTCAAATCACGTAATCACCTTGCAATCCTGTTTATTTAGTCAAGTAGGTGTTTGTTTTGAATTCCCATCCTAAAGGGCAAAAAATCTCTCTGCATTAGTAATGTGAGTTCAAGTACACGGTACCTCAAGACGGGATTGTGCTTTCACCTCATTAAAAGTTTTTTCTCTCTTCTTATCAGGCTTTATAATCAGTAAATGACAAAGATCACAAGTGTCATCTCCCCAGTCCCGGGCCAGTGTGAGGCAAAACAAGAAAGATATTCTCTTAGCAATTCCTTGCTATGTCAATGCAGATAAAGGAGTTTTTATTTAGTTTGATGAAAAACAGTATCAGCTTCATAGAAAAAATAATGCAGCTAACAGTTCTGAATTGGCACCAAGTATGGGAGGAATAATTATCCATCAAAAAACTACATTTCTTTTCTGCTCTTTTGAATTCCTGTATTTATTGTATTTAATGTATTTATTCAGCAGGATGTGGACAGGCTGGAGAGTTGGGCAAAGAGAAATTTAATGAAATATAACAAGGGCAAGTGTGGAGTCTGGCATTTGGGCAAGAACAACCCCAGGTACCAGTACAGGCTGGAAATTGACCTGTTGGAGAGCAGTGTAGGAGAAAGGGACCTTGAGGGCAGCAGGATGGCCAGGAGCCAGCAGGGTCCCCTTGTGGCCAAGAAGGCCACTGGCAGACTGGGGTGGATCAGAAGAGAGGTGGTTAGCAGATCAAGAGAGTTTCTTCTCCCCCTCTACTCTGCTCTGGTGAGACCACGTATTATGTCCAGTTATGGGCCCCTCAGTTCCATAAAGTGTCTTGTGGACAGAGTCCAGCGCAGAGCAACAAAGATGATGAAGGGAGTATAACACCTCTCTGATGAGGAAAGGCTGAGGGAGCTGGGTCTCTTTAGCTTGAAGAAATGAAGACTGAGGGGTGACCTTATGAATGTTGATAACTGTGGAAAGGATGGGTGTCAGGAGGATGGAGTCAGGCTCTTCTCAATGTCATCTAGTGATAGGACAAGGGACAATGCTGGAACATAGGAGGTTCCACATAAATATGAGAAGGAATTTCTTCACAATAAGGGTGACAAAGCACTGGAACAGGCTGTGCAGGGGGATTGTAGGGTCTCCTTCTCTGGAGATATTTAAAACACACCTGGGTATGTTCCTGTGTGACTTCGTCTAGGTGATCCTGCTGTGGCAGGGGGAATGGACTGGCTGATCTTCTGAGGCCCCTTTCAATCCCTAATGTTCCGTGATTCTGTGATTAAATATTAAAAGATATTAACAAAGTGATGTTAAGATGAGGTAAATTAAATTGACTGGGGTGTGTGAACAATTCAATGGATTTGCAAGCAGACCTATCTTTAATACTATCTATCAGTGCAGGATACTTACTTAATAGTTGTCGTCAGCATACAGTAGGTAATTTAAAGAGAGGACATGTCATCTATTTCTTCTGACAGTTTTAAATGGCTATCAGTAAATCAGTTCTTAGTAGTCAGTTTACTCATTTAGTCATATTGAGTAAAATCCTTCACTGTTGAGGTCAACAGAGTCAGGATTTTATTTAACAACTCCTCCATCCACCTGTTGTATGGATGCTGAACATCTGGATCAATCCAGTGAAAGCTTCTCACGGGTAATTTGAAATCACTCTGGTACTGTCCACACACCTGAGAAATTTGGTTTTTACTTGGTTCACTTCATTGTGAGTAGCGCCTTGATTGAACAGAATAAACATGGTTTTTTAAAAAAACCTAAGATTACTCTCAAGTTTCTATTAAAATTAGGAAAAGATTTATTAAAATTAATAAAACTCAGAAAATAATACTATTCCTGATGTGACTGAACAGGGCGGTGTCCATTGCTTTCCACTCAGTGCCTCATCGAATAGGAGAAAATTATTTATAATTCAACCGTTAAATTGAACTGACTTGTAAATAATAATGGAACTGAGGAAGGTGTGCTTAAAAACGTGAGAAATCTGACCGGTGTCTCGGGAGTTTCTCTGAAAAGCAGATAGGAAATGCCATTCAGAAATGACCTCACTACACTACAGGGTCTAGATATCACTAACTCTCACGGACACAAATTGACCTTTTTAAATGGCTTCATGTAGGTAAATCCCAATCTGCAGTCAAACTATCTTTGGCATCTGATACAGTTTTTGCAGTAATACCTGTGGTGAAAGAGTTGCTTGTCCATCACCTAGGAGTGATCTTTTCATCTAAGCTAATTTCAAGAGGTTGTAAAAGAGAAATTGTTATCTAATACATGGTTTGATATCTTTGTTCAAGTGTCTGGAAATTAAGAGGAGTTCACTTTTTATAATTCATTAAAGTAGATTATTTTTTAAATTCTGCTCCCGTTAAAGAGAGTGAGATTCATAGAACTGAGATTGGGTGTAGGCTGACACGACTGGGCTATTTCAATGGCAAACTGTACAGTGAATCTTTCACAATAAAATCCCTGACAGCACTACTGACCATCTAATCACTTAAATCAAGATAGATTTTATCCCAATGCACACACACTTTCTCTTTGTGCTCACTACACACCAGTGATTTTCACCTCGAAAATAATGTATTATAAAAACATTACGTACACGATGAGTAGTTACTGAAAGTCTGAATGTAGAAATTGAAATTTGAATCAAATCCTGCTTCTTGGGAAGGTTACTGTTCTTTTATACCTATTTTCTTTTTTGTTCTGTTTTTTCAGAAATGGAAATACACAAGCATCCTCTGAAGATATGATCCCCTCCCACTGCCCTGGTGCCCTCCATTTTTGGAGGAGATCCACTGGTAGACAGTCCTCACTCATGTTATTTGTGCAAAGAGACAACTTAGTCTGTTTTCTCATGAGATCTGAAACAGTCCTGGTCATTCACTATTTTCAGAAGTCTTCTTACTCTCAAGAATTTTCCTGACTGACATTTTCAGAAAGACACTTAAAAAACTTGGCTCTTCTATCACTGGAGGGTTTAAAGACCAGAAGGCTCATGATTTTCTAATTACAAAACATGGGCTGATAGGATGAAGAAAAAATACAAATGAAATAGCCAAAGTGTTTTACTTCAGTGGAAAAATACTGTGACCCTTCAAATCACTGAAAGAGAAGGTAGCAAATACTTTAGCTTTTGAATATATCAATTTATATGTGAAGCTATTATTAACATACACCTTCCTGTAGTGATTCATACAGATGTTAAGCAGGATTATGAGACAAATAAAGGCATAACCACTCTCTTAAATCATGTTAAACTGATCAAATGGTTCTGTGCAATACTCTAGCTACTTACTTAAAACAAGATAAAACATGATTAGTGCACATTAGCAGTGTGTTAAAATTAATAATCTCAAGGCACACATTACCCAAGCAAAGAGTACAGAACTGAAATAGAGTCGAGTAAGAAATTTTCACTCATCAAAGAAGTTATTAAAAATATGTTATTAATTTCATAAAATAACTAATGAATACTTGTGCTTGCTGATTCAACAAACCTCCAAACACTGTTTAATTTTAAGTTAATGGTTTCTAGGCTGGAGTCTGCAGATGCCTGGAAGCCCATGGTCTCCTCCTAAGAGGAAGAAAGCAAGAGAAGTTAGCCTTTGAAATTCAGCATTCTGCTGTTCATCTTCCAAGAGCGGCGTGCCAAAGCAGAGTCTACCTCCTCGTCCATCCAAAACCAGGTGAGAGTATGGAATTAAAGCACTGTCATTTACTCAGCTTGCCATTATTACACATCCTAATTGTACTACTACAGCAGTTATTATGAGGATGTAAATGCTCGCTGTGTAAACCTCTATTGCAACAAAAGCAGAAAACAGCATGGAATAAAAAAAGATTCAACACAGAGTTGGAGATGATGGAAAATACTCCATCTGCATTCTCCCCATGTGACACATTGACACAGAAATTAGTGCAAATTCATGCCTCTATTTTTAGAGCTTAAAACATTATGGGGTGGCAGCTACTTTCTCTAATACAATTCACTGTGCCCTATGACCTTACCAAGTGTTGCATCCAACAAGCCACCCCGTTAAAATGAATGAACAGGCTCAGCAACTCATGTTGACTTCTCTTGCAGCACAACAACATGTGTGACAGCAGTGATGTGGCATGTGCCCGTGACTCACAGAGAGTATTTAACAGCATTTTTGCTGTAGCACCATTGTGTACTCAAACCTGTGTAGAGGAGTGGGACAGGGTTGGGAAATACGGATGATACGTAGCACAAGAAAGCTGACTGAGTATTAAGCAGCAGTTGGAAAACCAGAATTCAGACTAAATTTGCATTAAATTCCATGCTGAAAGTCTGCTGCTGCTGCTGCTACTACATAATTCCTCTTGATTTACAGAGAGTCATACAGACCTAGACAATTTAAAGTTGTTCAGGTTCCTAACTTCTCATTGCAAGCAACCGAGCTATAAGCACCAAAATATCTTAGTGATAAAGCATTTAATCTCTGCCTTTGCTTCAACTCCCCTTGTGTAGAATTGAGATTAATACTGCCTCTCTGAGAACGTGTGTGAGGTTTTGAGATACTATGGTAAAGAGGCAATAGAAAAACCTAAAGCAGATGCTTTTTGCCAGATAGAGACTTGAAGGCAGCATAAAGTTTTGGCTGTTGCAGTGTTTGTATTTCTCATCAGTAGCCTTTATTTTTATTCTGCTTCTGTGAACACTCTGTGGAGACTATCTTTGATGTCAGTTGTCACTATGGATTTTATTTATTTTGTTGTGTCATAGAAAACCCTTGTACTTTAGCCAGAGTTCAAGACTGGGAGGTGAGGAGGAGGGGGAACAGGCTTAATAATAATCCAAAATATAAACCAGAAACCAGAATAGTTATTTTCAACAGGAGTTTATTATAATTTTTTTTTTTTCCTTGAAGAGCTCTGCTTCTTGTAGTGTTTTTCCCAAATACATCACCAGAAAAGTACATGCTCACATCTGTTTTCATTGTCTGCATTTTTGGCTGAGAGGTTGATTTTATTTTCTTTTCCTCCCAAAAGGAAAAACCCAACTGTGCAAAACAGATTCAGTTCTTTATCAAGTACTTTTATACAATTAATGGATGATAAGTCACTGTGCTCACAGCTGGGCACATTCAGTTTCCATCTTGATTTTGGTTAAATGCTACCGGAATAGAAGATATTTATTAATAAGATCATTATACACAGAGATGAAAAATCTGCAGTCCTGAGTAATGATTTTGCCAAAAAAAATACAGAGATGAGAAGTCTGCAGTCCTGATTAATAATTTTGCCAAGGGGAGAGGACAGCTAGTCCACAGAATCAATAGCAAAACTCTGCCAAATATAGCCATAGGAAGAGTGCAAGATGGAATATAGAAGTAAAAAAATTGCTTGGCAGCTTTTACAGCAGTTGAGAACTTTTCTCTCTGCAGTAATCATAGTGCCTGTCTCACCAATGCCTGTTACTGTCATCTTTAACCTTATCTACCCAATTGAAAGAGACCTCTGGGAGTATCTGCTATGGAGATGTACAAGACCTTGTCTCTGCACAGTTGACGGAGAGGTTTCACCACGGTCTCTGGCAGATAACCTGGCTTGATCTCAATTAACTTTAAATGCTCATTGAGACACTGATGGTGAGGGTGCACTTATCCTGTGTTAACTAGTCAGTTCTTCTGGCACAGCAAATATAAATCTTCTCCCCTGACTGCTCGGGGACCAAGGGTCTGGCAGAAGGCACAGTCACTCATGTCATGGACATAGGGTGCCAATGGTCATACAGATGACCCAATCCAAATACCATCCTTGTGTGCGTGGTTTTATTCCATAACACATGGTAGGAAAGGCTGTTATTCCCATGTTGCATACAGAATATAGGTGGGGTGAGTCTCTTTCAAGTCACAGGTAATATCTTTGAAAGAGCAGGAATTGTACCAAAAACCAAGTCTCCCATAGTTGGATAGACTGACTAGTCTTCACTATGCTTGTCCTCACAGTGAATGTGGCTGGCATGTTCAGCAGACCCCCAGCAGGATTGTTTTGTCGGCAGTACTAGTGCAGGTATTTCCAGTGTGACACTGGTGGTTATCCACAAAGTCAGTCTTGGTCCCTTCCTCACAAGCCACGCCATCAGGCAATCATAAATCTCAGTCATCTTGGCTGATTTGCATATATGTTTTGTTTTGTACATATGTTACTGGGGTTTTGTCATACTGCCTGAAGCAAATGTTTGGAAACTAAAGTACATATGATAAAGTACACATGATGCAGATTATGAACTGTGTACATACTCCTTATAGAGATCTGGACTCCTCAGGTTGTCTGTATCTTCATTTTATTTAGAAGGATGTCTAACTGTTAATCCTTACTAAGTCAATAAATTGTCTGCATCCATAACTGTAGATATTTTACTGCAATGATAAATGAGGTTTTCAGCACAGGGAACTTTTTCTAAGGGTAGAAGAGAGTACTGATAAAGGAATTTCAAAACATGGAGGCAGAAACACTGCGCTCTGTACAAGTAGTGAGGGACTGTGTTATGCTGTGGCTCTAAAAATCTCATGGAAACACCTGAATTCAGCACCTCCTTTTACTCTAAGACCTGGAAGTTTAGGTCAGCCATTGTTAGGACTAGTCAGTGATGGCATGACAAAGTCAGCTCTCCCCACACCTATATTCCTCTCCTCCTGTGGGAACAATTACTCAATGCAGTAAAAACTGCTGAGAAGTACTCAAAGTTTCAATCCTGTTAAATACCCTGAGAAGGGAGGATACTTGATATGTTGGTGATGTGGACTCTAAAGTGGATTAATGCTGTGTACCTAATAGGCTTAGGTGTTGGATTTTTCAGCTCTCAGAACTCAGCCAAATAAAGCCAGGTTCCTCCACAAGGCTACGTGCTGCTTCCTCAGGTAAGAATACTTCCACTCTGAGATGGAAAAGATCCCTTCCATGTTGACTGCAGTGCTCTTGTAAGAGCAAAGTTCAAAATCTGCTTTTATAGTGTGGAAACTGTACTTCTGTCGTTCACTCGGTAGTGTCAGAAATCTTCACGTTTGAATTTTCACAACAATAATCATAGTATTGCCTCTCAATGGGAATTCAGCCTAGCAATTACCAGCCCAGACAAAATGAATGTTTCAAAAAATTATCACCACTCCAACCTAGGGTTTTATAATGCAAGATGCTTTATAATCTGATTGAGGAGAAATTCTCACATTCTAATAAAATAAAGTAACTGGAGGCAGACTGAAATTAATAGTCAGCAGCAATAACAATACCCTGTGTAATTAAGTACTTCACGTTTCAAGAACGCCTATTCACACAACACTTAAATAGCTCAACAGTTTGGCCAGTTTCCCTCGGTTGTGAGGAAAGAAAAGCACTCAGCCGAGTGGACATCCTCATTGCACATCTACTTCAGGGAAACAGTTTCTGTCCAAGCTTTTGCAATTAGATCATCCCACGTTTATAAAGTGCACAGAAATCAGTCATATACAGTACACATTTTCTTTAAATAAAGTCGCTTGGAGGCTCAGGTTCTCCGTAGGTCAAAGGGCAAAGCACTCAACAGAAGAGGTCAACTGAACGGGGAGACCAGGGTTATGGGAGAAGCATCCTAACTGATTAGTGGGCAGATTGCTCTGAGAGTTGTCAATCACATTTTTCTTCCTTCAACATAAACACGTTTCTTTCTAGTCTCTTTAGGCTTTGCTAGGCAGTGGGGCCAAATTACTGCAGTGCAGAGCTCACAGCTGCCATGGGGTCAGGTGGAAACTGTGAGAACTCAGTACTACTCATGATTAGTCTCTAGACTGGGGTGGGATAATGGTCATCTTGAAAAATAAGACAGAAAATAAGATTGCTCCTAACTTTTCATGAAAATGCTCTTGTGTCAAAGTATTTAATAAAGTGTGTCTGATGTGCTCTGCTGCACACCCAGACACACACACATCAATATGCTCCTTCTCGATTCAAGTCTATTCTATAAAAAAAAAAAAACCAAGCAAACCAAAAAACATAATTGATGTCCATGGCATTACTCCACTCTCTAGAAGTTTTGAATGAGGTTCTCTGTGGAGGTTCATAAAAGCTCTTTAATGCATGTATCGTATAAACCCCATGTAATTTTCTATGTGGATATAATCATAGAATCATTCAAACTGGAAAAGACCCTATGGATCATGAAGTCCAACCATCAACACTACAAGTTCACCACTAAACCAGATCACCCAACACCATATCTAAGCAACTTTTACACACATCCAGGGATGGTGACTCAACCACCACCCTGCGCAGTTCATTCCAGTGTTTGACCACTCTTTCCTTGAAGAATTTTTTCCTGATGTCCAGTCTATCCCCACTCTGTTGAAGTTTGAAGCCCTTCCCTCTGGTTCTGTTGCTCCTTACCTGTGAGAAGAGACCAGCACCAACATCTCTACAATGTCCTTTCAGATAGTTGTAGAGAGAAATGAGGTCTCCTCTTAGCCTCCTCTTCCTCAAACTAAACAGCCTCAACTCTTTCAGTCTCTCCCCGTAAAACCTTTTCCCTTAAGATGTATTATATAATGTCTCTCTTTCCCTTTTATGACAAAATAATACAGAAGAAACTTCTGACTCCTTACATCCTTTATTGTTTTATTTTATAAATCTAACCAAAAAATTACTCACAGCAGTCTTTACCAACAAGCTGCATCTGTTTAGTATTAAAGTGCTAAAAAATAATAATAAAACCATTGCTTTTGGAAAACCCAAATAACCTGAGGAAAAACAGCATCCATCTGGCCCTTGGTATAACTGGTTTTTACATCAATTGGATGTTTCTGGGATTGCAAGATTCAACACTTATCTTTAAGTAGAGTGAGTTTCTAAAGATGTAGCATCCAGAAACTTGTGAGTAATCTGTCTGCTTAGAAGTACAATATTGTGTTACCAGATCTGTGGAGCAAATGCACAATAAAGTTAATCCTTTGGTTCTGGAAAAGCTGAAGGTATTGCTATGGCAGATGTGCTGAAACAGAAGTGTTTATGTTTGTTAGGGCTTGTGAAGCAGCAACTCCTCCAGCTCACAAGTATTTGAATTTCCTGCAAACATTTACCTAAGGGCTATCTTGGGGGAGGAAAAGAGCTCGGAAAGAGTCTCGGAACCCTGTCGGCAGATGGGCAAACCTTGCATTTTCTCAATGAAGTTATTCTCTGTGAATGTAGTCGTTATGGAACTAATGTGCTTTTGGTGTATGGGTACGGTATTACCCAGACCAGTACCCTGCTATATTTAATATACTTTCCACTTCTTCCCTCTTACTATGCCATATACAGCCATATGGAAAGCAAGATTAAGGATTTTGTGCTGTGAAGGTGTGAAATAACTCTGGTTTGGCCAGAGCTTAGAGATGGAGCTGCCTTCTAGACCTTCTCTCATAGTGAGCTCCCTAGAGAAGACCACAAAGTTTTAGCCCAGAAAACCAGGTTCTGTAGAGGACTAAGAGAAGTAACACAAAATAGCTCGGTTAGGACTCAAATGAAAATGAGTCATGTATAGCTTTATCCCTGCCTACGAAATCCCTGCAGGCAGGTCCTTCCTTCCATGCCTGGTTACAGCTGACTTCGGGACTTCAAGTTGCAGATGTTCTGTCCAGGCCTCGAAAATTCTTCCTTCTATTCCTTTCAAAGCCTTGCTGGCTGCCTTCCTCCCTTTCCAACTGTCTGTGGGAGCAACTGATTCCCAGCTCTGTGATATCTCTACCTTTCCCAAATGAAGGCACAGTTTCCCACTTAGCGAGAGAGAGATTTTTGTCTGGGCACTTTTCAGGGTTTAATTATGTTAGTTGGATTATATCAAAGCTGGTGGGGCAGGCGACTGCAGTAGCACTTGGAAGTGTTTGTGCTGGGGACTTATAAGCATGATATTACTGTCCCTTCCCCTCAGAAGCTTTTAGCTGAAACCTGAAAGGCAATAAAAATGGACTCCCAAAAGAGTGAAGAGGTTTGCCCTCACCAGCAAAGTAGCCCCAAGAGAAGGACAAAAGAACTGGGAATAGACCATAGCTCCACTGGTTCCCTCTCTGCTTTACATTCACTGCAAACACAGTGGGACACATTCAGTTTGCTCTATGGATGACCTGGATTCACCTCCGTGGTCTTCTCACTAAATATATCCGAGTTCTTCATTCAGTATAGAGATAGTCCTCTCCGTCTGGATAAAGAATCATTATGAGCGCTGTCAGCAAAGCAAAGGGAGTCCCCGAGGGCCAGTTACACTAACAGTATATAAAATAAAGATGAAAAGCCCTGAACTGAATTCCCTGTTAGAGAGGGAATGACAGGAGGTGGAACGGAAGAAAGAACACATTTCTGACATAACAGTTATTTTCTCTGTTGTTACAGCTGGGAATCAGCATAGTCCTTTGTCAAGAGCTGGGATACCACTAAACTAACTCCTGCGTAAATACAGATTAAGAGGCCAGTAATTTCCCTGGATCATTTACAAGGTATGTCTGTGACAACATAGGAGGATGTACAAAGAAACAGTTGAACTCTAGTCATCACCATCGTAAATAATCTCAGAACTAAAACTTAGCAATGATTGTCCAATTGTTTTGTAGGTATCATGAAAGAAGAGTTTACACCAAGATTTTGAAGGAGGATAATTAGATTACTTGATGTTACCAGAGAGCTGCTACCAGGAGATGATGGCTGGAACAGAACATAAATGGAACTGATGATCAAGCAGGTATGTGGAATTAGGTGTTCTCTGCATGGATGGATGGCAAGGAGGAGATTGTATTTAGGAGCTGAACAAGATGCAGTAGGTGTGTCCAACTAGTTTATCAAAATATCTGGAAGTAAAGGTAAAATCTTGTGTCAGCTGATGAGAAAGGGAAATGCAGTTGAGAGATGCCTAGGAAAGGCAATGTGGTCTGGCAGTTGGCTAAGGTTCAGAAATTAGTTCCAACTCATAAACATAGGAAGTACTCATAAAAGTAGAAAGAAGATTGTGTCCGGGTAGTTCAGCTCAGCTTAGTTCAGATAATCTGTTTGTTTATACTATAATCAAATCCCAAAGTAGGCATCAGTGCTCTCATTCACCATGCCTAGTACTTACCGTCCCACGCAATAGCTACCCGTGTGTCACAGTGACTGGAGACAACTGGAGTTTGGAGTAGAATAAAGACTGATATGTCTCTGAAGAGGAGAGAGAGAGACACAAGAAAAGAATCATAACAGAACATTATGGGACTATTAGAGAGGCAAGAGGCAGGTGAAGAAAATCCTTCACAGACAGCAATAGAACTTGAGGAGTATAAACCATCAGGCTGATCACACTCAAATGGTAGATATATGGCAAATCAGAAAGGAAAATCTTCAGATGTTGGTTCTAAAATTTGACCAACAAGAACCTATACAAGGTCAACTTTGATTGAAAGTAATAAAGTCAGATTCCAAAGGGACTGGAATTAAAATAAAGCAGAACACTAATATAATCTCCAGGCAGTGATTTGGATTTTCTATTCGCTATTTGTGTAAGAGGTGGAAGGGATGCCCTAGATTACCAAGTCTACTCTTCAGTTCTGGAAGGAGCTCTATCTCAGAGTTTATAATTTATTAAGCTTAACATGAAAATGCTACTTTTTTTCTTCCTAGTGCTAGTGGAATGGTGTTTCAGAAGTTCAGCCTTCTGATAATCAGAAACTTTAATTTATGGGATGAATTTATTCATTGCTCATTAGTAGTCATTTGTCCTTGTGTCATCATTGTCCATTTGCTTAAGTATCTTTTCTCTCGCTTTAGTGCCTAACCTGAATGTATTTATAGAGAGCAATTATATCCGCTCTCAGCATGAATGAGCTTAGAGATGAAAGGGAGAAGGAAGCAAACATGTTGCTTCAGCCTGGACCAGCTGGAATCTCTTTGTTCAGACTCATGTAAAATGTTGTGCAGCAGCTGAATCTGGAAGCAGCATTTGTGCAGCTCATAGCAATATGATACAGATCTCGCCACCTCACAGCCAGATGAGATGGACGTAGCAAGCCACAGTTGCTATCTGAATATCCATGGGTACTGTGGAACTGAGAACACTAAAACTACAGCCCAACTTAGCTGGAGAATAACGATCTGCATTTGACGGCGATAAAAACCCACTGTAAACATTTCCCACCGTTATCACTTGTGTTGGAAATTGAGTATCTGTCTGTATTAGGTTATGCAAACTGTGAGGTTTATTTTGCAGAGGGAACTACTTGATGTTGTCTGCATGCTGTAGATTCTGAAGTCAGCAGCTCCTTCTGTTCTTTCCTAGAGCTGTCAAAAGGCTGTTTCTCAGAGCTCTTCACATTCAACATGACCAGAGAAGAGCAGGGTTTGCCCATCACATCTCTCATACTTTGTACACAAATTTCTAACTGCAAATAGATTCAAGAATTCAGCCATAACAGCATGTGTTCAGATAAGTGGTTTGAAAGAGGGATCTTTAAAGGGAAAGAAAACAGCAATAAGCCATTTTTCACTTGGTGGCATCTTATTGCTGCCAGCAGCAGCAAGAATGGCTAATAAACTATACAAAGTGTTACAGACATTAAATATGTAATTGCACCACATTCCTTTGGCTAGAAGTCTTGATTGATTGAGAGACATTTGTTGTGAATAATTTTAAAACACCTTTTTAATTTTTGCATAGAAAGATATTTTAGATCTAAAAATATTTATTCCTCTCAGATATGTGTTTGCACTTGCTGTCACTCACGCTGCAAAGGATGGGCTTCTTCCAGTCAAAATCTTCTCGGGATTCCATTGACTGCAAAAGCAATGAAAAATTAAGGGTCTATAATTCTGAAGAACATGCACCTGCCATTGTACCTGCAATTGATTAGTTACTCTGTGGAATAATGTGTCCAATTGGCCCTTTTCTTCTGGAAAGTGTCATTTTAGCTTGGTTTAAAGTTAAATCCATCCTGTTCCTTGTAACTGACCTTTGTGCATCCTCACGTAAGGGCAAATTTGAGCTCGTCTCACAGTTCAGTTCAAACTATGCTTCTTTCCCGAGGAGGATAGAAATACAAGAGTACTACAGGTCAGGGTTGTGGTGCATCAACAGAGCTACCTAAGGAAGCTTGTTCAATATCTGATTTAAGTGTAACATTCTTACAGTGTTTTCAGAGAAGAAGCAAAACAGTGTGGTTATCCATGGTGTTTCTCACAGGAGTTCTGCATTGAGGTTCTGGAGACAGGTTTGAATTCAACTTGTCCTTTGCACTATACTTGCCTGATCATAGGATGAAAGCCCTATGGCAATTGAGAAAGAAACTGCACATTGCAGTAACTAATTAGAAATCAATTTTGGCAGCCTACTCAGTGAAAAGGGATGAAAAGGCAGAGGTGGTTTTTAAGGCTTTCAGGAAGGAGTGGTCAGATACTGCTTGTATCCTGCAGCCAGTTCACAATTCATCTCACTACCCGATCATCTAGACCACACTGCCTCAGTTTGTCTGCGAGGATGCTATGTGAGGCTCTGTCAAATGCCTTACTATGGTGATAGGGTGATGTGATGCTTTGTGTTTCTCCACATATATAAACCCATAGGAGAAGCTGACCTCTTCTGCATCACAGAATCACAGAATATTAGGGATTGGAAGGGACCACAGAAGATTATCTAGTCCAATCCCCCTGGCAGAGCAGGAATATACCAGGCACAGAAAAATGTACCCATGTGCTTTGGAAGCATATATTATAGTAAAGCTGATTGCATCTCCCAAAGGAAAAAGAACTGGATCATACTGAAGCATTTCCCTGAGTAAGATCTGACCCACAGACCACCAGATGGACCAAACAGCTAAATCTGTAGGAAACTCTGAAATTCTTTTATTCTAAAAGTAGGAAATGCCCAACATATCCAATAAAAGACCTGATCTCTGAAGAAATCCAAATCCAAAAAGGAAGAAGGTAAAACCTCCATGAGGTGCCTAGGCACTTGTCTAATGGCACTGACCATTTGTAGAACATCCTCAGGTCTAGAGTGATGATCAGCAGCACCAAGTGATGTGAAGGTACGTTTCCTTGAGACCAGCTACACTTTGAATGGTGCTAGCAAGTTCTGGCATCTAGAAGTCATGGTCCAGATCAGGGACTACTGTGGTAGACACTGTACAGGCTATCATGAAAAGAAAATTGGTGCCACATTGTTGTGTGATTTCTTGGTGTTTAATTGGAAAAAACCCCCTGCGGTTATCCAATGCTCTAGGCGTACGCACAAAGCACGTTTAAAAATACAATAGGCACTCAAATGGGAACATTATTAATTAAAGGCCTTCACGTACTGTACAAATGAAACGTTCTTCTCTCTACCTACTCAAGTCATTCATTCAGAAAAATCCTGGGAAAATCGTTAGGCTTCGCAATGTGCCCCATAGGTCAATGTATTCAGGCTCCAACAGACCAAGTGGGAGGAGTGAGTTCCAGACCAGTAAAATCTTCGTTGCTAACTCCCTCTCAAAGGGTGTGCATTCAGAAATGTGCACAGCACGCTCACACAAAAATGGCTTTAGCCCTTTGCCCAGCTCAAATTTTAAAGGAGTCCTTTAATATATGTATGTCCAACCAAGGAAGTGATGCTGACCTATGCTCTTGTCTGAAGCACAGCACTGGGAAAGATTTTGAAGCCCTGAAGGACTTTCAGACCTACAGCTTGCTTGACTTTTTATTCTGCTGTATGTATCCTTATGGTATAGATTTATACCACAGCCACTTCCTTTCTCTATGCTATGAGTATCTCATGTACTCTTTATTTAATAGCAGTGGCATCCTTGAGGGTAAAATTATCCCTGGGCAGCTCACTGACAGTAGGTTACAAAACATACCCATGAGAGCTGGTCTTCCAACTACTATCCCTACAATAGTATGTTACACTATATATCCATGCAATATCCCTATATAAAAAGTCCCATTTTAGTACAGGGACGGGTCAAAGTCTGGCTGCAGAACCCAGAGCCAAGCTTCCCTCATGCTTATAAATTTTGGTGCTGCATTTCAGATCCATCCCCTAAATCGAGCTGGCTTTCAGTGTTCAGAACAATCCCTATCTTATTTTGCTTGCTGGCTGCAAAACAGTAGGAAGATTGTGAATACCTTGCTCAGGCCCTAATTAAAAATCCCAACTCAAACTTAATATTTCAAACATTATTTAAAATACATTAAGATAGTCAGTCTATTGCTGTTGCTCATTACTCTGTCGAAACCTAATATTAGTAACAGCATGTACAGAGGACCTGGAGCATGAATTAATAATGAGGTGCTTGTGCTGGAAAACATGCGGGAGCCTGGTTCCCCGAGTTGGCAGACATCCGGCAGAGACTGGTTTGCTCTTCTCCACACAGTTATCAAATCATCTGCTCAGCAAAATCATTGGGAAGGAAAGTATTTCTGATTAGTTTACTTCCTCTGATAATCAGTTTCCAAAAACAACAAGGATTAAAAAAGAATTAATGGGGCCACATCGGGGAAAAAAGTTTTACCCCAATGGCATTGTACTACTGATCAAAGAGTCACAGTGCCAGCAGTTGAGTATACTCTTCAGTTGGGTGAGGACTCCCCATGTCCTCAGCCTGCCCTAACCTTGCACATGAAGTCTCTTCTTGAGGCTTTTGAGGTGAGGTTTTCATCACCTCTTTCCACCTTTCTCATTGTCCCAACAGGTCTGAACAAGGATATAAAGTGCCCATGTCATGGAGCCAAGGTACTGGATGTGTGCGTAGGCTTCGTTTAGATACGAGCAGGGACTTAAGAACTCAATGAGCTCTTCAGGTAATGCCACAACCAGGAAAGATGTGCAAGCTAAAACTAATAACCCCCTGCAGTGTTGGGTGTTACGGTTTAGGGGTGAACCCTAGGTAGAGTAGGGTTGATGGTTGGACTCAATGATCCCAAGAGTCTTTTCCAACCTGAATAATTCTATGATTCTGTGATTCTACAGACTGGGCAAAGAGTGGCTAGAGAGCAGCCTGGCAGAGAGGGACCTGGGACTACTGATTGACAACCAGTTGAATATGAGCCAGCAGTGTGTCCAGGTGGCACAAAAGGCCAACGGCATCCTGGCTTGTATCACAAATAGTGTGGCCAGCAGGACTAGAGGCGTAATTCTCCCCCTGTACTGGGCACTGGTGAGACCTCACCTTGAGTACTGGGGGCAGTTCTAGGCCCCTCACTTCAGGAAACACGTTGAGGGGCTGGAGTGCGTCCAGAGGAGCAACAAGGCTGGGTAAGGGACTGGAGGGAAAGTCTGATGAGGAGAGTCTGAGGGAGCTGGGGTTGTTTAGCCTGGAGAAGAGGAGACTCAGGAGGAACCTTATCACTCTCTACAACTACCTGAAGTGAGCTCCTAGTCAGGTGGGGGTCGGGCTCCTCTCCCAAGCAACTAGTGAGTCATCTTCCTTAGAGGCACTTAAGAAAAGATGATGTGGCACTTAGTGCCATGGTCTGGCCAGTGTGGTGATGTCAGTTCATAGGCTGGACTTGATGATATTAGAGTTCTTTTCCAGCCTCAGTAATTCAGAGATTCTGTGATTTGCAGTGCGTAATGCCTCTACGTTTCTATAGGGGTGTATATGTCTACGCTACATGCATATCAAAATATGGTTCAGCCACGTAAGCTGTATTTTTCATATGTGCAATAATACCAGAGCTCGATCAGTGATGTGGTAGAGAGACTAGCTTTATAGATTTATTTCTATACGCGTGCATATCCCCCTCTTACACAGGCTTTGCAGGGAGCTGGGGTTCACCTGTCCTCATGGTGCCCCACACTGGTCTTCTCCACCCCTCCAGGCTTTGCTCCTGGGGGTGAGCCCAGCTACCTTTGTACTTCCTTGGCGCTTGGAAAAATATCTCCAATATTTGCAGAAAACTAGTAGTAGCTGAAGCTCTAGCTGTGCCCTAGCGTGACACCCCCGTTTCCTTTAAGGTGAACCATTACCCCCAGTGCAGCATTCAGTTCTGTGCCTACTGCCTCGTTCTCGCCCTGTAAATTAAAAGGTGTGATGGAGAAGGAAATCTTCCAGAGTGAATGAGCAAAATTATAACATAATTTTGTGTAATTTTTGATGCAGGAAACAATTTTCTCAGTGCACCTGTTGTGTGGAGAAATAAGGCTGCCTCAACCATCAATCTGTGGGACCTCAGAGCTCAGCCTGAAAGCAAAGGTGAAACGAAATACGAAAATTGCAGTGCAGCAGAAGAGGAGTCGGCTATCTGAGGGCCTCTGCTGAAATCCCATCTTTCGGGTAGGGTTTCTTGTGCATTTTCGTGTTTTGGTCACCTGACGGTCGCTCTCTGGCCTAATTGGTTTCCTAGTTAACAGACTAGGTAATGATGTAACCAGAGTGTGTGGGAACCAGACCTGTGTGACAGATACAAATTTTCCCAGCCATACTAATTTTGCCTGTTTACCTGGTCCTGCTGCTGGTTATCTGGAAACTTGAACTACTCAAAGGATATAATGAGCCTAGCAAAGGTGGCGACACAGCTTCATCATTTCTCATAAAATCATCCCCTGCTGCAAAATATAACAAGCTGCAAAGTTTTTGTGATTAAACAACACAATGTTTTAGTAGATATGGCTGTGTCTGCAGCTTTGCTTTACTTTTCCTGTGGCTGGCTGAAGTGAGAACGGGTTGTTAGTAGCCTAAAGGAGCAGATGAGCTCTGTTCAGTTACAAGCAGGTCTCAATAACCACTTTCTGCTCTCGACTGTCTGCTGGCCCCAAGCACTCTCACACAGTTGCTCGTTCGGGGTGGTGATTTTTGCAGCTGAATGTTGTTGGCATTTTTTGTATAGCAACAACAAGATTTCAAAAAGGCTGCAGCTAAGACCGGGGTCCTGTCGACTGGGCAATGTGTGTAAATATATAAGGCCAAACAGTCCTCTAAACGCAAAGTGATGCATTCCAAATACCTCAGACAGAGGTGACTTGGTGGAAAGAAAAGCTTTGCAGCCTGAGACAGTAATTTTTAAAACAATCAGCCCCATGTAAAATAATTACAGAATCACTCTGGTTGGCAAAGACCCCTGGGATCACTGAGTCCAACCATCAACTTAATTGGAGAAGGGAGGTGAGAGGGAAAGGGAACACCTGGCTTGGAGAAGGTCTGACTAGCTTCTTTCTCCACATGGTGGACAAAGAATGGAGATCTCAAGACTTATCTCTACAAAACACCCCAGTAAGTGCATACAGCTGGTACTGGGGAATGCTGGTATCGTAAGCAGCTTGTGCTGAGGATGTGCCTGACATCTGGCATTTCTGTGGTCCTCAGGGAGTTCCCACTTGTCCTTGCAGAAGGGACCACCTCTCTCTGCATAGCAGTTAAATTTTCTAACAGGTCAGGGCACCCAGGCTGTTGCTGGATGGGCTCCAGAGCCTGGAGCAAACTTTGCCATGACCCTGATAGTTATTGCTGTGCAGGACAATGAAGCCAGAATGGCCTATGCCTGATGTTCTTCAATCGAGAGGAAGTTTTGTGTTTGTTTGTGTGCATCTGGCTCTTCTTCCACTTTGCACTCAGACATGTTTGATAAACAGAAGAAACTGAGGCAGAAGCAAGGGGCTGCATCCCAAGGTGATGTGAAACTGGTTTATGTTTTTCTTGAAAACAGGACTCTTAAAAGTGATGACAGGTATCATGGAAGGAGCAGGGCTTTGCACGCACTTGATGTGGCTAGCTCAGTCAGTAAATGCGATGTTAAGGAAAAGGCACCCCTCAGTGTTTCTGTGTATTTCTGTTTGAAGTTTATACGATGCCTAACGCGTATGCAATGGATCTGAGGCCTGACATCTACTTAAACTCTTTGGGAGCAATATCAAACATTTATGGGGATTAGTGTTAGAACTGGTGTAAACATAGCAAACAATCTGCTGTAAGTGTATGCTCACATTTCCATAAGTTATGTAGGTAAGCAGAGCCACCGGAGAGGAAAGAAACCCTGAGAGGTAGTTCTCAGCTAACTACTTCTAGGGCAGGTAGAGGCAGACACTAGTAGAACACAACTATCTCAGGCTATCAGTGTCTACATCCTCATTAAATGCTCTGTCCAGAGCCGCAATTCAGTTCTGTAACAGGTAAAAAAGATTTAAAGCGATGCAGCTCCATTGTGCAAAACCACTAAAAACCAGATAAAAATGATTTAGTATTTCCAGGTGCACTGTAATTCTTGGCAGGAAAAGCTAATTCCAGGTGTGCAGCTTCAAAAAAAAAGAAAATCCAACAAAAATCCAACCCTGTTGTCAAACCTGGATAAAACCATCAAGTTAGAAAAATAGCATCTAAACTAGGAACAAAGTCCAGAGTGTAGCTGTGGAAAGACAGCCTCTCCACCGAAGAAATTACTGCCTCTGAGTGAAGCTCCCTATTACTTAAGTAAACACAGCTAGATTCTGGGCAGTGTTTCAAAAGAGATAAAGCCTTGGCATGCACGAGCACATCGAAAGATGACATGTTCACCGTGGGAGGTATGAGGTGGGGTTTCCAGCAGTGCCAACATTTCTCTCACAAATACATGCTTAGGGCCAGCTACAAAGCTCCTGGAGCAAAAAGCAAACCTTTCCACTGTCTCCAGCGGGCTTTGTATTCAGCGTTCACTCACGCTAGGAGAAAGGGGGGAAAGTACATTTGTTTCCTTATTTGAGGCCGAATCATTTACGCATTTTCCCTTTTAAGCTTGGGGAACCCTTGTCATTGACTTCCTCAGGGGCAGGTCCTTAATCAACAGATCAAAATATAAGCTGTAGCACAAAATGCAAAACACTATTATACCAGCTAAAGTTATTTGCTTCAACCACACATGTGGCATGCGATGTTATTATTCCGTAGTGCAGTGCACATTGATTCATTTGACACGTTTTTTTAAAGAGCTTTTATTTACACGATGTGTTTATGGGCAAATATGCATTGAATGCTTTTTAAGTCCTATTATGCTTTGGTTTTACTTCCACATGTTCAGAATGAATGACCAGTTCTGGGACTAGAAACCTACAACACTAATGGAATCTCTTGCAGTTGGTGCCAGTTTTACATCCTGCAGGGGTAGTTGCCACTACGTTAATATCCTGCAGGTTAAGTTAATTATAATTTCTTTTTAAAAACCATCTTTTGCAGGCTCTATGCAATTTGATATAGTGTCACACTCAGAACGTGCCAGCTTTGCGCCTGAATTAAGAGCCAGGAAATTGTAGCTGATCAGACCTCCACGTAAGTAGGTTTTGCAGAAATCCACGGCCACACAGAAGGAAAACGGACACGGCAACCTTGTCTCCCAACGGTACCTGTGAAAAGTCCTTAGGAATCAGAGTAGTAGCTACGAAAGTGACAGATCTGCTGGGGAAGTCTGGTTTTCCCTAACAGCTGGACCGTCTGCTGCCATGATCAGCGGCTGGGGATGCGGCGGCGCATTCGGTTCAATTTGCTCCTGTGAACCAAGGTTTTTTCCCTGTCTGTAACCTCAATTTAACAAAAAAGGGTTGGAGAAACACAATCTTTTCTCAGTCAGATGATCACTCACTGGCTTTCAGTACTGCTGTCATCCACAGGAGCCCAGACAGTGTTGTGCCCACAATAAACCACGAGCATTTCAGCTACAGGAAAATAACACAGGAGACTAGGCAAACCCAAACCTTTTTGCCCTTGCCTTGGCACTGCTGGGCTGGGTGGCCATTTCTTAATGCAGAGGAGCAACAAGGTGTGACTCTGTGCACAGGGCAAAGCAATTAACAGCCCAGCTGTGATTGCACAGGGCTTTCTATAGCCTTTCTCTCTTTTTCCCACACATAACTACGTGCACATAGGGGAGGGGAAGGGGCTTTTCATTTCCTTTCTCTGCTCACTGCTGTGATTGCACTAAGTCGGTCCAGAAATCCCTATCTTAAAGCAGAGAGGAAAGTGAAATCTCCAGTTTTGTCACTGTTTGAGTGCTCTATAGTATCTAGGAAGTTCAGAAGGCACCAGTTTTACTCTCATGGCATCACTGTGAATTAGAGGTGTTCGTTCTGCCCAGACCTCGGCATTGGGGCAGACAGGGTCCCAGAGGAGTAAGGGTCTATCAAACCTAGTGTGAAGTGATACTGCATTGTGATAAATCTGTTTTCTACTGAAAAAAGTCAGGAGATGTTTTAATTTTTACCTATCATTTCAGACTCTCCAGACTATTAAGGATGCATAAATATTAAAGGCTTGTTATTTACATTAGAATCATTATCTTTATAGATATCAGTGCTTGTTAAATGATGCATAATGCATAATTCATTCAACCAATTCTGCCCTTTCCTCCGTTTGTTATTCACCTGCAAACAGACTTCGATTTTTACAAATTTGTTCATTATTCAAATCATTCCAGGCTCTCCTCACAAACATATTTTAGTGGCCTCCTTTGCTCAAAAGCTACAGCCTCCTACAACATTTTTATCAATTTGCTTCTGTTGTTGCTTGCAGAGTGTAATTGAACATTTAATAACAGACCTGAAACTCCCCATGACTTTAATCAAGAGTTACAGGATAGCTGTGGGGACTCATGCTAATGCTCCTGACACTGCTGCTCAGCCACTGACAAGGAGTGCTCTGTGCTCATTTGTACATCAGCTTCTGCCTGCTCTTCACACTTGTTGGAAACCCAGTTATTGATAGAGTTTTCCAGCATGTGGCTGGGTTATAAAGTCTGGGAAATTTGGTGTTTACACACAAAGCAAGCGTGGCAAGACAGTTTTCCCTAAACCACAGCACGGCGTGATCCATGACCGAGTGCCAGAATGGGATTTCAGGTGTTTGGATCAGATCTCCAGCCAACCATTTCCATGCAGGGTTGCTTCCACCTGCACCTCAGTTTTCTTTTCTGTAGATTGGTATCAGTGTTGCTTGAGGAAGATCTTGTTCTGCAAAGACCGCAATGAGTAAAATCACTCCTGGCATCTCACGTTAGGCACATATATTAAGTTGCTTTCTCTGAGATGCCTGAAAAGACAGTTGTGAGAAGTTTCTCCACTGATTTCTTGCCTTAGGGTTGCTGTTCTGAAACATCTCCAAGCTGATCCCCCACACCCTGTTAGAGGAGTCTGGAGAGACTCACCACCTCATAGCTTAGGGAAAACACCTGAAGAAACACCGCTAGGCTTCTGGAAAGAGAAAATAGTTGGGCAAATAAAGTACAGCGTGTTTGTCTCCAATCCAAATACTTTGATCTTTAAGATAACATCAGGGGAAACGTCCTTTATGTTTTCAGTTCAATTCGCTACTATTCATAGTCCGTTTATTTTGGATGCACTTCTGAGAGGTTGCTACCTGCACAAAAGGTAAAACAAATTCAAAATAACATTTAAAAGAGTTTGGTAGTAAGGAACTAATTTGTTATCTGAGTCTACAAATAAATGATTGTAACAGATCACAATAATTTAAATTATTTAAAATCATGAAAAAAACCCCTCCCTATTGTTTTTTATTTTTAACAATTGTACACTTAAAGTTTAATTTTTTTGTTATTTCCTAGTGAAATTTGAAGAGTCAAAACAGAAATATTTTTGCTTAGTTTGGAACATGATTTTCAGTTTATAGCAAAAAAGAGATGTAAAATTTTCGTGGTGATGGCTCTCTCCATTATAAAGTGAGAGAACTTTTTTCCTTCCCATTAGAGGTAAAGGAAGAGAGACCATTTTATTAATAGCGAAAGCTTAGGACAGGAGAAAGTTAAGAATGTAAAACTGGAACCAGAATCTTCTCCTCTCTTCTGGATCTCCAGCTAGAAAAACATGACAGATGCACCTGAATGAAATTGTCCTCCTAAGTTCTGGTGTTGCTGTACTTAAATATTCTGTGATTGTTTATCCCCTCCTGTTCTCATTCATTTGTCACAGATAAGCTCTGGTAAAGTGTGAATTTCTAGTTAAAAGCAACAGCCATTCAGCTATTTGACTGTCACACATGGACATAACTATGCTTGGTATCTACTAGCACTGCTCACTTCTTTCTCAGTATTAAGCTAAAGGTGACTTTTACATCAGGAGGTTTGCTTCTACATTGCTCACAAGGAGGAATGAGGTGAGCCTTGGCATTCCTGCAATGGTTTTAGACTGAGGTAAAGAACACTGATTTATACAAATCCCTCACTGTTTCTCAGGTCACTTCTGCACTCAGGCTCACACCAGCTAAAAGGTTCAGGCATGCCTGGTGCAGGTTATGGAGATAAAGAGTAGGGCAGACCTTTTGCTGGAGATCAGGACTGAAACTCCACCCAAGCACTGGGGTGTCTTTGGAGGAGCAGCAGCCCTTTCATGGATTTCAGTGACTAGTGTTGCAGTTTTGATCCCAGTTCAGACCTGCTTTAACCTCAAGCAGCCATGCTGCAGAAAATCTGGGACTGTACTCACACCTACCTCAAATTCAACAGGTAGTGAGTTAGGAGGCGAACCAGAGTCCACAGACTACAGCAGCCTCTTAAACTAGTCCCTGATTGGCAATGGAGGCATTGAAAGTGAGAAACTACAGTACTGCTCATTGTCGCCAGTCCCTGTTTATTTCTGCCTTACACCATGAGTCATCCAACAGTTGATGCTTGGGGACACCATGTGTTATTTTGTCTCCCAGTCTCTTTTATCCCTTCCTCATGCAATGCATTCAGACAAGCCCGGTGATTACAGAGGATCCCTGGCCAAAATGGCTCAGCTTCCTTCTCAGAGGATCAGGGAGCCAGGAAGAAAGGTTTGTTCAAGGTCTTGGCTCCCTCTCCTGGCTGGCTTTGCAGCAACTCAATGAGATTTTAGCCCTTCAAAAATTAGTATTTGCTTACTGCCAGCACACACTTGAAACAAGAGAGGAGAGCATTCTAGTGATGAGAGTATGGTGAGTTTTTAAAGAAAACAAATGTGAAAGTTGGAAGCTAACCTTACTAAAAATAATTTTAAACCACCTTCCATATAGACTATTTAAAAACATTTTCCTCTGGCCAAGACTTCTTGAATGCTGCATAAGTACAAGACAAGGATTGTTCTAAAAATGTGTTTGTTTTTCTGGATTATCTGTATTTTCCTTCTGACTTGTAGGCTCTAGACATCTCCCGAGTAAATGTAAATGATAAAGCTGTGTGTTATCCTTAAACAGTGGTAGCATTCCCCCTACCTGCTAATTGCTTTATTTGTCCTTACTGCTTCCGTCCCCTCATCAACAAAGGCTTTAGCATAAAGGGCAGTGAGGTAGAACATGACAAGGAGAGTGGGAGCCAGAAGAGTGAATACTTCTGTAATTACACAGTAGCATGGAGTAGCTCTTCTCTGATCAATTATGTAGCCTGGATTGCCCAAAACTCTGAGGACAGAGCCCTTATTTTAGTTGGCCTATGGAGCTATGTGGTCCAATAATGGGCAAAATCCTCTCCTTGTTACCAGTTGCCTTTTATCAGAATCTGCATAATTCCTTCCTTATTTTTATCTAATTACTTTATTAATAATACATTGGGCTTAGCACAGCTACAAACCAATCAGTGCAAATTGCTTTGCAAACATTAACCAGTGAAGTTTTGCCTTATCTTATTGAAGATGTACTGACGTGTCCATTTATCAACAGGGAGAATTGAGGCAGAGGATTGTAACGGAAAGTGAATAGAAACTGGAAAACCACCAATAAAGTCCTGCTAAGCCATAGTTGCAAAGTGAATTGTCAGATAAATCAAGAACATAACCTGACAATCAAACCATCCAGATCAAACTCTGCACTTGCTGTGCACTGCTCAAAATTATCCTTTCTGGGACTGTAAAATGGATATAAACTTTGATGGCATAGCAGCAAATTATTGCCAGGTTCAAGATGATTTCAGTTTTGAAGACCATGAAGGTCAGCGCCAGAACTTCCTTGGCATTACTGACTGGGATTTGGCCCTCATGGTAGATATGTGAAGGGTGGGTGTCAGGAGGATGGAGCCAGGCTCTGCTCAGTGGCATCCAATGGTAGGACAAGGGGCAGTGGGTGTAAGCTGGAACATAGGAGGTTCCACATAAATATGAGAAAGAACTTCTTCACGGCGAGAGTGATGGAGCAGTGGAATGGGCTGCCCAAGGCGGGTGTGAAGTCTCCTCTGGAGACGTGTAAAACACACCTGGACATGTTCCTGTGTGACTTGATCTAGGTGGTCCTGCTGTGGTGGGGGGATTGGACTAGATGATCTTTTGAGGCCCTTTCCAATCCCTGATGTTCTGTGATTCTGTGGTAACTGCCCTCACATGTTTCCCAGTTCTTCTTTCCCTGTAGGACAGTGAACAGAAGCTGTGTCCAAATGCCTGGGAAAGTTTGGAATCAGGTAAACATTTGATTTTGATCCTTGGTCAAATAAATTAACTACCATTACATAACAAGCAGCCACAGTACTGGTTGTTTTAGGTAAGCAATGACCAGCAATGTTGTAGAGAAGGACAGAGGACACCTTTGAAGGTAGGGTCCAAAATGCATTACATCAGGCAGAGAGGGGTGGCTAGTGAAGCCTTTCAGGTAGCCGGTTGTGCAGTAGCAGATATCTGTGTGCACTACCAGAGGCTGAAGGCCTGAAAGCAGACTTTGTGCAAAATTTTGGTGAACTAAACCTCTGAAAAAAATTTTCGGATTTCACTGAGAAGCAGTTTCAAGATTCGTAGACATTTCTAATTAACTGCAAGTAAATGCAGAATGAAAACATTTTCAGACTGTCGGTTAAAAATATAATCAGCTCACTACCCATTCAAGGAAAGTTTGTGATCATAATGTGTATTTCTCAGTGAAAAGGTTTATCTGGAGAAAAGGTGTCTGGCTCTAGCTGTAACCTTATCTGCATAACCTGTAATAGAATAATGATAGCTATAGAAAGACTTTTGTTCTTTTTGGCATGGCTGATCAATTAGATGCGTAGGATGGAGTTACAAAAGCTCTTACGGTTTGCAGGGGCTGCTTTGCTGTTCCTGACTTCATGAACCGCACGGTGCTGGAAATGATGCTACAAGGAGTGAATGGTATTTTGAAAGCTGAGTTGTTCTCTGTGTCATGTAGATAAAGCCCTCAACTGCCACTGGTTCCCCATAGGATCTTGATGTCACGGAATTGCAGAAGTGCACATGAAGGGTCAGTCTTTCCTTCAGTCTGCCTCAACAGAGGAAAATAAAGGCAACAGTGCTATGCCTAAAGGCAAAGGGTAGTATGCTTGTTTTCATTCTGGTTTGGGGAGTGGGGGTTGCATACCTGGCCAAATCTTCAGTAAGACTTTTATATATTGATTTCTATTTCTTATGCTTTCACCATCACTCTCTTATCTTTTCATCAGCAGCCCTTATTGTTAGTCAGTAAGATGGCCAAAATCTCTAAGATCAGTATGAGAGCTGGGAACTGAACTTTTCTTACCTGTAGTGACAGTCAGTGCACCCCTCTAGTAGGAGATAGATATAAACCTTCATCCAAAATCCATGTCAGGTTCAAAAAGACAGCTGTCCTATTGCAGGATTACCGTTCCAGGTGAAGAAAGCGAGAACCAGAGCCGGTCCTTACTGAATAACCTGCTGTGTGCAAGGTGAAAGCAGCACAATTTCAAGGCTGTGTACCCTTAGAAAGTCTGATGATCCCACACGGAGTGACTAATCGACTGGGAATGAACCAGTACATCTTGCAAGGCTTTTTTTTTGGGGGGAGGGGGCAAGTTGGGTGCCAATAAATTAATCTAAAGAGGCAAAAGTCTTCCTGATGGACTGTCATCTCCTGTGCCTGAACTCCCACTCATCTCCAAAGACCGTACTTACCTTTTGTACTGCTTGTTAAATTCCCCTAGAAAAAATTCAAACGCATTATCATCCACTGCTGTAATGCCCAGACAGGGAAGAAAGCGGGGGGTGATTGTCATTTGGGACAACTTCTAGCTAGAAATTACCCCTTGAAGGGTCTCCAGGAAAACAGTTGGTGCAGTATGGTGTCCAGCTACATCTCCAACTACTAGCAATGCATTTGTGAAGGCGCTAGCACATTAAAGTTTGAGCTAGGCACCCCCTTATCTCAGAACAGCAACCAAATGGCATTCTTGCAGTATTAACTTTCTGTCACTTCCAGCTCAAGATGTGACCTCGAGTAAAAGGCTTCCTATCTCCCCATCAGCTCCCTTAACTACTCCCCTCTCAATGAATGTTAGTTTTGTGCTTCGTTTCGCAGTGTGCAACTGGAAAAAAGGATGGATCTGTAGCAATGGTCTTCCAATTAAAAGGAAGCATTTATATTGTCAGCTAAAGCAAACTTAGACCTCCTAGGAACTTCAGATGTCAAGGAGCACCCAGCCTTACCACACAGCTTGCAGGTAGGTTCGTGGCAGTTTTCTCTCTCAGGTATCACTACATTTGCTAAGTTAACAAAGCAAAAACAAGCCAGTTCTCTGCTTCTTTACACGTTTGGCTCTATTTTCCTATCCATGTGCTTCAGGCACACTGACACACCACCATCCCATCCTTAAAGAGCCCCCTCCCACCAAAATGCAGGATCGATTTCTAAAACTTGCAAACTGTTGTGGTCCCCCACAGCCTGGACTGAGAGACAGGGCTCCGTGTCGTCATGATGAGGGGCTCAGGCAGCAGCTGGCAGCACAGGCAGCTCTTCCTGCACGGGGGCCACAGCTGGACGGGCCACACTCTCAGGCTATCTCAGACTGGGGCCACAGGGCAGAGACCACCTCTGCTGCATGTAGCCGGGTGAAAGGAGCTGCAACCTGCATCCAAATGTTCATGCCCAAGAGTCACTTTTTCCAGCTAAAGTTAAGAACGATACCTATGACTCGAGTAGCGATGAGGAGTAACACATAAACACATCCCTGTGGCTTTTCAGTCTGACCGTGAAGACGTGCGTTTTGCCTTTTCACCGGTGTATGCGACTGCGGCTTTGCTGGAGGGAGGATCACTGCAGCTCTGTGCCCTTCCATCTCATCCCTACAGATGGTGGCAGGTAGGATTTGACGAGGAGATGCCAGTTAGTGTAAGTTTTTCTCTCTTAGCTGGCTCTGGAGGACTTGAAACCCAAGGGGAGTGAAGGGAGCTTGAACTTAACTGGGAAAAAGCATCTTTATCACTGAGAAAGCCAGAAGAGCTCAGCCTCCCTTCGTCCAAACCTTTTACCTTTGAGGGCTGGGTTATCTCGGTGGGTTGTTGATTTGTTGGGGTGGCTTTTTTTAAGGGGGAAAAGGCTGGTGGGGGGAGCAAAAATGCTGACCTTAATTAATGGAAGGCCCACTAGAGCCGAAGGAAAAGGTTTGGCTCTCAAGGCTTGGGCCTCCCCCTGAGCCTCTCCTGGGTGTAATGAGAGAGCTCAGCTTCATTACTGGCAGCTGAGGGGAAGGGTCACCGGGGCTGGATTTGCAGGGCCCTCATTGAGGGATCACTCCATGCTGAGAGAAGCTGGCCATGCTCTTGGACACCTGGTCATTAACATTGCTAATTAGCGGCCATTAATCAGGGCCCTGGGTTTTTTGTTGTGTGTCACCGGCTCAGAGGAACCAAGTGAATAAGAAGATTGTTTCATTACCTCCACAAGAGGTGGAATGAAAGCAGTTCCCATCAGCTCAAGATGAGCTGAATTAAGGGAAAGGTTAGACAACAATTTAAGATGAGCTGCCAAGGGGGAGCTGGGGGACCTGAGCTGTCCTCTGAGAGGAAAACCAGTCACCTATAATTAATGAAATCTTCCACAACCTCACTCTAATCACCGTGTGAGCTTCTCACCAAAAATCCCCATCTTTCACGTCGGAAGGGCTCTAATTTATCCGTTTATGAAGTTGCAGTCTTGGCAAGCTTTACTTCCGTGGGATTTTAGCAACATACAGAAATGCATGTCTATATGAACACAAATGTTCTACAAGTGCACGCTGGCGCAGTGTGAGCGTCTGTGCGGTTGTCCAACGCATTCACCTGAGCCAACAAGGACAGTTTGCACACAACCAGCCCCACCGGGAGGGATAAGGGGGAACAACACTGATCTGTATTTAAAAACATCTTGATTTTTTTTTTAAAATAGCTTTTTTCCCCTGAATTCTGTATAACATATTTACCTATATGTCTGTATTTTCTATGCTGTGGCTGTGAAAGCATAGAAGAAACCCGGTGTTTTTCAGAGGCAGGATGATTAAAAGCAAGTTCTGTTTTGTTAGGTTAGACATGACATGGGAAAAATGATAGTTATTGGTGTACACAGGAAAAAGTGAAGAATTTAATTAGCAACCAGATTGTTAAAATGCAGTGTTCTCCTCCCATGCTCTATTGTCCAACTTTTGCGGAACAGGTGCCTAATTTTCCTAATGGGATACATTTTAATTGACAAAGTAGTTTGATTGCTTTGCACCAGTTTTCAGTTTCTTGCTTACATTTCATATAATAAACTCTTTATTTCTGCAAACTCAGATGCCCTCAAGAAAGCAATTAGAAGCAGGTTTTCTCTGCCTGTCTTTTTTATAAACCACTTTTTGATTTCTAAAACCAACTAACTAAAAGCTTGGTTTGTTCTGCTGATGTGTGAGAGCCAGTAACTTTTAGTCATATGCACTGAGCATTTCAATCAAGTTGTTTGCATATCCATTCATTTCGGAAAGACTCTCAAAATGGATTACAAACATTTAATTGTAAGAGGAATAAAATAATTAAGGAAGGACAAGTGCAAGTTAAAAATACGCCTAAGGATTCACAACAGTTATTGGATCATTCTCATCATGGGGCACAAATTCCTTCTTGTCGTTTCAAAGGATTTTATTCATCTAAGGCACATTGCCTTTCGCCACAACAGAAAGCAAACCCGTGTTTCTTATGTGCGTGATTCTCTTTGTAGGTCTGTGAGGTTGGCAAAAAATGTCCATAAAACTAATCTTTGGAGCATTTCAGCCGGTCTGGAATTCTATAATATGATTTCTGGGACTTCATGGGAAAGTTGAAGGCTCAAGGGGAAATTACACAATGACCAGCTGAGAAAAAGTTGCATTCTGGCACAGAATCATGCAAATGGGGCACATTCTTCAGTTTTCTCATGACGGATTGTCTCTGAAACTACTGAGCCAAGTTGCTGAAATGCTAATGAAGGAGAAGCATCAATGAGCGGTGTCATCCTGGGGGCTTCTGAAGGGGACAGAGTAGGAGACAGAGGGAGGGGGCGAGGGGGAAGGAAGGAAGGAAGAAAGAGAGAATGAAAAGAAATGGAGCAGGAGGAGTTTCGAATATAGGGGCTGGCCCACCCTTAAAATCAAATGGAGAGGGGAAAATAGTAGAGCCGTGATGAACTCTGATGAACAAGTCCTTCTTGCCTTATGAACAAGAATAAAAGCATTTACTTACAAGCCAAAGAGTTTGGCTTTGGGCTGGGGGTAGGTGGATGTGAGTGCTGCTGATACTGGAGGCCACCCTTCTGTCTGATATGTGGGGGAGAAAAGTGTAGCCCCCAGGGTCCTCAGAGATAAGCCTGGGAGCAGCACACCAGTGTTTGAGGGACAGCGTGCTAGTAAGGTCCTTCCATCTGCTGTCTTGGTGGAGCCACGGGATAGAGATCCATATGGCAGCAAAGATGCAAAGTTTATTGGTGTCTGAGAGACCATGGAAGCTCCTTGAGAATTTCCCATAGGAATTAGGTTTCCTCTCCTCAAGCAAGTCGTAAGATCAGTAGTCCAACTGAAGTGCATCTACATCAATGCGCACAGCCTGAGCAGCAAACAGGAGGAACTGGAAGCCGTTGTAGAGCAGGAGAATGATAATATAGTTGCCACCACAGAAACACTGTGGGATGACTGGCACAACTGGAGTGCTGTAACGGATGGGCATAAACTCTTCAGAAGGCAAGGAAGAAGTGGTGGAGTTCTGATTGTCTGGAGCTTAATGATGGTGACAACAGGACTGAGCATGGGTAAGATCTGGGAGAAGGCCAGCGTGGTAGGTATCGGAGTGCAAGTGTGTTACAGACCTCCCAACCAGCATGAAAAGCAGACAAAATACTCTATGAGCAGCTGTGTAAAGTCTCACAATTGTTAGCCCTTGTTCTTGTGGGAGACTTCAACTTACCATATGCCTGCAGGAAATACAATACAGCAGAGAGGAAAAAGTCTTGGAGGTTCCTGGAGTGCATAGAAGACAAGTTCTGACACAGCTGGTGAGTGAGCTGACTGGGGAAGGTATCTCCCTGGACCTGTTGTTCACACAGAAGGATATGTGGGTGATGTGATGGTTGAAGGCTGTCTAGGGCTTAGCTATAGCAAAACGGTAGTTTCAATTCTTGGAGAACTAAGGAAAGGGGTCATTAGAATTGCTACCTTGGGCTTCCAGGGGGCAGATTTTGGCCTGTTTAGGACACTGGCTGATGGAGTCTCTCTGGAGGCAGTCTTGTAGGGCAAAGAATTCCAGGGATGTTGAACATTCTTCAAGAAGGAAATCTTAAAGGCTCAGGAGCAGGGCATCCCAGAGTGCTGTAAGATAAGCCAGCAAGGAAAAAGACTGTCCACCTTCAATCAGCAGTTCTGGATAATCAGGTAGATCCCAGTTGACTGATTCGGTGAATGTGATGCCCCTCTGTAAGAATTGTCAGAAGGATGATCCAGGGAACTACAGACCTGTCAGTCTGACCTCAGTGCTGGGGAAGGTTATGGAGCTGATCAGCTTCAGTGCCATCACGTAGCATGTAAAGAACTACTCAGTACGGTTTTACGAAAGGCAGGTTCTACTTTACTAATCTGATCTCCTATCATGAGGAACAAGGATGAAGGAAAGACTACGGATATTATCCAACTAGACTTTAGTAAAGCCTTTGACACTATGTCCCAAAGAACTCTCCTAGTGAACCTGGCTGCTTGTGGTTTGGATGAGTGTAGTCACTGCTGAAGAGAAACCTGTCTGGATGGCCAGACCCAAAGAGTGGTGGTGAATGGAGTTAAATCCAGTTGGTGCCTGGTCACCAGTGGTGTTCCTCAGGGCTGGTACTGGGGTCTGTACTCTACCAATTATCTCAATGAGGGGATTGAGTGTGCTCTCAGTAAATCTGCAGGCACCAAGTTAGGTGGATGTATCCATCTACTTGAAAGTAGGGAAGGTCTACAGAGAGACTGTGATTCGGTTGGGCTGGATCAATGGGCTAATTGTGTGAGGTTCAACAAGACCAAGTGCTCAGTCTTGTACCTGTATCATAAAAGCCCCATGGAAGGCTACAGGCTTTGGGGATCTGTGGTTAGAAAACTGCCTGGTGAGAAGGGACCTGGGGGCATTGGCCTGGTGGACAGCTGGCTGAATAAGAGCCAGCAGTGTGCCCAGGTGGCCAAGAAGGCAAATAGCGTCTGGGCATCTGGCTTGTATAGAAATAGTGCAGCCAGCAGGAGTAGGGAAGTGACTGAACCTCTCTACTCATCACTGGTGAGGCTGTACCTTTTGCATCCCTCACTTCAAGAAGGATATTGAAGTGCTGTTGTGTGTCCAGAGAAGGAGAAAGAAGCTGGTGGTGGGTCTAGGGTGCAAGTCCTCTGAAGAGAAGCTGAGAGAAATTTGCTTGTTTAGCCTGGAGAAAAAGAGGTGGAGGGGAGACCTTAATGCTCTCTACAGCTATCCAAAAAGAGGTTGTACTGAGATGGGAGTGGACATTAGGAAAAATGTCTTCACTGGAAGGGTTGTCAAGCCCTGGAGCAGGCTGCCCAGGGAAGTGGTAGAGTCACCACCCCTGCATTAAAAGGATGTGTAGACAGGGTGCTGAGGGACATGGTTTAGTGATACTGGGTTAAGGGTTAACAGTAGGACTCAATGATCTTAAGGGTTATTATCAACCTAAATTATTCTGAAGAGAGCAGGATGCCCTTCAAAAAAATGTGGTGGAATGGTGCTTAGTAATAGGTCATTTTCTTGGCTCTAAAAATCATTCATATTTACAGTTTTTTAAAAAGCAGTTTCCTTATGGTGCAGACTTTGTGCCCATCTATTTGTGAGGAGAAAGTGTTACTTTTCCAACAGAACGCTGAGGTTTATGACTACACAGCTCAGCTAGGAATGCTCCTTAAGATACTGGACTTACATGCATTAGACCTTCAAACACATTTACATGAGAAATACCCAGCAGGCTCTATTTTGCAGAATATCAAAGTGGTTCTGTTCTTACTCAGACCCCAGCATAAATGGCCAAAGTCGTGAGCAAGGTAGTACTATGCTATTTTGAATATCTGGCTGGAGGTTGCTTCCACTCAGTGTTCTTCAAGGGGCAGCTGGGTGCAAAGTAGCCGCAGCAGCCCCAGTACAACCTATGTTCTACAAGCTTATTACAAGGGCTGTGAAAAGCTGGCAGCCACAGAGTAAGATAATCCAGTCATCTCCCCTTCATCCTCGTTGCTGGTGAGAATAGAAAATTAGTAGGTGTGTAGACAGAGGAGGATACAAAATGCTCCAAGTTTGGGTGAGGCAGGGCTGTGCAGTTGATGCATCACTGTTCCAGTGCTTTGAAGCCCTTGGCGTTGATCTTGTTTATTGCTTCTGGCAAGACCCTTCACCCATTTTTGTTCCCTCTCCCACTTTTTCCATGGACGTGTATATTTAAATTCATTGAAATGAACCTAGCTACCTCTTCCTATGGCTTTTAATGTTGTCTACCAAGAGGGAGTCCCAGCTTTACCCTGTGTTTCTGTTTTATGCAGCTCTAGTACAAACAGATAAAAAGATGTAGCACAGTTGCAACAAGTGTGAAATCTTTCAGACCAGTTTAGGAACAGCTGGCTATACTGGGCTCACAGCAGCTAGGTGTGGTGGTGTTGTATGTGGTTGTGCTTTAATGGACTGCTTAATGGTCGGGTTTTTTACCGCTTTCAAATCTCAGCTTCACAAGCAGATGTTGAACGTGATACGTGGATTTGCACACGCAAATCCCTGTGTGGTGTTTGCCTGCCCACATACTGCTTCTATTTTGGTTTATGTTACATCCTGTAGCACTATTACAGCATTTAAGGGCTCTAGGCACAGAGCAGGACTTGTGCAAGCGCCAGTTACCCTGATGCTACAATGACAGCAGAGAGATCCAGACAGATCGTGAAACACCAGAGCTCACCTGTCAGTGGTCCCGTGGGCAGCAGGTTGAGGTTGGTGTCAGCACACCCATGACCTAGTTACTGCCCATTCTTTTGGGTTGGATGCTAGGGGCATTTTTGCAGATGGTATCCTCCCAAGTGAAAGGTGTAGCCCAAAGGCATTTTTGTTTGAAATGATTATGACTAGACCACAAGGATCAGACTTGACCTGGAGCTGGGTTTGTCATTTGATGCTTAATGAGACAATGAAATGAGAAGGGATCAGCAGTGGAGGAGACACTTACAGCACAACAGGCACATGAAGAAACCTCTTTGCATAACTGGGCCTGAGCCTCCAGGAGGAGTTAAAGGAGAGGAGAATGGAACAAATCCTTCTTTATATAGGACACAACCCCACATTGCTGCTGACCCACAAGGAAAAGGAATGATGGCACCTCAGAGGTGTATGGATTGGACCGTAAAGCATTTCTTATTCCCAACTGATATTGCTTTCCAGGACTGATGCCACCTTGTCTGAAACCCACTTCTCCACATGAAGCTCTGTCCTTCCATGCAATGGAGGCACAAAATGAGGCAGGGCATTCTCGCATGCCCAAGGACTTCTATACCCTCCCGACCACTGCTGATATCTCCCAGTAGTTAGTGCATCCCGCTCTGCTGCCAGCCACAGCACACTGCCTCTCTCAGACCCTTGGTGGCAGGCTGGGGCTGTGCCAAACTAGGTATTTACTCCTCCTTCATTGCTGGCCATTCTGAAATATTTTCCGTACCCCTGCAGGTGACCAAGAATTTCTCACCTCCTGAAAATCCTGTTTGTGCATCTGCTACATCTCAGTGGTTTCCCAAGTCAGTGCCATAACTTCCTGATTCGCTGCTCTCCCAGCCCATCTGCACAGTTTCAAAAGCTGGTAAGTGCCGAGATGAAAATCTGAGCTCTTTTCTGTAGGGTGGTTATATAGTTCTGTAACTACTGGAAAGTATGTGTGCAGTGGGAGAGGGAAGAGAAAGACAAGCTGTTGGGATTTATTGCTTTGATTTAAATAAAAAAGAGATTCCTCTATAAGAGCTGGAGGTTCTTTGGTACTTAAGAAGTTTTTACGATGTTCTACCCAAGCAGCACTGAAACAGTAAAGGAATGAACGCAGGACAGGCAATCATGGCACAGAGCAGGCCAGCAGAAACACCTGAAGAAATCCATACATAAATAAACACGAATGAAAGTGCAACTAAGGCCATGGTCTGGGTCCAGTGAGAAAGCACATACAGTAGCATCCAAGGCTTCTATTGTATATAATTCAAAAAGTTAAATAATGTTAATTATCTCTCAACTTTTCCAAAGTCTCAGAGTGTCTGAAAGTAGGATTTTTGGGCTCGTCTCAAATGCTATATTGTACACAGTGCTATGATTACAGTTAACAAGAATTAGGAGATCCTAAAACACGCTGACAGCCCCTAACACGCCTTATTGTGCTCCAGCGCTCCAGCTCGTATGGCACAGTCAGGAGGACCACCCACAGTTCATAACAGCCATAATGGAAAATTGTACGGGCTGGTCTAGCCAGGCATAATTGGATCGGCAAAAACCTGAGCCTTCCAGCTTCCAGAGCTATTTACTTGACCTGTTTTAGTTTTAGTTGGGTAGTTCAGTAATACATTTCTCAAGGAAATATTCAGGCGCTGTCACTTTTTAGCCTCATAAATCTCATCTTCTGGAATGCCTTTAAGATGTTCACATTTCAAAAAGCAAAGAAGACAAAGTCTTTTGACATTCTGGATTAAATTCACGGTAGTTGTACAGCTAACAACAGCTGTACAGCTTAGTATTGAACCAACTGAAGTACTTGAAAGTTTTACAGGACCCAATGGGGGGGTTTTTTTACTGTATCATTTGATCTGCTCCCTCCCAATCTGCTGGCCTGCAATTTACTTCTTCTGACATATCCTTAATGCAAGTCCTGGTGTGCCAGTGTCACCTTGAATTATGTTTATTTTGAAAGCTCATGGACATCTCTGTTGCCCACCCTCCCCAGGGAGAAGCACTTTTGGACTGACTGCCGAGAATTGGTATTGGAGTGTGTTTACTTTGCTCCAAGTCCAGCAGCAGTTTGGGATGAAACTTGAGAAGAGGCTACCAAGATATTTTTAAAAACAAATGGGTCTTAAGCCACACAACTTCCAAGGCAACATACCAGAGGCTGCAGAACTCAGGGCTGTTATGTTCATTCAGGCAAGTACCCATTTATTTTCCCGTAATAAGGAACGTTTGCAGCAGTACAGTTTGTTTTGGATGAAATGTCACCCGTGGTACCATTTGGTTCTGACAACACTCTAATACTCCAGCTGGCCTGCACGTTTCAGCTGAAAGTTTATGCCAAACCAATTTGGGGGTGATTGAAAAAGCCATAAAAATCTGTGGAACTCAACATCCTGATGTATAGGCTGTGGCCTACGAGTAGCAGGTGTCCCCAGAGTGCACCAATGCTTTGGGTGTTCCTCATCGCCAGAATGAGCCATTGACATCCTCGATAGCACAGCACAGATTAAATCAGCCTGAGACCGTTCTCATTTACACTTCAGCATTATTCCCTTATCCAGTCCCCAAACCGGAGTATTCTTTGACCTTTCTAGCTCTCTATCAATCTACCTTGAGGTTCTTTAAAGCCAAGAATCATTTCTCTAGCAGCACTCTTATGGCAAAGTTATTGGATCTGTGGAGTCTTTCAAATGATTTATTTTGCAGTGATCAGTGCAGGAGGAGATTTATTTCTCAAAACTTGGGACTGCCCCATAAAAGAAAGATCTCAATAACTTATGGTTTTGCAAAAATCAGAGACATTTATAGAAATGAAATCATGACCAGAATTTCGTTCCTACTCTCCTCTGCCTGGAGCCACGCTTGTCCATTTGGACCTGAGATGCGTTTCCAGGACGCTGTGGAAGGAACTTGTCTGGCCTTCCACACTGATGGGAGTTTCTCTAACTCAATGGGAAATTTGCCTTGACTTCATGACGACTGGATCAAGCTTTCTCAACTAAATAAAGGATCCTGTTTTCTAGGCATAGCGTCTTTCAGCACTGTAAAACGTGTTCAGGTTATTAAAAAACAATAATGTCATCAAACCGACTTATATCCTGGCTTGAAAATTCAAACTGAGTCAAAAAAACCCCATAAACTCATTATGCCTTAATCTAAAACAAAAGTTGGGAGCCAAATGTCCGTGTTCAGTCTGTTCGTTCTGTAAACAACAAGGTCCTGTTAGACTGAGGCAAGACATTAGGGGTAGAGCTGACAAACAACACGTTCATAGGATCTGCATTCGTTCTGAACAGAAGGGAAAAAGAAGGTGTATTTATCACTAATTAACATTTTAACTAGTGTTTGGTGAAATCCATAATGTGATTAAAAAAATGAGAATTCCTGGATTACAAGGAAGAGCAATTATCTGAATAAAAGCTACTGAAAAGTTGTCCAGAGGTATATAATAATAATCATAATAATAAAAGATCTCCTCCCCAGCGGGAAATGATTACACAGTAATCCATGCCACTTAGTCAATTATCAGAAAAGGATCCCATAGACCCATAATTAGCAATGTAACAAGCAGAGCCTTGAGAAAACAAGCCAGTCCTCAAGACAATAATCTTCATTGCTAGCACCCATCCAACAGGCTTCATCTCAAGGAGTGAATGAGGCAGGCAAAGCAATGAAAGGACCTACAGAGCCAGCAGGAAAGTTCTGCATGTGCTACTTTGAGTGACTTTCAAGGGGGTAAAAGGAGGCGAGGTAGGAGGGGGCAAAGCAGTTGTTCCCCCCGACTCCTGCCCAGAAAAGAATGAAAAAGAAAGGCAAAGAATCCAACTTGCTTCTGCAGAAGCTGCCTGGTGACACACAACTAATTACTGTGGCTGGTCCCCTGTTTGCAGATCTTGTTATCAGTAAAAATAATAATAAAATGAGCCCTAGCAGTCTGGATATCTGCAATTACAGTGTGAATTGCATGAGAGGATTATATGAAGTGCTCTTGGCGTGGAGGGTGGGGGACCAAGGCGCTTCAACTTGAGAGCAGTAAGCAGCTGCTTTGGGGCTTTGCACCTGCTGCTCACCAGGCTGTTTTCACCTCTAGACGAAAACAGGCTTCTCTCTCTTCCTCTGTCTCGTTTCTTTTCACACAGCGCACAAACATAAAAACAGAGAAGGATTTTTATTGTTAAAAAGCGGGTGGGGGGAAAGGGAGAGAAAATTGAATCGTATTCTTAAGGAAGTTTCACTGAAGCAACACGAGAGGCGTCTTATGACAGCGAAGGGGAATCTCAGGATGGAGCGTGGGGCCAAAGAAACCGGCAAGCCGGCTCCATTTTAATGCAGAGGCAGCAGACAGAGTGCGATCTGAGATTGGCAAAGTTTCAATGTAAATCCAGGGGGGCAAGGGGGATGGGGCTAGGATGAGAAGAAAGGACTCTTTTACTGTTTCATGCTTCTAAGTCCTGCCGATCAGCATAAGCTCAGCTCGACATTCTGGGAATAGCAATGAGGCACACACAACAATCAAAACACCCTAAATCTGTTTGATGATTCAGACACTTCGTGCATCTGCACCGACAAAATGGGACTTCAATTAAATAACTTGCAGATTTCCACAGAGGGGGGAAAAAGTCGGGGGAACATGAGGATTTTTAATTAGTAACTCCGAATACAAGCCGGTTTTTTAATTAGGTGTTTGCACTACCACTTTATTCTTAAAGGGAGGTTTGTGAGCGCATGGGATTGTTGTGAAAGAAGATCCCGGACAGTTTGTTCCTAACATTTTGTTGCAACCTGCGTTTGCTCCTAAACAGCTTTTCTTTAGCAAATGAAACGCAGCTACAATTCCAAGCGAGTTGTTCAAATTAAGGCCGAGGGGTTTTGGGAAGCTTTAAGCGCGTGCACACATCCGTACGCGTGTATACGGGGACGTGCCTAGTGTCCTGGGTCTGCTTCAAGGCCACGCAACAGTTCTCCTGTGTTTGTGTGGTTCAGGTTGCTAGCTGTGGCTGATGCAACTGTGCTGTAGACGTGAAATACATACACGCACCCTACACAGGGCTTACACGCAGAAAGCAGCAGTTCGTTACAGAGTTGACTGGAACTCCCGCATGACTTGACTGCGCTGCAGCCACCACTCTTAGAACAAACCCCTAATGACTGCAAGCTTCAGAGTCTGAAAAACGATGGGTGAAATCCCGGAACCTTTGAAGTCATTGAGTGCTTTTCATTGACGACCGGGGTCAGGATCCATGCTCAGATTCTCTCGAGTGTGCTCCGGCGTGGCGCGGTGAGGTACGTGTCCCTCGCACCCGCACTGCGAACCTGCAAAATCCCCCCCCACGAAAAGGCATCGTCTCTGCAGCAGGCCACGATGTTGGGGTCTTAGAAAACAAGTCTAGCCTATTTAGTGGTCTAACCACCTAGTGACACTAGAATGAGGATAATTCTGCGCTAATTTTTGTAATTATGACCAAAGAGGAAGCTGCGGCATTAACATCTATTTGAAACTTGACCTCTTCGTTCCTGGGCATTTTCTGCTCTGGCAGAATATTTAGGAAGAAGTAGCAGAGATTAAAAGTTGGATTTCTTCACCTCCTCCCCTCCTTTTCCTAACAGGGGTGCAGCAAGGAGATCATATAAAGAAGGACCCTGATCATTTATCCAAATGCAAACAAACCTAAGTATAAGGATTTACCGCAGACTGACTTTCCTTTTTTAAATTTTATTTCATGTGTTAATACAAAGACTGTTTAGCAGAAGTAGAATACCGGGATTTGCATATGAATAGATACCTAAAGATCAACGAGATCAACTCATTAGGGCCTGAACATCTAAACACAGGAAAGTCAAAGAGGCCAGAGCTCAAGAGCCTGGCTGCTGAGATTCCCAGTCACTAATCCCAGCAAAGTTGGTAGTTTCAGACTTTTTACTGTGTTTCCTGCCTTAAGAACAAAACAAAAATCACCTGAAATCAAAGTTCGGTCTAAGGAAAACAACCTAATGTTTGTGTCTGGGACTCAGTTTCTTCCTTTGCCTTTCTCCATGGCATTGGGCAAGTTATTTTGGAGGGGATGGGTCTCACCTAGCAGTAGCTGTCTCGCAGGGAGGGATTTTCACTACCTCGTCATCCGGGCTCCCTTTGCTGTCAGCGTTTAAAAGGCACTTTCCAAAGGGCCGATCGTTCTCGCTGTAGCATCCCCTCCTAAGACAGTTTGTGGCAATCTCTAGCTGCAGGTGCTTATCTCATCCTCTTGGCTATGCCAAAAGAGTCTCAGAGTAGCTCAGACTGAAATGAGTATGGAGTCTGATGTGCCTCAGTTCATCATCTGTAAAATGGGATTAAGTGATTAATGCTACCCCTCTATCTCATGGGTGAGTTAGGAAGTGGAATATATTATAAACCATGAGATGTTCAGATATTAAAATAGTGGGAGTGATATGGATGCCATAAAAAGATAAGGTCCTGATCCAGTATCTGTGGCAACCGAGGGAATCTCTCCTCTGGCCTTTTGTGGGTATTAGATCAATCAATCCCCAGTGACATTATCCATTCACTGCAGAGTAAGTGAAGGTATGGCCAGAATTTTTCCACCGGCAGAGAAGGGAGAGGGTATGGGAAAGCCCTGACCTTACTCTATGCTTGAATAGTAGGAAGAAGGAAAGCACAAACAGGCTTTCAAAGCTGCCTACAGGATTTGGACACATCAGCTTATTAATGTTAGCGGAAATTGGGCATCCACATCTCTGGAAATTTCAGCCTCTGTATTTACAACACACAAATAAAAGCCCAAACACAGAGGAGATATTTCCCTAATCTTGGCACCACTGCAGATTTTTGTTTGAGCTTCCTTGGATTAGACCTTTAGCAAACGGCACTGCTCGGATATTATGGGAAGGACACATTTACTCCTCGTCCGCCCCGAGGTGTAGCAGCCCGGAGTCAGGGCAGCATATTCTCATGGCTAGATCCTGAGCCTGTCATTAAATCCGTCTTTTGACCTTGGGCAAGTCACTTAACCTCAGTTCCCTCCGACTGTAAAATGTAGATAAAATATTCCCTGTCTCACGGCGGTGTTGGGAAGATTAACAGTTAGACATTGTTCTGAGAGCCTTGAATAAGAGCTGCGAGTGCATGCAAAGCACTGTTTCTATTGGATACTGCTTTCTCTTTCTACACACAGAAGGGCTGACTTTTAAACTGGCAAGCAGCCCAGGCCCGTGACTAGTGGTGTGCCCCATTTGAATGCACAATAACTACAGTTGCATGCACAAATTGGGTATCCGTGCATGGAAACTGGACACACAGTTGTTTACAGAACAGAAGAGTTTCTCTCTCGCGCGCTCGCTTGGAAAACTCAGGGACTCCATTTATTAAGCAGAAAAAGCAATGCCACCAGCCCTGCAATAGCCAACGGTTCCTAGGCAGCGTTTTAAGCAGGTTAATAAGGTATAATATCATCCCCTCCAGAGACTGTAAGGTGGGAGCTTTATGATGACCCGAGTTAAAATTTCACACTCGTTTTACAACTCGAAGACAGTCTCGGTTTAAATGCTGCAGACAAGACCCTGTTGGGAAAAGATCTGCGTGTGTTTTGTTTGGCGTGTGTAAACCAGGGCTGGAATAAACGGCGTAAGTGCCATTTACCCTGAGATAAACCGGACTTGGCTGAGGGTCTGGCACTCCTTATGTAAGAGCCCATAAACAAACCACCATCGGGACAGCATGCACGTTGTGTGAAGCCTCAGGAGGGCTGTTCTGCCAGGAGCTGAGCTCTGCTGCCCTCACTGAAGAGCCCTGGGAGGGTTGGGTGGACAGGAGAAGCACTCTGGGCTGGGCTGGGCTGGGCTGGGCTGGGCTGGGTGGTGATGTGCTGGTGAGCTGTAGGGTCCCAGCAGCAGCAAGCTGTGGTGGGAGGTAGGGAGGCTCCCAGACATTTTCCAGGATCATAACTCCAGGAAGAAAAGTAGATCTCATGAATAATGCGGGGGTGAGAAAAGAAGGAAGTGAGGGCAGAGCCGCTGGCTAGCACGGAGTTATTCTTCTCACACACAGAGAACTCTTTTTGGTACAAAAGCTCAGCGTATAACCAGGAATATCACATATCTCTGTGTTCTCTGCTTTCTACCTGGCTGTTACTGGAGCTACCTAGAAGCTTTTCCATCTACTTTTTTGCACCATACAGCTTCTGGGCCAGCCTTGCTCCAAGATCATCCTGCTTACAAGTGCCTTCCCGTGCCCCAGGCTCAGTCTTCACGGTGGCCCCGTTAGCAGCAGGAGCCAATGCTCCTGTCACACCTCAGCACTCTAAAAGGAGATGATATTCTAGGATGGCATCAGGCCTGGTTGCCTTATTTATGGGGAAGAAACAGGCTGCTTAGGTCTCTCTTCAGGGTGGGTGAGCAGCATCAGCTTAGGATGTCCCCATCACTACAGCTTATCTGCTTTAAGCAGTAATACACTAATTTACTACTGTGGTAGGAATGATTGAAATCTTTAGACATAATGGAGGAAGTTTAATAGGGTCTACTGAGAAACCCAGGTGTTTAGATCAGCTTAAAAATAATAACCTTCTCCCCTGCTGAGCACTTTCTTTTCACAATAAGCTCAGCTTTTATTCTTAACCATAAAGACTACCTCAGACAGGAAATTATTCACGTGATTGGTCTTTACAAGTAGCGGAGGGTTTAAACTCGGGGCTGGAGAGGTCATTAGTGGACAGCCATGTGATTAACCTTTGCTTGCCCGTTTCTTTTCACACTTTGTTAACAGCTCCCATTATTGCCCCTGTGTGTCCAAGGAAGTAGTTTATTGACAGTGTTAAAAATACATAGCTACAAATTCCAAAGAGCCCATCCTTGTGTAAAACCTCCAGTAATTTCTAGCCAGATGAAATACATGGGGCAGAGTGGCTCTAGTTCTGGTGGAAGGGAATCCACAAATAAACTCGCCCATTAACACTGGATTTGAGTTAAGATCTGTTTGTTTTACCCTTCACAGGACCTACTCCCCAGCTCCTCTCAGAAAGTTTTATTGTGACAAAAAAACTAGGGTTTAGTCAAACCGTGGTGATGGTGCTTGTCTTAGTGTCTGCTTTGGAGTCATACCAGGGTAATGCCCAGTATCTTCTTGAGTAGAGATGGGCATCCAAAGGACTTTGGATGTGCAGGCTGTGTTTTCAGTGCTGCCTGTTTTGATTTTGAGATAACTCATGTGCAATGTTTTTGTTTGCATATCCAAACAGCAACTTGCTGTTTCTGTTCTGAACTGCACTGACCATGCTCCTGGAGCTCACAGCTCGCTGGGCAGGGGATGGCTTGAGAGCAGCATGCTTTACTCCATCTTTGTACTCACGTGTGACATGGGCCCCTCCCTCCAACACGCGCAGACCCAAAAGGTCTCCTGAGCTGTAGAATCCCTTCCCACAGACAAAGAAACCGAGCCATGGGAAAAACAATGTCAAGGCAAAAGTGAAGGGTCCTGAAAGCAGAATAGAGTTCTGTGAACACAGTGCCAAGTGGCAGCATTTTGCACTTCTCTGGACTTTGCAGGTATCTGGCATAAAAGTTGTAGTAATGATCTCAACAAGTGCAGCAAAAGCTCTGGGCAGGGAGAGAGGTTCCTCTGTTATTTATTTCTCAGCGTCGTTGCAGGATAAGTTCAAGAGGGAGGTAAAAGGAGGAAGGTGTTCGTTGGGGGCCTTTCCAAAGCAAAGGGGTCTATTGGACAGAGAGCGTCTATTTTGACAGAAAGTGGCTGACTGTGTCTTTTCTAGTTAACTTCTGTGAACTGTTGGGCATTTCTGCACACAAAGGGGCACTTTCTTGGCAGCTGAGAAAGGAGGGCAGAAGTCAGGGAGGGTAAAAGAGGAAGGCAAAGGGGAATATCAGTTTATGAATGCAAAACTTACAGTAGAATTAATTCATTTTTTTAAAAGTAGAACATGTACACTGAAGAAAACCCCCGGGCAGCCGTAACTTTCTCATCTGGCATTTCTTTGGCAGACAACCAAAGCCTCTGTGAATTTACCAGTGCTTCAGGAAGCATCCACCCACAACATCACTCAGCTTGAGCAAAACCCAGCAGGGTGCTGAGCCCCTTCCATTCCTCTCGAAGTTGCTCAGTGTTGTAATGCTCAACTCTTTGTAGGGATAAGGCCATAGCTGCATGGTTACAGTCCTGGTTTGGACCTGCAGATCCCGGTGTCTGTTGTTGGCCAAGGTGAAGCCATGGAGGTGAAAATTTAGAACAGATATATCGATAAATATTTGCAGGGTGGGTGTCAGGAGGATGGAGCCAGGCTCTTCTCAATGTCATCTAGTGGTAGGATGAGAGGCAATAGGTGTCAGCTGGAACACAGGAGGTTCCACATCAATATGAGAAGGAACTTCTTCACAGTGAGGGTGACAGAGCACTGG
>JAOXOE010000702.1:12122893-12142876 GCA_028565055.1 Phoeniculus purpureus | reverse complement strand
CCTCAGTCTCCTCTTCTCCAAGCTAAAGAGACCCAGCTCCCTCAGCCTCTCCTCATAAGGGAGGTGCTCCACTTCCTCCATCATCCTCATTGCTCTACACTGGACTCCCTCAAATCAGCTCCACATCCCTCTTGAACTGAGGGGCCCAGAAGTGGAGATGGCATAGTAAAATCAAATTGGGAGCTCAAAGACTTGTTCCTTGGGCTATTTCCAAGCTAGGCCTGTTAGTGAGGAGAAATACAGTGCATTTATTCAATCCGTTGTTGACTTTTATGTCTGTGGGGCCATCTTTAATGTCTTATTATCCAAGCTTCTCAAGATGTAACCTTGAGTTTGTATGTGGGTAAATACTCAGAGACAGTTGGCCACTGCTGCTCTTGTATAAAGCTATTTCTGAAGTCAGGCATGACAGCCTTGTTTACAGATATAGTCTCTATAGATGAATATAGGAACAAACATTTCTTATTTATTAGGTCTGGACCAAATTGTTGGTAGTGGTTAACTGTTACCTTGGTCAGAAGCTGTAGTCAGAGGAGGAAACACCTATTTTCAGCGGCTAGATAATAAGGATCTCTGACCTCTACAGCCTCACTTTGCAATCTGGCTCATTTTGAGTTCAATCCTCTTTCATCAGGTTGGCCAAGTAAGAAGACACAACTCTTCCTCCAGCGAAGTTCTTGGCGTTTGATAGCATTCGGTCTCGTCAAACGATAGCATTTCTTGAGTGTGTCTGGCACTGTACAACTGCAGTGAAAAACACAAAGCCAAGAATTTTGGGCTCTAATCCTGCAAATCCTGCATTTTCTTTTAAAATCTATTCATGTGAAAAGCTCCTTGGCCTCAGAGGCACCGTTTGTAGTCATGACTTCATGCACATGAGAGTGTTCACGTGAACAGAGTCTAAAACCTGGAGAACCAACAGACCTCAGTATCTGACTTGAGATTCCACCACCCAGTCCTACAAGACCTTTGGCAGTTGTGGGTTTGGCTGTGCTGAGGGAGATGTTTTCTCTCCCTGTGCAGCCTCCACAGCAGATGCACACGTGGTAGATGTCACTCTAACACTTCGTTAGTCATAGAGCGATGGCAGAAGTTGTGTTCTCTCACATCACGAAGCAGTAAGTTGGCTGAGGGGTGGGAAAGAGGCACTTGCTTGTGGATCTCAGGACAAGGAGTCCTTCGCGGGAGCGAGCGTCATGGATTGCTGCGTTTCTTGTATTAGACTTAAGTGAAAGGATAGTTGGTGACAGGTGAATTAGCTCCTCTCTAGCCTTCGTTATCCAGAGTGGATGGCAACTCTGCTCCACAGTTCAGAGCTGCATTTATTACCGGATTATGTATTCAGCACCATGAGAAAAAATATTCCTTGCAGCATTGCTGGGCTGTGCAGGATGTTCTGAGGTGGGAGGGAGTGAGATGCCATGTAGAGAAGGGGGTGCTGTGGCTGGTTGAGTTTAACACCTAGTCACTAGTGAGCTTTACATCTGATTTACAGAGCTCTTCAGCTCAGGATAAAGTTCTTCAAAGGTACCAGTGCAAAATTAACTGTTTACTGTTGAAACAGCTTACAGTGGGTTTACTCCACCATGTAAGTCTTCCGGTCCATGGCTAGTCCCTTCTGATATCAAGACAGCCTCTCACCAGTGTTTGAACTTTTGCTTTCCCCTTGTCACCTGTCTGCAAGCAAAACACTGTGGCTCAGTCATTGTTTTTGTGATAGCACTGAATTAGCCTTAGAAGTTTAGTCCAGTCTACTCCGTACACACTAATGCGTTTTGAACTTGTCTTTCAAAAAACATCTCTGTTTAATGGTCTGGAATCGTCTGAAAAGGACAACCTTATTCTTTGGGGGGGTATAAAAAATATGCAGTAGCTTACAAGAAAGGTAAAACCAACAAAGGCTTTGCTCAGTGTTGTTTAATATTCAGTACAAGGAGAGGCACAAGTTTAGAGGAATCAGTTACTGTGGAAGACAACTACCAAGAACAGAGGAAACAAATCTGTGTCAAGTATGTGAGAAGGGCAAGAGGATGCTCTTCTGCTTTTAGGTATTTTAAAACAGTGGGGGATAATGTGAGTTAATTTAGTCACATGAACACAGTTTGCAACCGTGCAATAGCTAGTGAGCTCTAGATGCCATCTAAAGAACTGTTAGAGGTGTTCGAGGGAGGACTGTCGCTGGTGTCTACGAGCATCCCCCTCTCACGGTCTGGTGGAGAGTTTCTGCTAGTGTGAGATGGAACGGGGTGGGGGGTTGCAGTGCTCAGCATTGTAGTCTCTGCTCTGCTGTTTTTCCTGTGGGACCTTGCAAAGGTGTGCTGACCTCTTCCATCTGTGTGTCCTCTGCTAATGACTTGTGAACTCATTTGCTGATCTGCACTTGACAAGAACATAAAGGTCTCAAAGATCAGTAAGTTCCTACAGGTTTCAAGAGGTTTCCAATTACTCTTCAGGCAGGGGCACAAGCTGTAGAAAATCAATATAGGATAGAGCAAAAACCCATATAAATGACCAATTATGTCAAATGCTTGTACTGCAACTTCATCCTCAGACACCAAACACAATGAGGAGTACGTGTGTATGAAACCAGACTTCATTGGTTTCATTATCTTGCAGACCTGCTTGTTCCATCTTGGGTGGTTAAACAATGACAGGAGAAGTTTGGTAGCTGAAAGGGCAGTAGGACCTGGAAATGTGTGGGGATGGTGGATGCTGGCTCCAGTAGACCTGACTGTGTCTGGTGTAGTAATAGAAGTCTACGCAATGAGTTGTCCAAATTCAAACGACCTAATTGCCCTCAAATGGAGACAGTTATGGAGGAACTTATCCAAGTACTTGGAAATCTGGGTCCTTGTAGCAAAAAAAAAAATGCCTGGATAGCTGAGATAGCAGATGAGCTGATGATCGCTTTGGAATTCATTGTGCCGGGCAACTTTGTGTGAAGTGCCAGGAACAGTCTGTGGAAACTCCTTTTAGAGATGTCCCTCGGATCAAACAAACCATTTGCAGGCAATTAGTCTTCTGCGAACATATTGTCCAGGGACGGATAGTGCAACAACAACAGCTACGTGCTGCAGGAGTTTGCCATGAAAAAATGAAAGGGTGACTGAAGCCTGTTTAAAGATCAGGCGCTTTGCCGGGACCTTTACCTGTGCAACCTCGTGTTGGTCTGCGGCAGAAGCAGGACCTGTCCGTTTTCCAAATCCACATTTCTGATAAGCACTCAGCAACAGAGAGGAACTCTGCAGTGACACAATTGAACCAGAGATTCGAGGAACACCAGTGCAGGTGGAGGAGACAGTGATTTGCCATGGTTTCAGACAGAGGGATCTCCTGCAGAGCTGTACTTATAGCTGGGGAGTGGCAGAATTCCCTTAGGAAACCTGCAGCTGGGCTGCAGCAGGGATTCCCCCACACTCTGCACCAGCCAGATCTGGATCACAGAACCATAAAATCATAGAATGGTTTAGGCTGGAAGGGAGCTTAGAGATCATCTAGTTCTGACCCCACTGCTGTGGGCAGGGACACATCTCTATAGACCAGGTTGCCCAGAGCCCCACTCAAATTAGCCTTGAACACTTCCAGGGATGGACCGTCTACAACCCCCCTGTGCAACCCTCATAACAAGAGTTAATCTAAATCTCCCCTTCTTTTAGTTTGAACACATCCCCCCTTGTTTATCACTCGATGCCCCCATAAAAAATCCCTCTCCAGCTTTCCTTTACACCCTTTTCAGGTACTGGAAGGCTGCTGTAAGATCCCTCTGGAGCCTTTTCTTCTCCAGGGTGAACAGCCCCAATTCCCTCAGCCTGTCTAGATAGGAGAGGTGCTCCAGCCCTCTGATCACCCTCGTGGCCGTCCTCTGGACTCACTCGAACAGTTCCATGTCCTTGTGTTGGGGAGTCCAGAACTGGATGCAGTACTCCAGGTACTTCTGCGGATGAGAAGCTTGATTAGCGAGTCAGAAAGCAGCAAGCCATGGTGGCAAGCAAGCTGAATTAGTTGAAGCCACCACAGCAAGGGTAAGCAGCCACTGGCTCTACTCTGGCCAGCCTGAAGCAGGGGCAGAGCAGTACCGAAACCTGAAACAACCTCAGAGAATCAGCCCTGTAGTAAAACACCTCTAAGTGCCGCTGAAGAAGGTAGGAGCACAAGTATTAAACAAAGTCTCGAAAGGGCGATGCCTGACTGCAGAAAAACCTCCTTTTCCTTCACCAGAGTTGGATCACTGCTAGGAGGTGCTGCTGGAGCGCCCCTGCGCAGTCTCACTCTCACCTAGAGGCAGTGCTGTCACTGATGCAGGTATCTGTGGTCAGGATGCACTCTGGGCGTACTTCAATAAATAGTTTCCTCATTCAAAAAATTAAGTCTCTACCCCAGGTGGAAATTGAATTTTTGAGGCAATTTTTTCAAATACTCTGATCAGAAGAAGGAATAGGAGTGAAATCACTGATGTCTTCAGCACTGAGGTGGTAACTGAAGGAGCAGACCATTGACAAGATACTTCAAGGCTCATCCTTTATCCTTTGTTTTTCTTACAACTGCTCCAACAGAATTTTATTTCATTTCAGGGCAGAAGGATCAAAATCAATCGTATCCCTCTCCATAAGGCACAAGTGTCTTTTTTAGTCTTGATTTGGCTCTCTTTTTTCCCCATTTTCTCTAGAAAGGAGGAACACACTGGTTGTGTTCTGCCCTTTTCTACGCAGGTTTTGGTTCAGCAACCAAAATGATTAAGAAGAAGACACAGAAGAAAACGTGTCTCCATTTCACAGCTCTCCAGGCTTGTGTATGGAGAGGAGTTCCATGGGTGGCTGGAGAAAGTGTGATGTTTCCCTGCCAGGGGGCCATGTAAGCCCAAGCATGGGCAGCCCTGTTGTGTGCTCTGTGCAGACTCATTAGTCACAGGACTAATGGCAAACCTGCCCTAATCAAGTGAGCACAGAAATAGTTACTCAGGTGAATACAGGTATTCGAAGGAGCTGGGGTTTCCCTGTTGCCCCGCGTTGCTGGCTGTGTGAGCATGCCTGGTTTGGTGCTCTGCTGTCACCAAAATGGTCTTCTGAGCTGCTTGTGGGTTGCCACAGGGACACCCTGAAATCTCCTGTGGTGGGCTGAAGACCACAATTAATGATAAAGGAAAAGAAAACAAAGCAGTTAGGTCTTGATGAGGCTGCATACAGAAAGAAGAAAAGGTTAAGCACGTTAGTGCACGCCAGCTAGGAACTCCACCACGTATGCCATCACATCATATTCTGAGAAAAGTCTCTCTTCCTGCTGATCTAAGATGGCAGCTGACCACCCACATGGCCCCGGCCACGTGCAGAGCTCAAAACGGAGACTGACCGCATGGCTGCCTCCCTCCTCCTCCTGACCGAAGGCTACAGGGGAAAAGGGGACAATCCCTCAGCTCACCACGAGTTGTTGGATGATGCTCCATAGGAGGGAAATTGGCACTAGCTCTTGCTTCTCCAACCCGCAGTGCCAGCTGGAGCCGCAGGGCCATGTGGAGGGCAGCGGGGCTGCCGCTCCCAACTTCTCCGTATACTGGAGAGCAGCGGGCTCCGACGGGGGAAGCGGGGCTGGGGGCAGCAGAGGTGTGGCAAGCTGTGGCTAGCCATCTTCTCCCACTGTCACCCTGGAAGTGTGTGTGTAGGGGGGGATGTGCCAGAGCCAAAGCCCAGCTTCAGGTGAAAAGCCCCAAGCAAAAAGAGGGCAAGGCTAGGATGGCCAGCCCCTTGTCTCCTAGCCCACCTCCCCCCGGGGGGAGGTACCTGGGGCAATGCCCTTAAAGCAAAACGCACCTTTTTTCCTCGTGAAAGCACAAATCTATACATCTGAAAACTCTGGTAGTTTTCAAACTCCAATATCTCCATAACATGGTTGGAAATGGCTTGGTCACGGTTGTGAAAAACCTAAGTTTGAAGGTGATCTACGTGTAGGTGATGGTGATAAATCAAAGGATGCTGAGGGCAGCTATCAACAGATAGAAAAAGGTAGTGGTTAAAGGAAAAAGACTCTGATCTGTTGCTGCGAACACAGTGACTGAGAGGCAACAGGGAAAGGTCTGGAGAGAGTTATGAGGTGCTGAACGTGCTTTGTTTTCTCATGTGCCTGCCTGGCTGGGATGTGCTGTGGATCAGGACACAACCTTAAGCTCCACAGAGGTGTTGAGCAAAGCCAGTGTGGGAAGTGTTGCAAGGGGTTGATCTGCCCATAGTCCCAAGTTCTTCTCACAGTGCTGTGAGACCAAAGAGTTGCCACCTACCAGCTCATCCTGGTAGCTTCCTCCTGTCCTCTTCCTGACCAGTGAAACACCTGTCCAAGGGGCCATGTTGTGAGGTGGTTGAGGCATCTGATCTTCCCAGAAAATAATCTCTCACGGGTGGAAAAAGTGACCTGCAGCTCACTTCCCAATGTTGTGGCCACACATCCAGGGTGGAGGGTGGAGGAGAGAACAGACAGCAGGGCATGAGAATAGTTTAAGTTTGACGTTGCCATCAAAGGTAGCCCTTAAATGTCTCTGAAACTCAGGCAAAGCGAGCAGGGCTTTTCGTACAGGGTCACTGTAAGACACGGCGTAAACCTCATTCAGAAAAGCAGGTTAAAACTGTCTTAGCTTCCAACTTGAACGTGTCAGCAACAAAAACGTAGTGTCTCTGAGGCCCACGGGAAAGGGGTGCGGTGGGTGTCTTTTGGTGGCAGCTGGGATGCTGTAGGCAGCACTGAAACAAAAGTTTTCAAATAGGCTTCAAAAAAATAAGTAATTTGCCTGTTTTTCTCCCGTTCTGACTCATTAGAGATCAGGTTGTCTGCCTAAACAGGAACTCTTCTTCTAAAACGCAGTGGAAATGACTCCAGAAGCCAGAGCTTTGAGGCTGGCACCGCGGTGTAGGCATTGATAACTCCAGCCCTTGCACTGGTAACTTCTGTCAGGATTTTGAAGCTCAGTCGAGTCACGAGGTTCATGAGGCAGCTAGTTTAGAAGCTAACCCTGGGTTGTGGTGCCTCAGCCTTAGTTGAGAGCGGCAGGTCGAGCACGTTTAGAACAACAATCTCTATTCTCTTTGTTGCAGAATTTCCACTCCCAGCGCTGAAGGATGGTAACACCCCCCACACACCCTTTTTTCCCCCAGTCCACTATGAGAGAAAGGCAAGTTCACCGTAAGTTGAAAAGCAAACAAGCAGGCTAGGGATTGCTCGGTGCGAGGCAGATGGCTGCACGTGTGCCTCTCCCTTTTTGGAATCCTTGGGTAGGTCTCCGCAGCCGTAGCTTGTTTTGCCCTGTGCCTCGCTCCGTGCCGGCCGTCGTTGCCGTGCACCTGTCTGCAATTTTGGAAGTTCATCTCCCTCCAGCAAACTACATTTAAAAACCCCGTGCTGCTTAGAGCGGGGGGAAAAAAGTTGAGGAGAAGGGATTTCCTAGTTCACAAATAAGAATGTGCAGTGGAGCACTCACTAAGTAAACAGAAAACATGGGCAGCTGAGAGAAATCAATTTAGCTGAACAAACAATGTTCCATGTAATGAACTACTAATTATCCTTTTATGCCATGTCAGTCTGAGTGATTACAGAGCTGTGCAGTTTAATTTGACGTTTGAGCATTGCCTTGCTCCATTAGCCTCATATAAAGCTACGACACGTTGAGAGGAATTAAAAAAAACATGGTGGTGGGTTGGGGGGAAGGGGCTGTATTTATCCAGAACTAAATAGCACCTGTAGCAGTCATGGGGAAAAGAGCTTCTTCATTTTTTTTTTTCTTCTTTTGGCTTTTTTTTTCTTAATTATTGATTGTGGTGAAAGGGACGGCGATAGGAAGACATGAAGGAGCATGTCTGATGCTGATGGAAAGCTCTTTCAGTGTGCTGATAATGTCCTACATCTTTAAACCTCACACTAAACTGTCATCAAGGGCTAGAATAAATAAATGGCGTAGATCAGACACACAGATCAAGGGGAAAGAGGATGGTAAACAATACAGTGTGGGAGCAGATATCTTCTCCTGGATACTTTCTTTTCACTGGTGATTTGCACACAGTAGGTAAATCAAATCCCTAGGTGCTTGGGAAATCTCATGGTTAATCTCAGACTGAAGGACATGTATTATAACTACTGCTTTATTATCGTACTGTTTGTCCAACTACCTGGACTGATAACAGGATTAGAGGGAATTAACATATGGAGAAAGCTAGAGACAGTTTGTTTAGATATATATTGTGGCTATTAACCCTAAAAGTACCCATGGAGTACCTGCAGTCTCATGTACAGCTAGACATTTTGGACTAGATTTTTGTTTCCCAAGAGAGGTGGGTCAAACCTAACATCATCTTCACACTGAGGGTGGCGGAGCACTGGAACGGGCTGCACAGGTGGGTTGTGGAGTCTCCTTCTGTAGAGACATTTAAAACCCACCTGGACGTGTTGCTGTGTGACTGAATCTAAGGGGTCCTGCTGTAGCAGGGGGATTGGACTGGATGATCGTTCAAGGTCTCTTCCAATCCCTAACGTTCTGTGATTCTGTGATCATTGAAGTTCTAGGGGGAAACTTCCATGGGAAAGGTGCAGATGCAGGAAAGACCATGCCCCGTGCCTAGGCAATGCACCAACATATGAAGCAGTGTCACGAGAGATAAATATGACCCCAGTGCCCAATGGTTATATTTATGAGATTGCATTAACTTAAGCACAAATTGAAAACCAAATATTTAGAAACCATTTGGTTTCTAAATGTAGCTACCTGCCGTTTCTGATGTGCACACCACTGCAATAAGTGCCGTGGCACCCTCCACTCACACTCTTCTCACCGTGCGAACACAGACAAGCGCTCCCAGGCTGGGATACTATTGAAAGGAAATGCCTTTCCAAAATACCTGGTTAAATGTTAATTTCAGTCTGAAGGAGATGGAAATCTCAATTTGAAACCTCAACTCAATCTCAACTTGAAGGAAAGAAGAAAGAAGGAAAGTAAAAACCCAACCCAAAACAAGGAAACCTCAAAAATCCGGTTGACTAGGTGATCCTGCTGTGGACTGGACTAGATGATCTTTCGAGGTCCCTTCCAGTCCCTAATGTTCTGTGATTCTGTGATTTCTATTCAGATTCAGACTGAAGAGTCAGATCCTTGAAGCCGTATGAATAGTCATATGAAGCCAGATCCTTGCCAGAGGCAAACTGATTTCAGCAAAGAATCCTTTGGTCAGCTAAGGACGGGGTGTGAACACGCACAGAGGGGACACAGTGGTCCCTCCTCTGCCCTCGCTGTTGAACACAGCTTGTCTTGGTCACCTCTAGGTTGCCCTAAGGGCCCCCACATTGTGCCCCTTTATTTTTTTTAATGTTATTTTTTTTTTACCTCTGCTTGGAAAGATCACTTTGACCCTAAAGACTGGAGGCTTCTCTCCCACCACGGCAGTATCGCAGAAGTGGAAATTTTTGTGGCGCTGCCTTGCTGAAAGGCTGCAGCCCCAGGCTGCTGAGCACAGGTGCCTGTGGAGGGAGCGTGCTCCTGTTTGGACACCTGTCTGTTCCAAAGGCCACAGCCCTCGGTCTGCTTGTTTGGGGTTTCTACACAGGACTCAGTCATCTACCAGGTGATGCTAATTTCTTGTTTGTTTTTCTGTTGGGGAGGGGTTTTTCTGTGATTATCCCATTAGGCTGGATTGAAGCTGAGTTGAATTTCAGCTTCGCTGCAAGGCATGACCAAGCTGCAGGCTCTTACCCCAGGGCTGAACTGGCCCCTCTGTTCCTAATGTGTGTTAGACACATAGGAGCCTTTCTCCGCTGTGCATTTGTAACTCCCCTTGATGCTAATGGGTGTGACATGTGTCTATCCAGCAGAGAATGACCCCATTGACTATGGCAGTTCCCCGGCCCTGAGCGATGCTCGTCACTTGATTAAGCCAAACTAATGAGGCACGACCGGGGCCAATGGGAATGTGTGGGACTCAGGCATCATAAAAGCTGGTGGAAACCTGCAGCTTTTACTGGGGGCTGGGTTTTGTTTTGCCAGGCAAAGACACGGGATGCCATGGGATGGGCTGCACAGTAACGGATGCTGTCACAGGAATGAATAGTGCAGAGAGGGCTCGCCACCGCTTCTGACAGCACCCTGAAGTGTCTGTCCTCTTCCAGGGGTAATTACACGTGAGAGTGTCTCTTGCGCCCAGAAAACTAGATTTAGTCCTGGCTCTTGATCCAGGGTAGAAAGACTGATCCTGGATCAAGCTGGCCCTGTGGCTTTTTGAGGCATAACTGAGGGTGTGCTTTTTGGCTCTGTAGCAGACAGCTAAGGCAGGCAGCACCCTTGTCAACATTGTTCAACAGCATCAGAATGTGAATTGGAAGAGGTGGAGAAAAGCAGAGACCTTGCAGTGAGTGTTTCTTGCAGGTTGCCCACCCTGCAAGAAAAAGAGCCATCAGCGGAAGGGCTCCTCTGCTGTGTGTTCATCCTTGAGTGCACTGCTGGCCACTGCCTCGAGTGCAGAGTCCCCACTGTACTCAGGAGCATCTGAAGAAACATGCAAGGCTGGAGCCACTTTTGCTTTGCCTGGCCTGAATCATCCAAACTGGACCAGATGCAAGAACGTAAAGTTAAGGTACCGGCTTTGGAGCTCAGCCTGAGTATGACTGTGCTTGTAGAGAGAGACTGGGAGAACCGTCAGGATTTAGGAAGAGGCTGACACCTAACAAACTGAGAGCATGGACGTGGCCTTTGTGAACAGGCTCACAGGGACATGAGGTGCTGCTTGCTGAACTGAGGCCAGGAGCCCTGGCCTTTCTGCAGAACACAGCACCATCCAGAACCTCTGTGTTGATGTGAGGACACAACCTAGGAGGTCAGCGCCAGACTACAAAGGCACATAGGTCAGATGTAGATCTTGAGTAAAAACAGCAGTTAAAAAACCCCATACCTTCTATTTTTGGAGAGCTGGGCTGAGAAGTTGCAGGTACTTACCCCTGCTCTTTACCTGCTGGTACATTCCAGGTCAGAGGAGGTTTGTATTTTTGTCATATTGCCATACTTGCCTTTATGTAAGTGCTGCTAAGAATAAAATTAGCAGTGGGAGAAAAACATCAGTTTGATGTCTAAATTTGGAAAACTTGATGAATAAATCTATTAACTTCGTTGTGGGAAGAGAAAAGAATAGCAACCCTTCGTTTAAAGGAAAGATGAAATAAATATGAAATAAGAGCTGGTTGCCCCCTCTGGTTTTCTGGGCAGGTTTTTCACTGTCCCCTTGTCCCTTTCAGAGGAAAAAAATATTAATTGATTCAGTTCTATTTGTGAGAGTCCAGCCTGAGAAGATGCGTTCAGCTGGATCTGAGAGGCTTTGTCGTGATTGCCAAACACTTACAGCATTTTTGAAAGGAGAGAGCAAAGCGGGAATAAGTGTTCATTGGCTTGAGCAGGTGTCCTCCCAGAAAGCAAGGTCCTGCCAGGTGTTTGGCACCGCCTCTGTCCTCACTGGCATGGTCACTGTGGGCAGCTTGCTGTCCCAGGACACTAGCCAGCAGGGAGGCTGTGATAGGAAGAAGAACAGTGGTCACCCCTGAGATTTGACAGAGAGACTCCAAGCTTAAAACTCTCCCAACCACCTTCAGTCTTCTCCTGTCTCCGTGTTCTATGCTGTTTTGGAATGTGTGCTCTAGGCAAACCTCATTGTGGTCAGGGTCAACAGAAGTCTTTGGCTTTGTCTGCAGCTGTAGGTGACCCTGTAATCTGCATCATGCAAGGCATGTGGCTCCTCCTGCCTGCCCCAAAGCTCGGCACAAGACAGTGGTGTCACAGTCCCCCATTACAGTTCATAGCGTTTTATGGCAAGTACCATCTTCGTTTGCCCAGGATTTCTGGCAGCTGCACCCACCCCTTCTCTTACCACGTCTAGAGCAGGTCACTTTTACCTTTACTGGGAAGTTACACCTTCGCTGGTAAATTGGGGATTACTTATTAGGCAACTGAAGTTGAAAGAAAGACATTAGAAATCAAAAAGTTTGCTAGGCTAGTATAGCCCCAGTCTACCTTGAAAGGTGGGGAACTTCCTCGCTACCTCATCTGTTTTTTACTTTGGATTCCTTATTGTTGTTCCAGCTGTTGGAGCAGAAAGTTCAGCCTGCAGGTTCTGCAGAAATGTCGCCTTCAACCTGTCCCTTCTTTCCTCTGATCCTAATTCTCCCTTCTCTTTTTGGAGTGAGAAGCCGGCATGTGAACGTCCGGTTTGGTTGTTCTTCCCAAGTGGCAGCCTTGGGTGCCGAATGGCCATTTCCCTCTGCCGTGTCGTACTAAATTGGCTGGGCACGGGGGAGAGGCGGTGCCTAAACGAAGCAAATAGTGTTTATGTTCTTCCTGTAGCTGCTCTTTGGACACCTACGGGTCATTAATTCCTTTGTTCCAAGCCAACCTGCCAGCTGGCAGCTTTCCTGCCCAGTTTGAGCCATTCCTTTTGTGTGGGCTGCTGACCTGTTCCCACTGAGCCACACTACAGGACGTGCTCAGGAGGGGGATCAGGACTCCTGGGACATCTCTAGCTTTCTAGTCTCTTTGCTGAGACCTAAGTGATATAAATGATGAAGTCACAGCACAGGAGCTCTGTCTGTTCTCCCACCCCACGATCCACATATCGGCAGTGTTAAAGGAAAGAGGAATATTATTACCAGAGGAATATGTATTATCAGGCCATGCTAGCGGGTGGATGCCACTGCTGAAGAAGGGCTAAGAGGTATGTGGCGACTACAGGTCCATCACACATAAGCCCAAGGGTGTTACTGCATTCTCCAGGAAACAGCCTCTGATGATGGAAAGAAAGCCAGCGTCATCTCATGACACTGCTGTTCCTGCAGGCTGCGGATTTCAAAGGCAGCAGGCTGAGGAACGGAGCGTGGAAATCCCAGCTGATCGGGAGCGAGACTGTTTTTCTCCTCTAAGAACATTTGCTCAGGTTTTTTATTTCCAGTGTTTCTAGTTGCCATATCAACCTGAGAAATTCACTTGGCGATTGACAGTGTATTTTTCAACAGAAGATTGAAAGAATTTTGTAGCATCAGCTCCAGAATCTGGTTGCTGGGATTTCACTTTAGCTAATTTTGTTCCTAGTGCTTGATTTCCAGGCCACATTAGCAGATGACCAAGGACCCCCACAATCACTTCGAACAGGCGCATCTCAGGTCCAGCAATCCATGTGCAGAAGTTAGGAGACAGGTGAAGCTGCAGCAGACATCCGGACGCATCCTCCTCAGGTGGCAGGCTGGGAAGAAACCTCTGGTTTAAGCCAAGAGATGATTCCAGCTTTCATGTTTCTCAGCTGAGCAGGTGCTGGAGGTGCAGTAGAGGGCAGGGAGACTGCTCTTGGCTTTGCCACTGGACAGCATATCGGTTTTTTAGAAGCCTGCATCCACCCCCATCTCCCTCCCAGCATGGTGGGGAGGGAGCCTGCACCCACTTCTGTTGGCAGTCCAGGACCTCCATCACCCCGATCCGTTCATTCATGTCCTCTCTCCTGGCCAGTCGTGGGTCACTGGTGTAAGTGAGGAAGGAATCTGCCTCAATGCAGATGAATCTGCCCGGACTTCCGTGTGGTGAATATACTGCCTGGTTTGTTGTGGGTTTGTGGTGAGGCTTTTTTCTTGAAAAGGAATAAGAATGGAAAACAAGAAAGTCAGAAAGGCCTGAATTTTACCTTTTTTAAGTGGAGACACCGCCACAGCAGGACATAATGGCTCGCTGTAGTGGTGGTGGTTTGCCTGAGAGCCTGGAGATTTATGTAATGAGAAACACAATCCCTGCAAAGAACATTGTTAAATCTTTTCAAAATTTCAGCTATAAGCCATTTTATTGCTAATAATATGGCCAGATTCCCCTTTTGAAGAACCTAGGAATGTTTGACAAGAGGGGAAAATGGAGAGGACTTGAGGCACCATAATCTGTACTTTCCATTTGCCTTGCTTGAAGCTTGAACAACACATGTGCCACAAATGATTTGTTTATTCCTGAGTGCCCCCAAGGAGCCCGGTCTCCATTCTCAGGCACATAAAGGCTATTCAGATGAAAGCCTTAATAGATTGTTGCAGACCTGATACCAATGCACCAAGAGAAAGAGATATGCAAATATTCTAAATTAAACAAACTAGCTCCTGCCCTTTGCCTTTGGAGGGGCAGTCTCGAGTCCGGATGGTGTCGCCAATGCAATGAGCCTGTCAGACTCACCTCTCTGGAGAACTTGTTCATTTTTCTTGTGGGGTTTTTCTTCCCCCGAAGAAGGGGGTTCTCACAAAGCTTTGACATTGTTTGAAATATTTCCTGCGCTTTAGCACTCGTGGGTGAGTAAATGATCCCCAGCCAGGGCTGAGACACATCACAAGTTCTGATTTAAGACTGGGGAACATTGCTGGGAGAAGCTCCTGCTGTGCTGGTTTGCTTCAAGTCTTCTAAAACCGAGGCCCTTCACCTCGACACCTTCTCTTGGGCATTTCTTCATGCTGTAGAAAACATTTTGGGAGAGTCACAGAGCCAGAAGCTTGCAGAGAGTGGAGCTGTCGTCCAATTTAGGTTGCGGTCTAAACAACATCTGGTTCTGTCCACACAGCAAGATAAATTAGGGGCTTCACTGGGTTTTAACGCAGCCCCTGCTCCTCTTTCTCTCCCCGCAATGCGTGTGGGAGCTGGGCCCAGGAACCACTTCAGAAATGTAAAAATAACGTGTCATGCACCTAGGCATTGAAATCGGGCCAGCAGCTCCCGTGTGCGCCGAACAGCAGGGAAAAATAGTAATTTCACATCAAAAACACCATAAAAGTTTTCAGCGTCTTCTAGGCTCTCGTAAAACTGCTGTTATCTTGTCCAACCCCCCAAGGCTTTTCGCACAGTTATCAATTATGCTGTGTGGATTTCAAAAAGGCAGTGTCTGAAACACGGGCCGCGCGGTGGATCACACAAACGGCGGCGCCTGGTCAGCAGGAGGTCCACGTGCACCTCAGCTCTGCTGCGGGCTCCTGGCTCAGGAGCAGAAATCCCCAGAACGTCCCTGTGCCTGTGTTGCCCTCCTGTCTTCTGTGCTCTGATCACAAGAGCTCTGAAGAACCTGGCTGCTCATGGCCCCAGTGAGTGTAGTCATGACTGGATAACAAACTGGCTGGATGGCCGTGCCCAAAGAGCAGTGGAGGATGGAATTAAATCCAGGTGGTGGCTGGTCACAAGTGGTGTTCCCCAGAGGGCTCCTGTTGCTCTCTTTAATGTCCGTATCAGCGATCTTGGTGAGGGGATCGAGTGTGCCCTCAGTAAATTTGCGGACAACAGCAAGTGAGGTGCCTGTGTTGATCTGCTTGAAGGTAGGGAGGCTCTACAGAGGTTCTACAGGGTCCTGCACTTGGGTCATAACAACCCGATGGAAGGATGCACACCTGGGCACTTGTGGTTGGAAAATTGCCCAGGGGAAAGGACCTGGGGGTATTGGTTGGCAGTTGGCTGAATGTTAGCCAGCAGTGTGCCCAGATGGCCAGGAAGGCCAACAGTAGCCAAGCTTGCATTAGAGATAGTGTGGGTGACAGGAAGAGATTGTCTCCCTGTACTCAGCACTGGTAAGGCTACACCTTGATTCAGTGTTGGGTCCTTCACTAAAAGAAGGAACTTGAAGTGCTGCTGTGTGTCCAGACAAAGGCAAAGAAGCTGGTGAAAGGTTTAGAGAACAGGTCCTATTAGGAGGGGCTGAGGGTTGTTCACCCTGGAAAAAGGACACTCAGGGGAGACCTTATCAACCTCTATAACTACCTGAAAGATGGTTGTACCAAGGTGAGGGTTGACCTCTCCTCCCAAGTAGCAGGTGATTCAACAAGAAGAAACTGCCTCAAGTTGCACCAAGGGGACATTTATATCGGTCAATAGGAAAGAGTTCTTTGTTGAAAAGATTGTCAGGCCCTGGAATCGGCTGCCCAAGGAAGTGGTTGAGTCACTAGCTCACAAGTGTTTAAAATGCATGTAGCTGGGGTACTGAGGGACATGGTTCAGTGGTGACCTGGCAGAGCTGGTTGGTCTAGATGATCCTAAAGGTCTCTTCCAACCAAAGTAATTCTGTTATTCTGTGAGGCAAGGCTTGCCTCTTGCTCCATCATTACTGCTGGTGAAACACGTGTTGCCAGCAATAACGAGTGGAATTCAACCTAGTGGATCTCCAGATATCTTCCAACAACTAGAAAACCCCTGAGCTACAGTATAAACAATTGGAAAGGAAGAGATGGCACCCAGTGCTCAATAGGAAGCACGAGGAGGATCTTGCTTTGATTTGGGTGTGTGGCCAGTCTTTGTTCAGTGGTAGTGGCCAGAGTATGTTTGAAATAGTGTGGAGACTTGATGCTCTGGTTCCTTAACATTAGTGAAGGCTGAGCAACCTAGCGTTTGGGAGATGAAGGATCTGATGAGGGCAGAGGAGGAAGAGGGCTTAGTCTCCTTCTCTGGAGATGTTTAAAGCCTGCCTGGATTTGTTCCTGTGTGACTTGATCTAGGTGATCCTGCTGTGGTGGGGGGTTTGGACTAGATGATCTTTCAAGGTCCCTTCCAGTCCCTAATGTTCTGTGATTCTGTGGCTTTAATTTAGCTAGTCATTGATTTCAGAAGCAAGGAGGGAAATGTCCAAAACCACAAGCTATAGGGAAAAGAAGATGTTTCCACACAAGTGTGTGCAGTTTCATACACAAAGGTTCCTCAAAACTGTGTTTTGTGAGAGCACTGGAGCCATAGCCAAATCCTTTATTTGACTGCGACTAGACAGTTGGTTTCTGCTTGGAATTAAGGCAACCTTTGAAAACCACGGCCGTGTTTAAACATGAACGAGGATGTAAGCTTCTTATGGGCTGTGGTTACCAAGAGAAAAAAAGGCTGACTCACAGTGGGAGAGGACTGGCTTGGAACATTCCCATGCAGTCCTCCCTGTTCCTTGGAGGTGCCCAGCCTGTTCCTAGAGATCCCAGACACCCAGTGCTCCTATATACTTCCCTTGACACTCGTAGGTCGTCAGTATTTTGGAAAGATCAACTCAAGGTGCTTCTTTTGGCCAGGCAGTAGAAAAAACTAGAAGAAGAAAATGGACTTCTCTGAAGATTTTCCAAAATCCATGCCCAGTACAAACAGATTCATCCTGTTCCTGTTCCTTTGCAAGTGTGAATCCCAGATCACAGCAGAGCCTAGCACAGTCTTCTCCAGTACCACCGTCAACCACACCGTCTCTGCACTGAGCTGAGCACTATGCAGAAGCAGATCTGTATAGGAATTTTCCAATTAAGCATCTTTCTGGTTCAAGTATATGAATTAAAAATGGGTACAGCTTGTGGGAAGCTCTTGGGTCTGGCATCTCTCATGTTCAGTTTACAGCATTTTGGACTTGGTCAGCATTTGATAATGAAGGGTATTTTTAAAATAGAAACACAGGGTTCTAGAGGAAAGAATATATTAGGGGGAAAAATCATATTTAACCGTGAAATAACACCAAATATTTCAAAAATATCCAGGCAGCATCCAGCCAGTTTCTGGCTCTTTCAGGCTATGGGTTTTTAGTGATTGAGATTTGCATTTCTGCTCCTATTTATGACTGAGGAGAAAACATTAAACCCTGGAATCTTTGCAATATTGGAAAACATCTTTCCTTGGATGAGAGTGCAGAAATGCCTCAGTGTTTGCCTTCGTCCCTGGCTCTGTTACCATGCAATTCTGCTCACGCTGTTCTCCAAGACAAAATCAGAGCCAGGCTGAGATTCATGCTGATGACGAGCGCCTGCCTTTTTATTTTGCTTTCTTTAAACGAAACAATTTCCTCAGCATTGAAACGGGCTGATAAAAAGCAGCTTTTAAAATTCATTTGAGGAAATAGTTTGAAACTAGACCAGAAAGTCTCATAACTGTAGGTTTGCCCTCAATTGTACCTCAGCGACAACCTATTTTCCTTCTCCTCTGCCATCGGTCTCCTTTTTCTTTAAGTGCAAAGCACATCGCAGGCTACTTTGGAGAGATTTGAGGGGTTTGGGGCAAAGTCAGTAATATCTGTAGGTAAACAGTGTCACCTAGTGGACAGAAGGCACCAACTGTCCCAAGAGTTTCATGGGGATTTCCATTTTGTCCTAGAAAAAATACTACTTCAAGTGGGAAAGAGCCCTGTGCGGAGAAACCGGATTCTTCCCAGATCGCTGCAAAGTCAAGGATGCCTGAGCTGGAATTTCTGAATCATGTGCGTGGGCTCAGATCCGGTCACATCCGCAGATACCAACGGGGACACACAGTCACGGAACACTAAGGACTGGAACGGACCTTGAATGATCATCTAGTCCAAACCCCACACCACAGCGGGATCACTGAGATCGAGGCGCACAGGAACATTTCCAGGCAAGTTTTAAACCTCTCCAGAGAAGGAGACTCCACAACCCCCCTGGGCAGCCCCTTCCACTGCTCTGTCACCCTCACTGTGAAGAAGTTCCTTCTCATACTGATGTGGAACCTCCTATGTTCCAGCTGACACCCATTGCCCCTTGTCCTATCATTGGATGCCACTGAGCAGAGCCTGGCTCCATCCTCCTGACACTCACCCTTTCCATATTTATAGACATTAATGAGGTCACCCCTCAGTCTCCTTTTTACCAAGCTCAAGAGACCCAGCTCCCTCAGCCTTTCCTCCTTAGGGAGATGCTCCACTCCCTTCATCTTTGTAGCTCTGCACTGGACTCTCTCAAGAAGTTCTGTGTCCTTCTGCGACTGAGAGGCCCAGCACTGGACAAAATATTCCAGATGTAGACTCTTACAGCCATAGACAGGGAAATACGGGGCAGCATAGTCCTTAAAAGCAATTGTGTGCAAAATGCCTTTCGTGCCTCTGCATAAAAGCTGCACAAGCCACAACAGCCCTAAGCGCAGCAGGGACTGTTGACATGAAACCAGGATGGACACAGAAGGTGATGTCGTGGGTCAATGTGCACGCTGCGGCTTGAGTGTCTAATCTGGCACACTAGGGAGTTCAGAGATCCGCTGTGTCCCTCAAGCACAGCTTCTCAGGTGGTCTTCTCAGGGTACAATAAATCCAAGTGACATTTCAATGGTGTGCAGACCAGAAAATAGCAAGAGTCGTGCTCTCGTTACTGAGGAGGGTTTGTGGCAAACTCAAGAGGTGACCAGAGCAACCAGGACAAGACCATCTGCTGATAAGCATTACACGCTTAATTAAAGAAAGAAAAAGAAGGAGGCACAGACTGGGTTGGCTCCAGATTCAGCCTTAACTTTGTGCAAATATTCTAATATTATTCTTGCTGTCTTGTTCTCCTGAACTTCCTGCTCAGGCTGGAAATGGAAGGGCCAGACAGTTCTCCTCTTCTCAAGGGATTCTCAGAGCAATTCCGAAGAAAAGAACGTGAATGCTTCCAAAGTTGGTGCTGACAGTCAACTATAAATCATAGTTCATCAATGATTCTCAACAGTGAGCTGTACTGGCCAAAACCCACAAGAATTATCATCAAAGGCAAAATCTTTGTGATCAACACAGGGAAAATTTGGATCGGGGAGAAATTCCACTGACTACCGACATTCTCTTTGAACAGTTCCAGTTCTTAATAGGAGTGGTTTATTTCTTCATTACTAAACTGAGTCAAGCTAGAGATAAGCACAGGAGAAATGTGGAAAGCAAATTGACTGCCCATGGTGGGAGGGGTGGAACTGGATGATCTGGTGGTCCCTTCCAACCCAGAGTGATTCTGGTTGTACAACTTCTCCAGTGAAGTGATCCTGCTGTGGCAGGGCGATTGGACTAGATGGTCTTTTGGGGTCCCTAATGATTCTATGACTCTAAGTATAACTTGATTCTCTTTTGCTTGGATCCACTTGTGTCTGCTACAAGGCTTAACTGCTATTTTACCTGTGCTCAATATGCTCTTGGTTTGGAGTATGCTTTGATGCTTCTCACCGGTTCCTTAGACAAAAGGCTGAGGAATATTCCTTAAACACTGCCCAAAGCATACTCC
>JAOXOE010000702.1:12104630-12117464 GCA_028565055.1 Phoeniculus purpureus | reverse complement strand
TTACTCCCTGTGATAGGACAAGGAGCAATGGGTGTAAGTTGCAGCAAAGGAGGTTCTGCCTCAACACAAGGGGGAACGTGAGGGTCACAGAGCACTGGAACAGGCTCCCCAGGGGGATCGTGGATTCTCCTTCTTTGAAAGGGGACTTCCAAGACCCACCTGGATATGTTTCTCTGTGATCTGTGTTAGATAGTTTTGTCCTTGTCCGGCGGGGGGGGTTGGACTCGATGATCTCTTTGGGTCCCTTCCAACCCCTAACATCCTATGATCCTATGATCCTATGATCCATCTATTGATAGATTTTTACTTTAACATTAGGATGCTCTGGCAGGGGGATTAGACTATACGATATTTTGAGGTCCCTTCCAAGCCCTAATGCTCTGTGATTCTGTGATATAAACAACATAACACTTAATTCATCATGTGTCTTCTTCCAATTTTGAATTAAATTGCAAGGAAATTATAAAACAAACAGTTCATTGTACCAAAAATAAATTGTTAGAGTCTTTATAAACCACCAGGTGGTGCACAAACTCGAGCATAATGCACGGAATACAACTTTTGTCTGGAGTCTTTATTCTAATGTCAGGGTTCTTCAAACAAAAGAAAGGCTACTTTTGATGTTTAGGACACTGAGGCTAATTAGCTGCAAGGACTTTTAGCACAATGTAAATTAAAAAAGCCACCCAATACTGGGTATATATTTAGCGCTCATATGATTTCAGTAAAACACGAAATGGAATGATCCCTTTTGTCTCTGGAAACATTCTTTTATTGATTAATACTTCCAACTGTAGCTGCAGACTACATTTCAAAACACGGATGTCTGTGCATCAGCGCATTACAAATCCTGTAACACAGTACCACCCGAAACAAGGCATCTAGAACTCCTACCAGAACTACAAAACCATAGGATCATAGACAAATGCTAAGTCCTCCGCTAACCCGTGCCACTGAACACCACATCTACACACATTTTAGACATGTCCAGAGATAGTAACTCAACCACTTCCCTGGGAAGCCTGTTCCAATGCTCTACAACCCTTCTGATGAAGAATGATATCAAATTGGATTAATAATATTGATTGATAATATTAATAAGAATGATATTGGATTAATAATATCCAATCTAAACCTCCATGGGCGCAACTTGAGGCAGTGCCCTCTTGTTCTGTAGTTTCTTACTAGGAAGAAGAGACCAACACTTACCATGCTACAGCCTTCCAGATTTGACTGAAATTGTGTTAGAAAATTCTTTAAAACACAGAACAACTTTTTTTTACCATAATATATTGTTGACTCGTGAATGACAAACACCATCACTACACCCTAATAAAATAATCAATTGCTTTATATAAATTGCATTGATGTAAATATCATGCAAAGTAACCATCTATCTTGTGTCTGAACAGTGGTGACGATGCCTCTATCTAAGTGGTTTCTAGATAGACTGTTTTTGCCCCACAAAGCTCTCTAAATGGCAGTGACATACTATGTAGTTCTCATTACAATAAAACAAAATGGATTTTTTTCCAAAAAATATTGTTCTTTTATTTTCTATGAAAACATTTCCTGATTACTTCTATGAATAGCAATAGTTTGCAGGGGGTTAACAGATTACTGAGGAACACTTTAGTGGTTAAGATAAAATACAAGGATTCAATCCTGCAAGCTTATCTACTGAGATGCTACACATGCACATGAAGCACAGACTGTGCTAAAACTCTGCAAGAGAAAAATACTTTCATAAAAACATTGAATTAGTCTTTTCTACGAACAAATTTTCTAGTAAGTTTTGCACTCATTAATTTACTGTTTCTAAGGTTCCTGCATTTTCTGTGCTAGCCATCATCATCACTCTCATTGTTACTGTACTGCTTAAGCAATTTATGAATCAACATTATCGTGTTAATTAGATCCTGAACAAACTAGAAATCTGTTGTAACATCACTTACCATGTCCTCCTGCTGAATCATTGAAGGTGTTCTTTGCTCTGATTTCAACTGTCTGCAGGCAAGACTCAGAAATGACCTGTACCTCATGTCCAGAATCACTATTTCTAGTTGTCAGGCTTTATTCAATAACAACAGTGGATAGAAGTGGGTCCTGGTTGTCTACTGAAAGGTTCGGTCATGAGGTGAAATGACAAAAGGAAAAACGTGCCTTATTTGTAAAGTGAAACTTTATAGATTGAACTCCTGCCTTGTACAAAGGAAGTGTTTTATAAACAGCAATTTTGAAGAGATCAAGAGGACTGCTTTAATTTCTTACTCTGTGTCTGGCTTTGCTGCTGGTGACATGTGAATGTTAAAATGCACATCATGCTATCCAGCACTGATTTGTATTAAAATGTCATACAGTTAATAAGAGCATTTTGTTCTTATTAATTACAGAAAACATAAACTATTTCATTAAATGACTTACTGTTTACTCCTCTAGTACTTGGGAAATGCTTATGAACTTGAAGAGATACATAACATTTAAATATTTAAATGCTCCTCAGTAATCACTTTGAAAATGCTTTGCAGTTTTTGGCAATATAAGAAGTAGCACAAATGGCTCTAGAATTTCTCCATTCTTACCATAATTTTGGATTTTCTAGTCCCCCATCACCTTGTTGGAACTATGAAGACAATTGACTTCCTGCCTATTTAACAACATAATTAATGAGCTGATAAAAGAAAATTTTAAGGTACCTCAAATAAAACTTAGCTTCTCTTAACAAGACTATTGTCAGTTAATTGTCAGTTCCAGTATCAACACAAAAAGCACTAGCCAGACTTGTAGGTCCCTCTAAGACAGTCATTCTAGATGGGTCCTAATTCTGCTGATACCACTAACTTTCTTCAAAATGCTGCTTTGTCTCAAAAAGTCATTAATAAGCAAGTCTTCTGATATTGATACACCCATGCCACAATAGTCCTTCAGACAATAAAATCATCACCTTTATGACTCTATAGAGACAATGATGAATTCCCCTAAGCCACGCAGATGCAATAGCACCTGTGGCTCACCCAGACTCTTTCAGTTCTCCCAGAAAATCATCATTAAGAATTTCCGAAAATTGAAGGTTAATTGTAACAACCTCTGTAAAATGTATTTTAGAGTATATATGATATATAATAGCTCTTACCTAATGCAGTGTCTATTGCATAACTTCTACTTTCTATCATGTACTTTTAAATTTTATGTCATACCTTTATAAACATAGGTTTTCAGCTCTGAAAGAATGACTTTGGCAATAACACACTAAGCTATGTAGGATTCTGGTCTTGTTTATCCATACAGGAATTACAATATTCAAAACTCCTTTTCTTTTCCTCAAAGAAATGCATATAAAATTTTGGTATAGGTTAGCACAATAATTTCCCATGCATGTCATAGAATCATAGAATCATTAGGAACTGGAAGGGATCTCAAAAGATCATCTAGTCCAATCCCCCTGCCACAGTAGGATCACCTACACCAAGCCACACAGGAACACATCCAGGCAGGTCTTAAACGTCTCCAGTGAAGGAGACTCCACAACCCCTCTATGCAGCCTGTTTCAGTGCTTTTGTCACCCTCACTGTGAAGAAATTACTTCCCATATTTATGTGGAACCTCCTATATTCCATTGCCCCTCGTCCTACCACTAGATGACATTGAGAAGAAGCTGGCTCCATCCTCCTGACACCCACATTTCACATATTTATAGACATTAATGAGGTGACCCCTCGGGCTCCACTTCTCCGAGCTCAAGAGACCCAGCTTCCTCAGCCTCTCCTCATCAAGGAGGTGTTCCACTTCCTTCATCATCCTCGTTGCTCTACTCTAGACTGCCTCCAGCAGCTCCACATCCCTCTTGAACTGAGGAGCCCAGAACTGGACACAATACTCCAGATGTGGTCTCACCAGTGCAGAGTAGAGGGGGAGAAGAACCTCTGTCGATCTGCTAACCAACCCCCCTCTGACTGCACCAATTCACTTCTTCATTATCTTACTGCAAGGCCCTTTGGAAACAGTCCCCTTCAAAACTGTTCATTTACAAAGATTCTGTTCATTCCTTTTCTTATCCAGGACAATTTATTTTTCTTACTCTGCTTGAAGTGGGAAGACCTCAAGATATCCCTTGATCTGGAATCTCACATTATGGCCATGGTATCACAACTTTCCTAACTAATAGTTCTTTCAGTGAAAACGATGCTTGCTGAGCCTACTACCTTGTAAGACAGGAGATTATCTCCTTGTAATCGTTGCCTTCCAAACAGCTTCAGGAGTTTTTCAAAAGAAATCAGAAAATCAGAAAATTGTAGTTTTATGAGTGTAATTAAAGGGGTAAAACCAGTGATGCTGTTCTGGGAAAGCAAGTGGAACAAGTGCTCAAAAAAAGCTGAAACTCACTACAGACACGGTGTGGTCAAAGTTGTGCCCCAAATTAACACTGGGTTTTCAGTCCACGAGCAGGTTCACAGAAACATAGAACATTACAGACTGGAAGGGACCTTGAAAGATCATCTAGGCCAATACCCCTGCCACAGCAGGATCACCTAGATCAAGTCACCCAGGAACATATCTGGGCAGGTTTTAAACACCTCTGGAGAAGGAGACTCCACAACCCCCCCTTCCAGTGCTCTGTCACCCTCACTGTGAAGAAGTTCCTTCTTATATTGATGTGAAACCTCCTATGTTCCAGCTGACACCCATTGCCCCTTGTCCTATCATTAGATGCCACTGAGCAGAGCCTGGCTCCATCCTCCTGACACCCACTCTTCACATGTTTATAAACATTAATGAGGTCACCCCTCAGTCTCCCTTCCTCTAAGCTAAAGAAGGATTTCATCATGCTTTGGACAAGTGCAGGTGCTGGGTCTTCTCCTGTGTTATCTGACCTTATTGACATTAATGTGTCTGCAACAAGAAGAGGCATTTTTCCTTTGCCTAGGTGAGGTTAGAATGGCTTTTCTCAACTCAGCTTTTCTTCAGTTCACAACAATAGTCTATTTTATCACATTCTTTATTTGCTGAATCTTTTCTATGTCCATCATCAGGGCAGATCCTCATTGCATTTATAATGAATTTATTATGAGATCATAGGCTGGTTTCATAAAACCCACAGGGAAGGCTCTATGGGCACTTTTGTAGTTGATAAAACTTGAAATTATTAGAAAACAGATTCAACTCTACCCAAAGCAGTTATTATAAACCAAGGCTAAAATATTTTCTCAGGGGTTTGTGCTGATTGAAGTTCAGATGTACATCCATCTGGTGACTGCTTCACCACCACTACCTACAAAGCAGGTGGAGAACACCTTGATCTGGCTGAGCCTTTTAATTGCTCCATTGAAAACACCTGAGGAAGAAGCAGACCAATAGAAGCAGAGGGTGTTGGGCTTGTTAGCCCACAACTTAGTGTTCTGTGGTTATGTGAAGTGAGATCACTTTCTGCCTATCATGACGGCAGAGGGGCTATAAAAGAAGGAAAAGAAAGGGAAGGTATTTCTGCCACAAGTGAGTGTGTAGGAGTAATTTTAGGCAAACAAGAAACCTAGGTAAGAGTTACTGTATGGGATGATTTAATTCCCTTGGTTTGCAATAGAACTCAGTAGTTACTATTTCAGTTCTAACTGGTTCTGTCTTTTTTTGACAGTGGTTTTACTTTTGTTGGTCTGAGGCATGTTTCTGGAGTGAACCCCGATTCCTAGAGCGTTGTGGATCTGCTTGTCCTTTATCAGGTAGGAGATGATGCTTTTCTGGTGGGATAACCTCAGCTGCTTACTAGATGTCTACTTTTCTTGTCGCCCTTCCTCAATGGGGAGAATGAGGTGTAAGAGCTCCTGAGTTGAGATAAAGATCAGGAGATGCTTCCTGATTAGTGTCCCCACCAAAGCAGAAAGAATTAAACTTGTGAGGCTGTTAATTCTGCCTGCTGCCAACTACAATAAATAAGAGGATAGTGAGAAGTAAATCCACTTTTACCACCCATTCTTCTTGGGCTCAACTTGACTCTCTTATTCTTGACTCTTCTACCTTCTTCCCCCTTGTTGGCGCTGGGGGGATGTGGGGTTGTGGTCTACTCATAACTCTGTCTTCTGCTCCTTGCTTGCTCCAAAATGGGGTCCCTCCCACAGAATGCAGTCCTTCAGAAACTCTCCAACATGAGTTCTTCAAGAATGGCTTCCTCATGGAATGTTTCTATGGGATGTGCCCAGTCCATTTCCTCTAGAAATGGACTGCTGCAGGATGGGATCCCCATGGGCCACAGTTCTTGCTGGAAAATTCTCTTCTGTGGGCTTTTCCATGGCTCTACATTGGAGCTGGCTGCTGCTGGCTCTGACATAGGTGCAGTTCCTGGCCTCTTACTCACTGGGCTCACCCCTGCAGCCCACCTTCTGCTATGGAAATCCTGCTGTGTAAACCAAATAGAGTTGCCCTGAGGCTTGATTTTGTGCTTGGGGGTAGGGGGAAGTCCTGAAACCATGTGCACATACGTTCTGTATTTTAGTTAGCCCACGTTTCTTGCGTGCTGTCCTTCATCTCTTTTTATCGGCTGTTTTTTCTTAAGTGCTCGCACGGACAGGTATCGCTATGCAGTGAAATCTCATCACAGCGTTCTGGGCTTTTTATATCGCTGGTCACTTTGCCCTAACCCTAGATGTACGCGCTGAATAACCACATTGTTCGTTTATAATGTCCTTGGCTTTTCTATAGCCTTGTCCCTATGATATTACTTGTGGACACAGTGGGCTGGATTGAAGACAGTGAACTTAAAAGTGGTGATGTATGCAGCTATGTAACTGTGAGAAGAAACGTATTGATTCCACATACTTCCTTTTCTAACCTGCTGTAAGGTGTTTCATCATGTAGGACATCATGGAGATCTTATATTTGTTACTTAACATACACTGAAAGGTCTGACTTCTCTTTCTTGCTGGCTTTCTGAATGGGAAAAGCTGTTGTTAGCATGTCTTGCGTGTCAGAGATCAGGCTGTTCATGATAGCTTATGAGGCTTTGAACCTATATAGTAATAGAGGGAAAGGCAAACTGTTATGTGAATGCAGCTGAAGCACAAAAAGTGAAACTATTGACCTCGCTAGCTCTGCATTTGGGGCAAATGTTACTGCAGTGAACAGAGTCACTTTAACTGGCGTTAAGCAGCGGTTGTGTTGGGTTTTGGTTTGTGTGGTTTGCTCTGGCAAAGACAAAGGCGAATGCCTGAGCAAATGCTAAAGGTAGTCACAGTTTTGCAAGTGTCAGGATCGGTTTTCTGGTGGAAATTTTACTTTTGGATGAAGAAGGCAGTAGATGAAATGTGAGCTGAAATTATTTTCATGGGTTTTTAAGTCACTGAAAAAGCCTCTGTTATTCAACTTCCCTTTCCAAAATAATGCTCTTTCAAATCAACCAACAAAACAAAAAGCCTGTACTTACACCCTTGCCTGGCATGGCACCGGTATTCCCTGAACAGAGCCAGCAGGTAACCAGTAGGTGATCCAGCACAGCCCAGCTCTTGGCCTCCTTCACACAAAAGACCCCACGGGACGCCCTGGCTGGTTCCTGGGGCATACAAAAAGACGGTGCAAAATCGTGTGGCCAGAGGTATTAGTAAGAGTGTTGCATGAACTGCAGGGAGAAGCGAAGTGCTTAGCTGCCTCTGGTTCTGTTCACCCAAACCCAGTACCAAACCAGCCTTTCAGAGCAGTGCAGGGGTACCTACAACTGATCAGTGGGCTGTTTCTTGGCTGGTACGTGCTTGCCCAAGGCCCCGATTTCATGGACGTGACTCCTGCCCCACAGGTGACCCGCATGATCTTTCCACTGTGTGCAGCATCCAATTTACCTAGGCAGCTGCCACCCCAGCAGGAGATAAAGAAGTTGAGGGCAGAGGTGCCAACGCACCACAATTGGCCGGCCAGGCAGCCATGGGTCTGCATCTCTTAGAGGGCAGTTTTTCTGGGCTGCACTGACTTTTCCACAAAGGAAAGCTGGTGCAGTTGAGCCCAACACTATTCCCAGTCCCACACCTAGCCTCTTGAAGCTGCCTCCTTTTACCCTGCCAGCACACAGCTTTCTCAGGGTGCTGCAGCGTGGGGAGCGTTCCGGGGAAGCCCATGCTGTGGCCATTAGCGCTGCACCCACAGCAGCCTCTGTGGCTAACGAGAAGCCCTTCTGCCTTGCTGCCATTAAACTGCTGCCTTTTTACGAGAGGAATCCTGAATTCTTCCTCAAACCTAAACAAAAAAGTCAGCCTTTTATTCGTTTCATCATTATCTAGGGCTGCCACATTCAAATGATTCTCCAGCAGTCCCTTCATTTCTGAGTGCACACGTCGAGAAGGGATTGGAAGCCTTTTGATTAAGAATAAGAGGTGATGACACTACAACCAGTGCAGGGTTGTCATCATTACCGTGTACCTGCACTTCCACAGAGCTCTCGCTCTGGGTTGCCTCTGATATAAAGCTGCTGTACTCTGTGCCCTAATTGAATGGAACTATTTTATAAACACGCATTCCCTGAATCCCAGAAAAGATCCTTTTAGAGGGGAAGATATGGGGAGGGTGGTGGGGAGGTGAGGAGCTAGATGGGCTCAGTTCCTGGCAGACCAATTTTGTCTGTGAGAGAGATTTCTTTGTTCCCTGCAAAACTGCTTGTCGCCTACGAGCAGATATCGTGGGGTTTTTCCACCCCCCCCAAGTCGAGTGAATGATCTGACCACCCACTCTTAACGCTGTGATTTCTCTGCTTTTGGCCTGGATTGCGAGTCACCTATGGCCACCTTTAGTGCATGGCGGGCTGCAAGTTTACGCAAGGCACCGAAGGGAAAACATCCTCCCTGCCCCGCATTTGTTAACTCTTCACGTCTGATAATCTCACTGACGTGGTCCCAGTAACAACCTTTTGGTAGCAATGCAGGGAAGAAACCCATCGTCTGCCCACCAGGACTCTCTCGTCTGTCTCATGAGGTGGTTTTCCTGTGTACACCCTAACCCCACGCCGTTCGTTGTGTGGAGAGCGACACTCCACACGCGACTTGCGAAGCAGTGTCCATCTTCTCGAGCACTCTGTGCTCACGCTCTGGAATCTCCACTGGTGGTCTGCTGTTTTCCAGGTTAACTTTTAAGTGCTGATTCTGACCCATATTTCTGTGCTGGCTATTTCTCTGCTCCCATGTGATATGACTGCAGCTGTAGCAGGTAGAAGCACTGCACCGGAGCCTTGAAGGATGCAGGATCTGTGTCAGGCCAGTGCCTTTCTGGAAACTGGTCCCCCCAGTTGCTGTCCAGTAGCTACACTAATTCTCCACAATCTTTGTGCTTGAAGGTCAAAGGCTTTACTGTTAAACAAGCTTGCTCTGGAGCTTACATATTGGTGAGGATACCCTAAAACTCCTATATGAAAATACATTAATAGACAACAAAATGACGGCCAACTCCTGGTACTGCTTCAATAGCCGTGTATGACATCTACTGCATAAGGGATGTTGAGTTAAAAGTGGTCAGGGCGGTTACTTTTATCTTGGCTTACATACAGCATTACATTTACACCTGAACACAGGGTGAATTATCATCCAGAGGAGTTAAGACGGAATCTCTTTTCTCCAGGAATGGCAATTATATTTGATTAGGTACATGGGAGCTTTTTCCTCTCCTGGCCAAGGAGCTGAAGGCAGCGCTTTGAAGATACCCAGCCTCATGATCAAGGTGTAAAGCATAATGACAAATGTGAAGTTCCTGCAGGGTCAGAGTCGGCTACAATAGTTCAGGGGAGAGGGCATCGGACTGGGACTTAAGAGGCTTGACTTGACTGCCCTGTTCTTCCACTGGGCTGCGGGACAAATCACTTCCTTTCTGTGCCACAGTTTCCTTATCTGTGAAATGGTGGTAATGAGCCTTTTTTCTTCATTTCTCTTTGTAATCGCTCCAAGAGCTGCAGGTAGAACATGCTGTACAAGCACTTGGTATTGCTGTGTTTGATTTGTGGGATTTTTCTGTGTGAGATCCTAATGCAAGCAGTTGTCTCAGATTTGCACACATAAGCTCAAGGGCTGTGGTGTTTGTCGTCCTGCTGTTAACAGCTCTTCCCTGAAATCGTCTGGCTGTGCAGGCAGTACTCGGGGTTTGTTTTCGTTAGGATATCTGCAGCCTGCAATCTTAGTGCAACAGGATTTGCTAGTCAAGCATGGCCCTGAACAAAGGCACTCGGAGGATGTGCCCTTTTAGATGCTCTCCTTTGCGCAGCGATCTTCCATCCTTTTGCCCCTGGTCTCTGCTGGTCTCCTGTTGAGAGGCCTCCACACACCTGTGGCCATCAACAGTTTTTCCACCTCCCCATCCTCCTCCTCATGTTGGCAAAAGTCTCCTTGACATGTGTAGTAACCTAAGCCTGATTCCAAATGTGTTTGCTTAAGCGTTACTAATGGTTCCCTCTTTCCCGTCCCCATCACTTCTCCACTCAAGCTGTCTTTGTTTCAAGGTGGGAGGAGGCTGCTGGCAGGGTGGGGGGTTTCTGTGGTGGTGCCTGCTGTGATCTAGACACTCTTTGTTTGACAACGTGTGCAGAGTCCTGTCCACCATCTCCTGTTGCTAATGAAATACACTGGGATGAAGAGTCCTAATTGTGAGGCGATACCCCACCGAGTGTCAGAGCGGGCGGGGTGTGCGTGATGCTCTTTAGTTTGGGTCATTGGAAGTGATAGATGCAGGAGGATGGTAGATTAGTTCCTGCTGAAACCCGAGAAGCTGCCTGTGTTGGTGAATGTCACCCGGTGCTCTGCAAATGCATTCAGATGAAATCACTGAAATCTTGGGTTTCAGGACTAAGTAACTACTACGGGCACTGGTGCTTCCTGCCTGGGGAATAAACACTTGCTGAACGCGCTTCAGCCTAATAACACCTTGTGCAGCGAGCGGACGCTCGCCACCCTCTGCCTCTCCTTGCTGTTGTGACCACCCAGACCTCCACTATGTCAGTCTCTCCTAGAAGTGTTTTACTTATCATTTGCCTAACTTTAATTCCCTTAACCAGAAGTCAGGGTGCAGGGCTTGTTTGCTGAATGCATTTCAGTTCACTGTGCTGGTTTTCACAGAATCACAGAACATTGGGGATTGGAAGGGACCTCGAAAGATCATCTAGTCCAATCGCTGTTCCCTGGAGCTGGGGAACACGGCACCAGTGGGAGATATGGGATGTGCAGCCTTTCCACCAGTATGATGTGGAGATAGTGCTTTTGGTGACCTGAAATACAAAATGGCTCGTCCAAGGCCATATGGTTCCTCTGCTTCTCCTCTCCAGCTCATGGGCTGAGCACCACCAGTGTTTTGAGGTAGGAGCAGTACAATGTCGATTGTTTATCCAGTGCTGTGGGATATGAGTTGTCTCTCTAACACAGTGAGGACTTTTTTAGAGAGAAATCAATTTTCAGGAGGTTCAAGGGCTGTAGCTTTTCTTGACAGAAAACATCAGTCCCAGAGTGAGGACAGGACCCAGGTGTCCTGGCCCAGTGTGTCCCCTGCAGTGCAATCTTGTTCCAAGTTGGAGCTCCATGATGCTACTGCGCATTTATGCAAGAGACGAAGGGCTCTGCTTTGTAAAAACAAAAGTGTACCTGTAAAACCCTTACAACTGAGGGGTGAACAATGAGCGTTGTTCTACCAACGTGTGGAAGTGCTTCTCTCGCATTTCATCAGGCTTTTCTGCAGTATTTAAGTCCGGAATCAAATTTCTCCTCCTGTTTTCAGAGTGTACAGAGCCAACCATGAAATTAGGGATGTGTCAACTGGAAATAAGGAAGCATTTGACTTTGACACTAAAATTAATTAAACTGTTATTACATTGATCTCTGCAGCATCTGTTCCACTTGTATGCAGAAATGCTAGTGTGCGCTACGGGGCCGTTTCATACTGGTGGAATTGGATGCTGTGATCAGCCATATGCTGATAAAATTATTCTTTTGTCAGCATGTCTGCCTGGAATTGCTTCAGGAGCTGGAAACATTCAAAGCAGCAATGCTCAGCGCTGAGAGCTTAAGATTGCCCATGTGAAAGGGACTTTGGTCTAGTTTGGTACTCTTCATACCTCACGCAGGTTGGCAAGCCTCTTCCCCCATAAGCATCTAAAAATGGGCTTTCAGAGCAGTTGAGCAATTTGTTTGCTGAAGGGGGTGTCCCTTGTTTGCAAAGCTCCATCCAACCCTAGCCTGGCTAAATTTGGCAGTTCCTTCACCACTTCTGCAGAACTGGGGCAAACCCCAGAGAAGTCAGGGTATAAAACACCTGACTGAGCGAGTCAAGTTGAAGGTATAAATAATTAGGTTGGTTTGTTGGACGATCCTTGGTGAACTGCCTGAGTTACACTTGTGTGGTTTATGGATAGGCTCGGCCCAGCACCACATTCTGTCAGAATGCAGAAGGTTTGCTGGGCCAACAACGTTTTGCCTTCCTCTATGGTTTGCATGCGGAATTTGCGATAATCCCTATTTCACTGCACATGAAAAAAGTGAGGCTTGTCACAGAATCACAGAACAGTAGGGGTTGGAAGGGACCTCGAAAGATCATCTAGTCCAATCCCCCTGCCACAGCAGGATCAAGTGCGAGTAGACCAAGTAGCACAAGAGCACATCCAGGCAGGTTTTAAACATCTCCAGAGAAGGAGACTCCACAACCCCCCCCTGGGCAGCCCCTTCCAGTGCTCTGTCACCCTCACTGTGAAGAAGTTCCCTCTCATACTGATGTGGAACCTCCTCTGTTCCAGCTCACACCCATTGCCCCTTGTCCTCTAATTTGATGACACTGAGAAGAGCCTGGCTCCATCCTTATCAGGTGCTGGGAAGACAACTGGCACAAATCAAAAAGGAG
>JAOXOE010000702.1:12039692-12093872 GCA_028565055.1 Phoeniculus purpureus | reverse complement strand
CCTGCTGTGGCAGGGGGATTGGACTAGATGATCTTTCGAGGTCCCTTCCAATCCCTAATGTTCTGTGATTCTATGAACTCCTGCAGAGGTTGTTCCACTTCCCTGCTGCCAGCCCCAGAGCTGGTCAGGGTGGAGGCAGCAACTGCTGCCCTCCCCTCATGCAGCATCAACCCTTCTCCTCCACTCCCCTCAGCACCTCACTCCCAGCAGTCTGGTGACACCTCTCTGAGCCTCTGTTCCTGCTCTTCCTTTCCAGCAACTCTGCTATGAACAAAAATCTGTTCAAATGTGCATTAGTAAGAAAATGAAGGGTTTGGCAACACCCCACCGGAGAACCCGAGTGCAAGGATGGCACTGGAAACCTTTACACGCTACTTGCGGCCAAACCAGTTAAAGCCTCTGCTCATTCTCTCCTCTGAACCAACTTTGCTCCCAGAGCTGTACTCTGGCATCACTCCCAGTCCCGTTTGGTTGGGTAAGAATTTCACTTTTCTCTTCAACCTTCCCTTCCTGAGTTTCTCCACAGATCTAACACCTCCCATCTTGGAGTCCATCACTGCCACAGTACCTGTTTGCTCCCCTGACATCCCAGGTCCAGCTCTGAGCGCTGACGACGACAGACCTATGCTCCTTCCCCCTGCCAAAAGCCCCCCCAGGCTGTGTTTCAGCACAGGTTTCTCCATGGTTTTCAATAATTAGGGGCACTGAGTCTCATTAAGACCCTAAGAAAGTCTCCTTCCTAACTTCCCAAGATTATTGTGCTTTTTCCCCTAGTTCTTTAGGATTTGGCAAGCCAGGGTTGCTGTCAGTCCTCTGCTCTGAAGCACAGAGGCAGGAAAACTCAGTCTGCATGGGGTGGTGCTGTGCTGGGCTCCAGCTCGGAGCCTTCACCCGGGTGGTGAGGAAGGGAGCACATTAGCAGCCTATCTCTCTGCTCCTGCTTTGCTTTTTGGCAAGAGCCGCCTCGCTGAGCCAGCAGGTGTTTAATGCTATTAAATTTATGGGTAGTGAAAGCTGCTGAATTTTAAAACATCTGGGTAACATAAATAATCAGAACTTTTTTCCAGTGTAAGGCTAAAAAAAAAGGGGGGGTTGGAATCTGCAGAAAAGCATTAGCAGCCTTTGTGAACACTGACCACACGACTGTGGGATCCCACAGGTCTCCTCATGCCTGTAGCTGCAGTGCCCTCACTGTGGGAGTGAGGAACACAAGGCAGCAGCCAAACCTCACCAGACCCCCCAGGTTTGGTGGGCTCCAGACCCACCGTCTCATGCAGCAGAAACTATCCAAAGCCGTTGCTGTTTCTCACACTGCCTGGAGTCTCCTGGAACTTGTTCTGCAACGGCATCCACGTTCCTCTTCCTTGCACAGTCTGGCTGCTCTTAGCTCTCAAGGGAAGAGTAACGGAAGAAGGGAGTAAGAAAGAGGGAGGAAAGTCTCAAGCCAGAGAAGTTTGTTGGCTCTGATGAGGTGAAGGAGCCGGTGAACGAGGCAGCAGGTATCACAGAGCATGCAAAGTGCTCAGAAGTGTTTGACATTCCTCACAGCCACCTGGCTTGCTTTGAGCAGAAGCAGCGAGTTCCCAGACACTGGGACACAGGAGTAAGGATGAGAGGGAGATGGATTGCAGATGCTTCACATCTTGTAGAACTGAGCCCTAATGTAGGTGCCTGAAGGCTTCTGGAGCCTCACCTCACACACAGAGGGTTTAAAACGTCTCTGACTTGTGTGGGCAGCAAGCAGTGACCCATCGTCACAGACGTGGGCTGCCTGGGACAGGCCACAGAGCTCAGTCCCTTCCCATCAGAGAATGTCCAGGTGTGAAGTGATCTTCCTGCTGTGGTAGAACCAGAGATCACTGGCTGAGCTGCTCCTATCAGACTAAGCACAAGGTCCTCATCGAGTAGGAAACAACAAATTAGCTTCTGTGAACGAGACTGATGGTCTGAGAAGCAGCACAAGAGATGAAATGTGAGTTCTGTGCCCAAGCTGGAAGCACAACTCCACGGGCACCTGCTGATGCTGTGCCCTCTGCTCTGGGACACTGCCCTGCTACCTTTTGCCTCTGTGACCCTGCTTTTCACCATCTTTTTATTCCTCCCCTCCTGACACCCGCAGCCACACCTGACACCCCCAGTCACACCACAGCCCGGACTTCTTTTCCACATGAAACAAGGGAAAAGAACCTAACCCAAAAGACAATGACCTGGGATTCAAATGCCAGTCGATGGACCAAGTGTTCCCCTTCTGCGGGGAACGTGTTCCCAGTGTGTTCCTCAGCCTGTCTCACTTCTCCTGCTGCAGCTGGGGAACATCTGGGTGGAAAGCTCCTTTGCCTCAGGACTCCCCAGAGCTCCGTGTGGTTACTCCAGCAGTGCACAGGGAACACAGGCTGGCTGTCTGCACTTCCTGTTGTGAAATTGTTAACTTGCTCTGATTATTGTTTGGGTTCGGTCTGACTGCCAGACATTGGAAGTTCTCATCCTCCCACCCTTACCTTGCCTGAATATCACATACACACACACACACATGTTATTAGGGTTATTATTTCAAACCATTAAATCATATAATTAAAAACACTATACTTAAAAACTCTCCACTTTCCTCAAATCCTGTGGAAATTCCACAGGGCTGGCTCCGTGCGCTATCAAAATCCCCAATTACATAAAGTTTTACTTTCCCAATGTAAAACGACTTTTAGCCGAAAGTAAAACAAACACAGGCAGTTACCGTTGGCACATCCCCTCCGCTTTTCTCCAGCCGTTGTTTTTCCAGCCATTCCCTTAAGCTACATGGCAAAACCACAGCTTATTTTTCCTCCTGTACGAGAGGAAAGATTCTCTGTGTCATTTTCACGGCTGCACAAGGAGATCCATCATCATCCGTTCTAACCAACTACTTCCCCTCATTCATCCCCAAATCTGCCTCTATTGTTACCCATAGCATACTATAGAATGCAACCCTTCAGAATACAGGGGTTACCTCATCTAAAAACCAGTTTGCTTTGTTAACTAGTGATTTTCCACTACTTTTAGCGCCTGAATAATATCTTAAGAGCTTAAGGCAAAAGAAAGCACTTAAAGGCAGCATTCTCCTTATTAAATACCAAACGGTCCCAAGTTATTCAGGGAACAAACTGGAGCAGTAATAGGCTGTGCACCATAAACTCACACTCTTTTACAGTCCTTTCCCCTCCAATTTTCACAAATTATTCTGCAAGTCTAGAATGTGGAGACCGTTCACCATACCAAATGGTGCCTAGAAAAGGCTGAGCTGCTGACACCGGATTGTTTAGGGCAGCAGGCTGTGTCAGACGGTCACAATCCCCAAGTGTCTGCCTCTAGCTTCACTGTTTGGGGTTCAGGGCTTTTCCAAAAGCTGGAGAGAGTCCAGCACAGAGGCACAAAAATGATGAAGGAAGTGGAACATCTCCCTTATGAGGAAAGGCTGAGGGAGCTGGGTCTCATTAGCTTGGAGGAGACTGAGGGGAGACCTCATTAATGTTTATAAAGATGTGAAAGGTGGGTGTCAGGAGGAAGGAGTCAGGCTCTGCTAGTGGTATCCAAGGGGCAATGGGTGTCAGCTGGAACCCTGGAGGTTCCACATAAATATGAGAAGGAACTTCTTTCCAGTAAGGGCGGCAGAGCACTGGAAAGGGCTGCTCAGGAGGGTTGTGGAGTCTCCTTCTCTGGAGAAATCTAAAACCCACCTGAACATGTTCCTGTGTGACTTGATCTAGGTGATCCTGCTGTGGCAGAGGGATTGGGCTAGATGACTTTTTGAGGTCCCTTCCAATCCCTAAGGTTCTGTGAAAGGTGGGAGATCTTCACCCTTCATCCCTCCACAGACAGCAGCACAAGACTCATTTGTTCTCAAGGACCGCTCTGGTACAGAACAAGACTGAACAGTTGGACTCAAGGGTTAATCCTAAATCAGCACCTTAATAAGGGGACAGTACAAGTGGGAAACTGAGGCACAGATGCACAGGACACTGGAATCAATGCGATTTGACCCAATCAGAGAGACAATTAAAGAGTGGGGAATTTAGGAATCTCATAACCCATACTGGAACTTAGCCAAGATGCTGAAGCAGATGCACAGAGCTGTTGCGGGGATGCTCTGTGTATTCTTTATCATTTTAATATCTTATGTTACGCCATATGCTCCTGCATTTCAATCATTGCAATATAAGTCACAGAAGAGGTGAAAGAAAATGTTGACAAAACATTTATAGAGACTGAATTCCCTAAGGACCTTTCGGGTCTGGGAATTTACAGGCATTCCGTTTCCAAAATGCTGCCAGACTTCAATAATCCTGGGGAAATATCCCTTTCTCCAGGCGACGACGGTTGGAAACACGAGCCAAGGACTGTGCCCAGCCATGGAGGAAAGTCCGCAGACCAAAGAAAAATAGGAAACAAACCCCCAAAATCATACGAGAAGGCCCGTGGCCATAAATATTCTGGATCAGGGGACGCCGGGCCAGGAGAGCCACCGCACAGATGTTTCCTATCTCGGTGCCTTGTCCTTTAGCTGACTGGGGCTCTGTCTGCTCCAGCAGCCTTCACGCTCTCTGTAGGGCTAAACAATCCCCTCTTGTTTGTTTATATGCTGTTGGCTGTTTGCTTTGCAAAATGCCTTTTAGAATCCCCCCCGCGCTTCTGTCTCCCATTTACCTGCCATTAATTATAATCCTCCTCTTAAGCCGAGATGTTCCTTTCCTGCACTGAGACGTTCTCAGCTTCCCCAGAACTTTGCCTCTACCTACACCTATTAATTTGCGATCCTGCTCTTTGAGTCGCTCTTTCTCTTTTTTTTCCCCCCTCCTAGGGGTAGTCATTTATTACTCATTTTATGGGATGTTTAAGTAGCCCCCATGCTGAGCTGCAACACTTTAATTTCCTCACTTTTCACCTTAACATCTTTTTTACTAGCTCCCTCATTTTTAAGCCTTCAATTTAGTGCTCAATTTAGCATCGGTGCACTGCTTCTGAGGACGATTCATCCTCCGAGGACACTACTCGGAATTATATTATTACTTAAGTACATCTACATTAATGTCACATCAGTGTGGCTGCGTCACTGCACCGAGACACGACACCCAGTTCAGGTCAGACTGGGGCTGTTGGGGCTGCGGTACCAGGCACAGAATGCAAAACCTGCTCTAACAGGGTCACTGAGGGCTCTGCCCCAAAACCAGTGCGTCCAGGCAGGCAGGTTTGCACACAATGGATTGGGAGGATCCCAAAGCGGAAAACTTGGCTGCCAGCAGCTTCTGGAAGGGTCATGCTGGTGTTTGGGGCTTTTTTAACAATTTTATGGCTTCACGTGTGTTCTGCCCCGTTCCCCTTTGCACAGGTATAATCCTAATAAATCTCATAGAATCATTAGGGATTGGAAGGGACCTCAAAAGATCACCTAGTCCAATCCCCCTGCCACAGCAGGATCACCTAGACCAAGTCACACAGGACTCTTAAGGAAGCAATACCTGATCCCATTTTTTAAACTACAAGGTAAAATAAAAGGAAGGGGGAGAACGAGAAAAAGCATCACATCAAAATAGAGGGATACCAGTAACTCTGACCCAGGGTTTACTGGTAGCACTGACTGCGAGTTCACTGGTAGCTCTAACTGGGGGTCTACCGCACCCTGCATATGAACAAAACGTGTCTTGACAGAAAACCCTGACAAAATCTGGTGTTTTTACTGAAAAAGCTGATTTCCTTAAAACCTGAATTTCTGATGGTTACTTCTCAAACACTTTTTTTTCATCCCGTGTACCTCCGTGCTCTTTTTAGGGGCACAGCCTACCGTTGTGGGATTTTACGTGGTGCCACTGATCTTGATTCAAATGCCTGGGCTTTATCCTAAGCTCAGCTTTAAAGCAATCCCCCATTTCAGTTCTACTCCTGCATCTTGTGCTGCTGCTTTCTGGATGGAGGTTAAGTCCCCAGAGCACTGAAATACAAATCAAAGGAAAGGGGTATTGCAGGGCCCCTGGTGACACCGTTTGCTCCGCAGACCACAGTGTCACCCAGCCGAGCTGGTGGCTGTTTTCTGAAGCCAAGAGCAGCTGAAAGTTCAGACATGCATTTATCACCACAATGGAAAACACAAATTGGCTTCTTTTCCTTCTCCTTTGCACGAAGTCATTACAAACCATATTGACTTGGAACCCCGGGGATCTGGAAGCAGCCAGATTTAGAACAGGAATAAAAATACCGGGATTTTTCAGCAATAAAAGAGTGAACTTGAAGCTACAAAGCAGAAAAGAGAGAGGGAGAGAGAAAAGCAGTCAGAGAACTGAGAGTGATGCCTTTGCCACTGGAGTATCGCAGACAAGGAATCGATGGCCTTGGAAAATCTTTTGGCATCATCAAGAGCACTGATCAGTTCTTCCTCTAATGTAGGAATAGGGAAGGATCAGAGCCACAAGGAACAGAAATTGACCTTTTCATCAGCAGGAAAAGGGCTGAGGGGTGACAGTGCAGGGAAAGAGGCAAAAATCAACGGGGAAACAAAGGTCTCCCTCACCTTAGCACCAGTATCAGCTCCCCCAGCTCACTGCCAAGGCAGAAGAGAAGCCCAAGCCCATCTCCACCCATCCCCAACTGCTCCTTGGCTGTTGGGCAGTTATTGCCTTCCCCACTACCTGTTGATGAGTTTTTCAGCTTCTCTAAGCCAGAAAAGATCCTATGCCTGTAACACAGACCTCACTCAACAGCAATAACCTTCCCTGTTCCAAATACTCATGAGGAGGAAATGTTAAACCATTCCCTACCCAGTAACCACCTTAAAAGGACGTCCTGGCCGCGGCTGCTTTGTGCTGCTCCTGGTAGTTATGCAGTTATGTTCCAAACCCTATCTAAAATGGTCCCATAATCGGTTCTTTTTTACCTCATAGGAGATTCAGAATTCAATCAACGGGAAGCCGAGGCAGGAGAAAGTTATGTTTAAACATCATCCCCCGCGTGCCTGCGGAGCATAATACTTATAAAAAGCTCATCTGACACATAGAAAAACATTTCGCTATCCATAAACACAGCGGCTGCGTGTATAAAAGAGCAGGTAAATTAAACTATCTGAATGAAAAAGGAGCTGAACAACAGGAGTGGGAAAAAAAAAGAAGTCAGCTGAATTGGAATGAGCCGAAGTTGAAGCTCTTTGTGTCAAGTAAGAAAATGCGAGGCAGGAAAAGAAATTCCTTCTGAAATATTCATGTTCTGAAAACATGCTTTAAGTACACATAAAAACCCCAGGTTTTCACTTTTATCAGGTCATGGCTTAATCCCCGGACAGGCACATTCTGACCCACCGGCTCTCGTTGTGGGATAAGGGCTGAAATGACCTATTTGGATCTTAGCGTGAGCAGCTGCTCTGGGGACACCCGGGCTCTCAGCAGCATCTGTCTTCCTTAATGGGAAGCAACTTCCTATTTATTTACCTGCAAAAGGCAGCAAGTGCCACTGCGAGGGTGCTCAGGCCAACTCCAGCATCATGTCCTCAGACAGAAAACTCTCTGATTTTCCACGCTGCGTTCAGCCAGGAACGTCCAACCTATTTAATTTCCCCGTATTCCTCGCGCCAAGCGTTTAACAGTAGGAGACCTGGAACATCCCTGGTGTTACTGGAGTTGTGAAAGAAGGAGATACCCGGCTTATGGAATTATTTCCAAGCACTTCTCCCTGTGTAAAGGGAGAAAAAAAGTGAAACCTAATCACTAAAAGAAAACCTGTTTGGATTGTTTAAGTGTGAGGGTCTTGCGTTCTGTAGTTGGAAGCCACATTTCCTTACAGGTTTCTTAATCTGATGCAGGGCTTTCTTTCTCTTTTTCCTCCTCTCCTTGCTTTTAATTTGACATGCCAGTCGAAGCCAGCATCAGGGAACACAGCCGCTACCAACCCCGCAATTTACACGCACCACAGCCGCGCTCGCCTTGGCAAAAGTTGGCAGATTGTTCTCTGCTCTCCGGAGGAAACTGCGCTCACTTTGGGCTGCAATGGAGCTTCAGGGTTGTAGCAACTCAAATTAAACTAAATCATCGCGAATTATTTCTGAATCCCATGTTATGTGTTCTCTTTTTTCCCCCTTTGTTGGTTTATGACCAAGTGTGAGTTTCAGGCACTGAATAATACACGGGCACATCCCAGTTTGGAGGGAAACAGCAGCACCTCGGACCATGTGGGCAGGGACAGGAGCCCTGCTCGGGCACCAGGCAGACTTACAGCCACAATCATGATGTTACAGGCTCAAGAAACTATTTCACCACAGGAAACGATTTCAGCCACAGGTCTCAGTTCTCATGAGGAGGTACTTCCAGAAGAAGCGCTGGTGTTACACCTCAGAGAAGAAACTGTGAGTGTTGATCCCCTGAATTTAGGAGACTAAGACCTAAATTCAGGCTCTGCAATTCCTAAAAGTTGTATGGCCTAAACTTGTGAGTCCTTCCCAGGGAGGTTGTTGACTCTCCTTCTCTGGAGATGTTTAGAACCCACCTGGATATGTTCTAGGTGGTCCTCCGTTGGCAGGGGGACTAGACTAGATGGTCTTTTGAGGTCCCTTCCAATCCATAATGTTCTGTGATGCTGTGATTACTGCTGTTTGACCAAATGTCATGCAAAATCCCAAACTTATTTTAGAAGAGCTTTTTCTTCAGTTTGAAAAGCAAAACACCCAGATCTAGCAACAGAAAACATCAGGTCACCTGTCTCTGTTGATCGAAAGCCTCCTGTTTCCATCTGGAACAGGAACAAGAAGTGGAGCCCAGTGACAGGACAGTGCAAAGGTGCACACACCGATGTGAGAAGTTAGGTTTGCATTTACATTTCTCAGATGTTAGCCACAGCCACCATCAATCTTCTTTTAATACTTTTTTCATGAGGTTGGCATCCTTCCTGAGGTAACTTCCTGAAGGATCTGCCTGTACTTGCCCCTGTGCTCTGAAGAGGTTTATGTATGTGGAGTCCCATTTGGTAAAGTCAAATGGACTCAAGAGGTCTAACGAGACAGCAGATGAGTTGCACAACTTGATAGGAGGTTCCATATAGATATCAGAAGGAACTTCTTCACAGTGAGGGTGACAGAGCATTGGAACAGGCTGCCCAGAGGGGTTGTGGAGACTTCTCTGGAGACGTTTAAAACCCACCTGGATATGTTCCTGTGTAACTTGGTCTAGGTGATCCTGCTGTGGCAGGGGGATTGGACTAGATGATCTTTCAAGGTCCCTTCCAATCCCTAATGATTCCATGATTCTATGATTCCATGATCAAGACTCCTATCGGCTCCTTTCTTCTATACAGTATTTTCCAGGTTCTCTTATTTTCTCGTCTCCAAAGTTCCTTCCACAAAAGATTTAATTATCCAAGCCAAGGATCTCGAATGATCATCCCACCAGTCAAGGCAGCAGAACGCAAGTGTTGGCCCCGTTACGTTTATTTCACACGCAGAGAGGAGAAAAGGAGCCTCTATGATGGGAAAAATATAAAAAGGGAAAAAAATAAAATTAAAACCAGCACTTGCAGTGATTTCAGCCCCAGTGGAGAACACACATTTATTGGGAAGAATTCTCAGCAGTAATGCTGGAAATCTAACATTTTCTAGTTCAATTACAACATCAGATCCTGGATATTGGTAAGAGGCTTGTTTCTCAGAACTTTGGTGCCGAATCAATACTGCACTAACTCGTGATGCATTAAATCAGCGCGGGAGGTGTCCAAAGGTTATTAATAGTTTCATAGCCTTCCCATATTCTTCCAGACATACTTAGTTATTGTCTAAATTACTGTTTTATTGACATAAAAACAAGCATGTTATGGGTTTACATGAGGCTGTACTCTGCTCTGGCAGGGGGATTGGACTAGATGAGCTTTCGAGGTCCTTTCCAATCCCTAATGTTCAGTGAATGCTGTGATCCTAGCTGTGCACACAGTGGTCTTCCTTTGCTGGGCACCACGGCCACAGGAGGCCAAAGGCTTCACTCTAACTGTGCTCTGCTTTTGAACAACAGGAGTGATGGTGACTCAAAAGCCAAGTCCCCAGATATGACAGGGTCCCCTTTCAGTGGAGGGATTCATCTTCTCTAACCCCACAGAGCTGCAATGGTGGTGGCTCCATCCCACCTATTGATACCAGCTCCCTGTCTAGTCAACGGAGACAAACAAGCACTCACAGAGTCCAATTCATCTGCTGCGTCTGAAATAAGGAAAAACAGCCTGAAGAAATGCCTGGGTTTCATCACAGACTTGCAGGAAAGCCAAGCAGATGGGGACACGGGTACTGATGGCTCCTGCATTTGGACAAACAACTCCCAGCCATGGTGTATAAACCGAGTAATGCGGAAGGTCTCCTCAGCCTTGTGTCCTGGAGCTAATCCGCTCCCCTTGATCCTGCTAGATGGCTTCAGCATTTGCTTTTTTTCCATCAGTATCTCAATTGCTACTTACTTGGCTCAATTCCCATGTTCCTCTCACATTCAGGCAGCTAAAATGTCCCTTTCACTTCCCTTCTCACGTCTTCTGACTGATGACTCTGTTAGGAGCCCACAACACAAAAAATTAGAGTTTACTGTGATGACAGAGAACTTTTTAGTTTATTTTTATGAAGTGGATTATTCTCAGATGGGACCTAGATGTCGACCTCATTGATTTTTTTCTTTCCCCCCACACGGACCACTGATGGAGGACTGGAACGTACCATATTGGACTGGATAAAATCAAAGCCGCCGATATCTGCCTTTGGATGCGCACGGCCAAGTCTCTGTATCGGAGTAACAAGAGGAGGGACATATCAGAGCGTTTTGCCTATGGTTTGATTAGAATAAAGGATCTTATTATTAAAATACTGACCCAAGCAGCAATCACTGATTTTTAAGGAAGGAAGAGCGATATGACTTTTGTATGTTTGAAAGCAAACACGGCCAATTAGCCATTTTGCTCTTCTCCAGAGAATTAGTAGTTGAATACCGGTTCCTTCTTCAGGGCTATTGCTGACAAATTTGCAGATTTACAATCTAACTGGTTAGCATTTGCAAAACACTACACCCCATCCTGCAGTAAATTAATCCTTCCTCCACGATGGTCATGAAAATCAGTGAGGTTTTTCCCGCTCCTTCTTTCTTCTTTCCTTAATCCTTGGATTTTACCTATAGCCTGCGTGCAAGTAATGCACATTAGTCAATTAATAGGCTGTTAAATGACAACAGTTCCGGGCAATTTAATTACTGTTGGTAAAAATAAGAAATGAATTATTGCATGTCAGGAACTAATTTCAGCTCCTTTCCTTGGAACAAATCAAGTTTGAATGTAATGGCTTATTTAAGGGGAGAAAAAACCCACCGCGATCGCTTCCTTACGAATGCAGATTGCTGAGTCATTTCTGGGGAAAAAAGCATAAATGCCTCTTCAGGGTCCCCTTCCTGTTCCTCACAGTGCCACACAAAGTTTATTTAAAGAGTATGTTACTGCTTCTGCACTAATATAATCACGAATACATCACGAATACATCACGAAACACAGTATGAACTTACAGGAGAAAGGAAGGCACAAACCGGAGCGCTCTTCTCTCTGCTCCAACCATTCTGCATGTTTATAGAATAAACATATTTAAATTACTTTACTTCCACCATCAATTACCATATGGAATGCTGTAGTAAAATAGACTTATTTGCTGTAGCTGCTGCTATTCCGAGGTGGTTTGCAAAACAGACAGCAATGTTTTGCCATTGCACTGGTGTGCTTTTTTAAAGGATGGAGAAATCACTGGGTATGGATGATAACGGTGAGAAGAACAATTTATAATCCCAGATGTTATCAACTCCATGTACTATAGAATCATAGAATCATTAGGGATTGGAAGGGACCTTGAAAGATCGTCTAGTCCAATCCCCCTGCCACAGCAGGACCACCTAGACCAAGTTGCACAGCAGCATATCCAGGTGGGTTTTAAATGTCTCCAAAGAACCCCCACAACAAAGAGACTCCACAACTCCCCTGGGCAGCCCCTTCCAAAGCTCTGTCACCCTCACTGTGAAGAAGTTCCTTCTGACATTTATATGGAACCTCCTATGTTCCAGCTAATATAAGAACATCATTAGATCATGCTGTCTCAAAAGACATGAGCATCACTTACAACCTGCTTTGGGAGAAGAGGGGTGGTCCGTAGATCGAGAGAGGTTCTCCTCCACCTCTGCTCTGCCCTGGTGAGACTACATCTGGAATATCATGTCCAGTTCTGGGCCCCTCAGTTCCAGAAGGACACAGAACTGCTGGGGAGAGTTCAATGCAGAGCCACAAAGATGGTTAAGGGAGTGGAACATCTCCCTGATGAGGAAAGGCTGAGGGAGCTGGGTCTCTTGTGCTTGCAAAAAGGGGACTGAGGGGTGACCCCATGAATGTTTATAAATATATAAGGGGTGGGTGTCATATAGTGATAGGACAAGGGGCAATGGGTGTGAGCTGGAACATAGGAGGTTTCACACCAATATGAGAAGGAACTTCTTCACAGTGAGGGTGACAGAGCACTGGAAGGGGCTGCCCAGGGGAGTTGTGGAGTCTCCTTCTCTGGAGATGTTTAAAACCTACCTGGACGCGTTCCTGTGTGACTGGATCCAGGTGATCTTGCTGTGGCGGGGGAGTGGACTAGATGATCTTTCGAGGTCCCTTACAATCCCTAGTATTCTGTGATCTTTGCTGTAGCTGCAGTACAGCTCCTCAGGTGAGGAGTGAGCGCTGGAGCAAATAACCCCTAAGAAAACCAAAGCCCCTATTTACCCATAAATGTCCATAGCAATGAAAAACAAGTGAATCACGAGATGTCTGGCATACCCACAGCTTTGCATCTACACAGGCATGGACCTGACATGACAAACAGGTTATGTTGGGAAATTCCTTCCTCTCAGACGTTTCTCAGCTTTTGCTGAGACTGCTTGCTTGCCCTGCTGCTTTCTGCACCATATGTTCTGCTTTGCATTACATGAATAATGAGAATATTCTTGGCTCAGGAGTGCCTTAAGACAAAGAACATGCAAAAGGTACCTTAAGGCTGCCTGTTTCTAAGCAGCCCCCCACCCCCACCTCAAAGAAGTCCAAGAATTTTTATTTTCTTACTATTTTTTAGGAAGCAAATGCTGAAAACATTAATAAACAGTTGACTCCAGCAGTGGCTGAACAAAAAGGGCTAATCAGAGCTCTCTCAGGAGGGCTGGCAAAATTGGGAAGGGCATCACTCCTCATACCAGGAGAGTAGCTCCTTCTATAGCTCCATCACTCTCTAGAAACAATTACACAAAATCAGAAATACTCTCCTGCCTGGTCCTCAGCCCAGGAGCAGCCCTTCCCAACCACCACTCTGCCTGTGGAGGTCCTTCCCAGCTGTTAGACACGTTTTAATTTATTTTATTATTTTGTGTGTGTGTGTCAGGGACATTGAATGTTGAGGCTGAGCTTGCAGCAGGTGCTGTTCCCTGGGGTATTTAGCTGCTTGGGTTTTAAATCACGCTGCTCTTGCAAACCCATTCTTTGGTGGTGTTTTCCTAGTCTCGAGAGTGCAGCTGATGGTTTTGCTTGAGCTGTTCTCCTTACCTGTTGCAATGTATTTGGGAACTGCTTGCACTGGCAGTGCCACAGGCATCCCGAACTGCTGCGTGCTTTAGTGTGAGAGGGCGATGTGTGACTGCAGGCGCTGGCTTGTGACACTACGATATTTGGCTGTAACACATGAGCCCTTCAGAGCTGCTCCCTCAAATCAGTGGAGCTGTGCTTTATTTCACGCTCGCGTGTTTCTGTTGTGAGCGCCGCTGTATGTGTCGCGTGGCAGCGGTCTTAAAGCCTTAGCCTTCAAAAAGAAATGAATGGGACTGGGGTTTTATTGAGCCTGTATTGGCAAACTTAGGCTGTAAGTACTAACACCTATGACTGTTCGGCTCCAAAACAAAATGTATCTTAGAGACATTCCCAGGGCATCCCCAGTGAAACCTGTACAAGCCTCACCCTTCCTCAGAGTGCGTTAAGTCCCCCAAAGTGTGTGTGCACTTGCTGTACCGCAAACCCAAAGCTGAGGAGCAGATTCACGTTTCCCAAGTGTCCCTGTAAACGCACCATCAATCCTGTGCACCCAGCTACTGCAAGAGGAAAGAGAACGGGTTTGGTGACAGCTGCTTTAATGGGAGCCAGTGCCCAGCTCTGAGCCTGGAGCTCCCTTTAGCGGACCAAGGTGAGCAGTGCACTGCCTCGTCTGGTTTGGTCCTGGCGACTTCACATCGCAGCAGCTCAGAGCGCATGAAGTGCTGCTATCCAGCCCATTTCCCTGTCGGGATAGAACTATTGACTCCAACCCTGCTCTTCAGCGGTGCTGAAACACATGTGGTCTCTTAAAGACCCAATTTGCACTCGGTAACCAATAGATCAGCTGCTCCTGCATGCAGAACTGTCTGCTGAGCAAAGGGCTGGACTCCTTTGTTGGTTGCAAGCCTGGACTTTAGCCCTCCAAGCTGAGCAGGTTCCCCTGCTTGATTTGGAAAGCAATGTCCTCTTTAATGCTGAGCTCATACTGCTGGGACTCGAAACATCTCTTTCCTTCCTTGGTCAAGTGGGTTATGAGAACAACTGGGCTCTGTGACTGCGTGCCTCCATCCCAGGATAACGGCAGACCTTCCAGACCCAAGTATTTATCTGCAGCGAGTAGGAGAGGCCAGCTGAGCAGGTGATGGGTGGAAGGGAAGGAATTGTCTCCTCTCTCCACTGGATATGAATTTCCCTGTCACTACAAGGACACACCGTAGGCCTCTCACATCTCGAGTGCCGAGCGCGTGACTTGCCTGTTTCACCTTCTCTCTCGCTGCTTACGGAGGTGGCTGCATCGCAGACATTTGGAGCACTGCACAGTTCGGTCTCTTCCCCTTCTTGACCTGTGCTGACTTGTCTGGAAAAGCAGGACAGGATGTAGGACAGCGATGTCAGTGATGAGTCCTTGGAAATCAATGGCTTAATTGAGTTCTTGCTTTGGGAGTGGGTGCTACTCGAGCCTCTTCTGCACACCACGGCGCTCTGTGTGGTGAGGTGGGGCAGCCAATGCTTGCAGCCCTGGCCAATTCTCAGCAACTTGTGTACCACACCATTGAGTCCCTGAATTGATGATCTACAGTCCTTTAGTTTACATGTATTGGGGGGGAATTGCTTCCTCTGCCTACTGAGGGCACTTAGAAGCTCCCAAGGAGTTACCTCCTGCTGCAAAGCCTTGAAGTGGTCTAAACCATGATAGATTGAGATGACCAGGGGGGTTGTGGAGTCTCCTTCACTGGAAATGTTTAAGACCTGCCTGGACATGTTCCTGTGCAACTCGGTCTAGGTGATCCTGCTGTGGCTGGGGGATTGGACTAGATGATCTTTCCAGGTCCCTTCCAATCTCTAATGTTCTGTGGTTCTGTGACAAAATTCTAGAGTTAGAAGTATTCGTTGATACCTATGTGAATGACTAAAGCAACTGTTAACAGCATTACTGACACTGAAAACCCGAGTGAGTTATCCTTCTGCAGATAAGAACCTTGAGTTTCAAAATCTTCTATTGAATTTTTCAGGTTTTGCCAAAAATTGTGCTTCTAAGATTACTTTTCCCTCAAAAGCAACTGTTAGATTTGCAGGTGTTATTTATGGGAACTGGTTGTACTGGGGTTTTTGCTATAGGAGTGGAGTCATTTTCATGCAGAAGCTGGAATTTGGCCTGAACTGCTGGGTGATGCCTTTCTTGCGTTTGTTCCTTTGGCAGCTAATTTGTTCCTATTTTCACACTCTCCAGTCCCTTGAGTCTAGCAGGGCACACGTGCTTGCCTTGCTGCAGTCCAGCTTTCCCTCGAACCGCCGCAATGGATGGCATCACAGACTGTTAAGGAAGTTGCCAATGTAACTGATAGTAAATATTCAAAGGGTGCTGATAAGTGCCTCCTCCCTGAAAATATGTCCTGATAAGGAGAATGGAAGTTCAGTCTCCATATCCACCCAGTAGAGAGAGGCGGCAGCCTGCACTGAGTTTGGACTGCTGACCTGCATGCAATGTGTTTGATTTCAGTATCAACAGCCTCAGCTGTCTGGTCCCCAGAAGTTTTTCTTTGCTGTCCTTCACTGATGAAATATTACTGATAATGTGAAGATGCTGTAGAGTAAACAGAAGAACCTGAGCCCCTGCTAGTGCAGAATGTGTTGTGTTTGAGGCGATGATAAAGAATGAACGGCTTCCTTGGGAGCAGGAGCCAGTGTCCAGCTCTGGGGGAGAATCTGAATTTCCTGAGTCCCAGGAGTTGTCAGGTCTCGTGTTGGAGCTCTCAGCTTCCAGCACACTTTGGGGTAAACTAGGTGCATGTGGCAGCACATTGAGCAAATGTGCAGAAAGTCAGCAGCGAGTCTAATTGGTGACTTTGAAGGATGGGATAGCTGGCAGGAGAGAGCCAGGGGGATAAGATCTTGACAGTGCTGCAACTTTCCGTAAACTTGTTTTGTTTAATTCCCTGGTTTTGAACATATGGTCTTTAGACTCCTCACGAGCATTTAAATTACTTTTCCTCGTGCCACCGAGGGATACGTGATTAACGCGGGGTGGTGGGAGGTGTGTTCACAAATCCGTTTATCAGATAATGGGATTAACACACATACCTCCTGAGCGCGGCTTTACAAACTTACTTCTAAATCTACATATTCAGCGACTACAGCAGCCACATTACTGCACCACAAATGAAAGTGCTGGACAAGCGTTTTGAAGGTCTCTCGCAGTTCTGATAATACAGCAGCGGCCGGAAAGGGGGGACAGGCTCTCCTGTTGTGAGTCAGTCGGAGGATGTGAGCTCCCAACCTACTGATAAAGTGAAACAAAGGCAGAGGAGATTGCGGCTGCATTTGAAGCAGAATAGAGCAGCACCTAAACGCTGAAGGACACTGCTGTCCTGGCTGTACCAGCAGCTCCTTTGCTTCCCATTTCCGCAGGAGAGAGAATGGGCCCAGGCAGAGAAGGGGAAAGATGCAGATGATTTAAAGAGGGTGAGACCTCAACTTCACAGTTAACTTCTGCCGTGGCCCGTAGTGGGCTGGCCGATCCACAGCCCACGTCTGTTTGCACGCGCTGCTGTGTTGTGACTTCTTGTGCTTTCGTTTCCTATCCTGCAGCTTTGTAGCACCAGCCCTCACAGTTCTTTCCTCGCTGGCTTCACTCTTGCGAAACAGAGACCAAGGAGCAGTTTCAACATGCAAGGACATCCCACCATTTGCAGAATTAGCTGGTTTCTAAGAGATGCTGGTCTTTGCATCTGCAACACCCTGGCTTCGCCAGAAAGCCCTGCTAAAATTCACAGAATCACAGAACATTTAGGGATGGGAAGGGACCTCAAAAGATCATCAGGTCCAATTGCCCTGCCACAGCAGGATCACCTAGATCAAGTCACACAGCAACATATCCAGGCGGGTTTTCCCTCCCTTATATAACCTGCTGCACCTTCCTCTCTGACTGCAGTTCCTGCCCAAGCCCCATGGTGCTGACAGTGCTGGCATGGGGTAGGCATGGCTGAAGGAGACGTGTCGCACCCCGACTTCACTGCTAAAGCCGACACATCCAGTGTAGCCTAAGTTTAATGCTCTCACCATGCGTGAGTTAATGTCCACCTACTGAAGAACATGCACAAATTCAAAGATTAGCAATAACACAGCAAAGTATATTGTGAGATAGGATGTGGAGTTTTATGGAGGAAAGGATTAGTAGATATTGCTAAAAGCCGCTGCAGTAAAAGAAGTGCTGAGATTTTAATAACCTAAGGTATTAAGTTTTTATCTCCATTTTTCTAAAGCTCTGCATCAAGGTTTTTTGGAGCCATAGGGAGGATTTACACACATGCATCTATTAAACAGAATCTGGAAGCTGAGCAGAAACCCTGGGTATCTTGAGCCAAGCTAGGCTTAGTGGTTCTTCTCATCATACAAGACCAGGGTGCAGGCTGGGCCATAGCCCTGTTAGGACTCACTGTTCTCTTCTGGCTCCTAACCTTGCAGACAACACCAAGCTGGGCAGTGAGATAATTTGCACAGCAGTAAGTAGTAGTGGTGATAGATGAATAAGCAGGGGCAGGAATGTTGACTGAGACTGTACTAGTCTGGCTCCCCACACCACTCCCGTACAGCACAGACAGGTGCTCCTCAGGCCATCTGGCAGCAGCCTCAGAGGTCTCTGCTGAAAAGCTCCCTGTTGTGGCAACTGAGCAAGGTGCTAGCTGCAATCAAGAGTGTCTGCTGGAAAACCCAACCATTGCTTAGAGACTTGTGTAGCATTCTCAGAGGAGAAGGACTGCTCGACTCTGGAACGGGCTGACCAGGGAGGTTGTGGAGTCTCCTTCTCTGGAGGCATTTAAAACCTGCCTGGACGTGTTCTGGTGCGACTTGGTCTAGGTGATCCTGCTGTGGCAGGGGGATTGGACTAGATGATTTTTCTAGGTCCCTTCCGATCCCTAATGTTCTGTGATTCTGTGACTCATATTGTCCTTGCTGGCAGAGCCCTGGCTATAAACGGACACATTCAAAGAGCCAGCAAGACCCTCGTGCTGTTGGACCCTGTCTGTACTGGAAGAGCAAAGCCTGCAGAGGGTGCACATCACTGCATGTGAAGGTGTTGTTTACCACCTCGTCCTAGTAGGGTACCATGGAGCCAAATGCACAAGTTTTTCCTTTAACCCCCTTTGCCCTGCTTGCGTGGGCAGCCCGTGCCAGTGGCACATGGCCTCTGACAGGGGAGGAGTTCAAACAGTCAAGCTCAAGTTGGATATGGGAGGAGGAATGCGAAGTAAAGCGTGTGTGCAGGGAGCTTAAACCCTTAAATTCCAATAAGGAACCACCTTTTTCCTTTTTTCCTAGCCCATCCTTGTTTTCTCCATTCTGATTACCCAGTGACTCCCTCCCAGGCAGAAAAGAGAACACTTACTCAAACAGAATCCAGCCCATACCAAGGTTGGTTTCCTTTCCCGCAGTGCACGTAGCTCCCAACAACCCGTGGACCTGCGTCAATCTGACCTTACACAGATTTATTTGTTTCCACTAGATGGTGCTTGAACATCTCCTCAGCGCGCAGCCCCGCAGCTGCAGCCCCGCTGCCCTGCCAAGCCCAGGGAGCTCAGCCCGGGGCTGTGGAAGCAGAAGCATCCAGCAGCGCGGGTTTGGCTCTGGGCCTGCCCCGTTGGCATTGAGCTTGCCATGCCGGATGGTTAATAATACGTTCATTTTCCGCTGCTGAAAACAACAGCAGCAACAAAAGCCGGAGATCCCACGAGCTAATTGCTTGTGAGAGGGCTCCTGAAGTCACACACTCACCTGCAGGGCCATCGTCACATCCTATACATGTAATGGGGCGATTTGCATGTCTTTGGTGGGGGGGTATGTTGGAAGTCTGCAGTGTATCTGTGTCCCAGCATAAGCTTTGGGCTGTATAGCTTGGGAATGTGGTTGGAATATGGAGTTTTGCCTTTTTGATGGGAGGTTGTCTGAGCTCTACTGATAACAGCATTGGGAGAAGGAGCAGCACCTGCTGCTCCGGCTGTGGTGTGTGCTAACCGTGAAGCTCAGTCACAGGCTGGCTCGTGTCTGTGCTAAAACACACCGCACATAGTTCCAGGCAGCCATGAAATCTGTGCTGACAGGGGCTCTGGAATGGGCTGCCCACAGCGGTGGTTGAGTCCCCATCCCTGGATGAGTTTAAAAGATGCTTAGATGTAGTGTTGGGGGTTCTGGTTTAGAGGTGACCTTGCAGAGTAGGGTTGATGGTTGAACTCGATGATCCCAAGGGTATTTTCCAACCCGCATGATTCTAGGACCAGGCAAACAGCCTTTGCCACGCGTTCCTGATCCATCGCTATCACTGGATCGTGATGGCAATTAGAAGTTTTGCTACGTTTCCTGGGGGAAAAAACATCTGATTTTACTGTCCACAAAGGATATTTTGTTTTCCTTTCCTTGGATCTTCTGAAATTCAGCAGTAAGCCTACTGGGTATTTGTTTGAGGTTTTAGTGCTGTGTATGTGCCCTTGGTATATGCTAATTTGATCTGCTTCTATACTGTGTATTTGGCCTTCCATGAGTGAAACCTTAAAGCTCTCTGAAAGGGAAAGGAGTTTCTGCTAGAGGGGGAGGGGGGATTTACTCACTGCAGAGGGAATTCAGTGCTCAGAGAAGTAAATCTTGTAGTGAAGCTGCTGTTTTTCTCAGGCGTTGGCCTCTCCACATTGCTGAGGGAATAATAAATCAGTCTTTTAAACAAGCTCACACAGGTGAGGAAATGTGCCTACTTCCTTCCTACGCAGGAAAAAGCTGAGATCTTGTTTATTTAACTGAAATCATCCTCTCCTGCACCTAGTTTCTCCTATACAGTTAGGAAATACTGTTCTCAATCCGTGTCTGTATTAAATCTCTGACATAATGCTGAGGGGAAATGACACTTCCAGTGGTCCTGTTGGTGGGACTGTACACCCACAGCAGGACTGAGCCCACCTGGCTGGCTCCTGGTTGTCTGCACAGCGTGTAGCTCAGCCTGCACAGGCTTTGAAATAGTCTTGTAAATCACTGTAGCATGGATGGGCAGCGTGAGCACCTGCAGGGTGCACTGGGCTAGTGCAGTTCCTGAGGCAAACGTCATTTAGCAAATATCATGTCCACACTAATTTGTTCTAAATTGGAGCGTTAGCTGCCAGATGATAGATCACAGCATCACAGAACATTAGGGATTGGAAGAGACCTCAAAAGATCATCTAGACCAATCCCCCTGCCAGAGCAGGATCACCTAGACCAAGTCGCACAGGAATACATCCAGGCAGGTCTTAAATGTCTCCAGATCAGTTTAAAAATTCAAACTGAATTTTACTGATCATCATTAAATGCCATTGAAGAGGTGGTTTCTCTTCTCCTGAACAGGGGATTTGGAAAGTTGCTGTTGACGTAACTGTCATTCTGCTGCAGGTGAAGGTTTCTGCCAAAGCTGCATCAAACATCCTTGGAAGCCCAGGCACCTCTGAGAGCTTGACAAGCTGCTCACCTCTGAGCCTTCTGCCTGCACTACTGCAGCCTGACGCGGTGTCAGTTTCCTGACTCCGCTTGCAAATCTGCTTTAGTTGTGATTGTGCCCAGAATTATCAGCCTGTTGAGCACTACCCTCCCCAGCCCAGGCTGTCATCGTCAATAGCTCCCATTACATTGTCTCCCCAATGTACTGATTACAGGGATAAATAATGTATGTGGGGAACAACCCAAAGTGATGGGTGAGCTTTTTAGAGCCCGTCTCTGTCGCAGGCTTCAGCCACAAAAGGCATTGCCTTTTTCTCTCCACTTGTTCTCTGGCTATTTTGAAAGTGTGTTTGGTTTCCAAAGCTAATGGCGACATTGTTCACTTGCCAGTCAGCTGATTGGCCATTGTTCTTGTACATGGCTGGGATTTCAACTAACGCTCTTCGACTGTTCTGGAAAAAACACAACTTTTCAACTGAGCTCAAACAGATAATAGCAGTGAGAAAAGCCACTGGCTATTGTAGGAGGGCCTCTTTTAAAAAGGTCTGTGGCTGCAGTGGCAAGGAAAAGATTGACTGGCAGCTGGTAACGCAATGATCCACCTGATGTTTTGATGATGCCGTTATAGCTGGTTTGCCAAGGGCATCTGAAAAGTCAGCTATTGCCCTAGAACATTCCCTCATGGGGAAAGGCTGAGGGAGCTGGGTCTCTTTAGCTTGGAAAAAAAGGAGACTGAAGGGTGACCTCGTTAATATTCATAAATATGGAAAGGGCAGGTGTCAGGAGGATGGAGCCAGGCTCTGCTCAGAGCTGGAACATAGGAGGTTCCACATCAATATGAGAAGGAACTTCTTCATGGTGATGGAGCACTGGAACGGGCTGCCTGAGGTGGTTGTGGAGCCTCCTTCTCTAAAGACGTTTAAAACCCACCTGGACATGTTCCTGTGCGACTTGGTCTAGGTGATCCTGCTCTGGCCGGGGCGATTGGACCTGATGATCTTTCAAGGTCCCTTCCAATCCCTAATGTTCTGTGATTCTGTGAAAAGCGAAGGGAAAGTTATCATGCAGGAGCTCCGAAACAAACACATCACCATCACCATGTGTTGGTGATGTAAAGTGTTGCTTTATGTTTCCAAGACTCATTTCTGAAAGGAAAAGTACTTGGGCAACATTGCTTGATTTTGGTGTTTCCGAAGGCATCTCAGTGGACGCCAGATCAACATGACTAGGTCTGGCCACATGAGTAAAGCATGAGCTAAGTCCTGTCTGAAAGCTGGGGAGACAGGCACATTTAGGACTGAAGTACATAGAAGTCCCAGATTTGTTCAAAGGGAGGTAAGGATTCCAGCAGATACCCAGAACACATCCTCCTCACAGAGCACAGGAGCTGTCAGGCAGACATCTCCGATCTGACTGTTTAAAGCTTTCTTACAGTCCTGGGTTTTTTCCTGTTTGTATGCACGGAGCAGGAGAGAGAAGGATGTTCTTGTTTTCAGATGAGGCTTGAACAAGAGAAGGGAACAGTGTGCCTAGTACTCCTGAACCCTTTTAATCTTCTATCTTTCCATCTCCCTGCCTGCAGTAACAATATCCACCACCTCAGCTGGAGCAGGGGAAGTTCTCCAAGCTTGGGGTGGAGGGGGAGGCACGCAGTTTCAGAAAATACCATAAACCTAACCACCAGGCGCAGGGGATAACAGATTAGGGACACTGATTTGAAGAGTTCGAAGGCTGGGATCAATTCACCCTTGGGTCCAGCTTACAGCAGTGCTAAGAATGAAATGAGAGTCAGTCCAAAACTCATAGCCAAAGCCATGCAGCAGGTCCTCGGGTGATGGGCTCTCTTTCTTCAAAGACATCCATCCCCTCCAGAGGGGAGTGCTTCGTCTGGCCATTGGTGCATTACTCTGTCAGTTGCCTTTGCAACCTGCCCTCTCATGCTCTGCAGCGACTTTCTGAACCTTCTGATGCCCCTGTTTTCAGATGTGTTTCCTTATTTTCTCCAGAGAAGACTCTCGCTTGTCACTTCAGGCTGTGCTACGGGTTGGTTTTTTGTTCTTTTACTCTCTGTAAGTGCTGGTGTGTAACTGAGCTGTCACTGGAACAAATCTGCAAAACAATTGCTCCTGATGGGGTACTCTCATCATGTAACTCGCAGAAAAACCCTCTGCATCACAGAAAGGCCTGCATTTTTGATTGGGTCATGGGGCTGAGTGTTATCTTGCCCCCAAGGTGCCACTCCTACCTGCCCGCCCCAGTTTGGGGGCAGCTTTTGCATTGCTACCACGTCCAAACAGGAATATCAATTGAATCCGTGAAAGATGGAGAAGAATCATGACAAGTGCTTCGGAATAAGCCTCTCCACCTGCTCACTACCTGTAGCCCTGCTCAGTGGCTCTGACTGACATTCAGGGATGGGGCTAAGGATCTGAAGTAGAGGTGGGGCTAGCTTAGTACAGGATGGCTTGTGAGGTTACTGCTGCCAGCTGTGCACTTGCCTGTGGTGCTTGGAAGCTGGGATGGCTCATGGGTGAACTTCAACCCAGCTGCAGAATTCAGCTCAGCACTGCAAAGCCAGGCAGAACTGGTAATACTGGGGAAGATGTGAGAAACTGCAGCTCTCACACGGGCATCTTTTTAAGGCACACAAAATGAGGCTGTCTGATTACATGCTGGCTGGTAATTTGTCTTGTTCTCCCTTCACTTTGATCTTAGAAGGAATAAAGACCAGATTTTATGAAGTGTGTTCAAGTGTTTAACTACGCAATTAGGAAATGCATTTTGAAAGTCCCACTAATTGCCTGTCTGCAGCATCAACCATTTAAATAGTTTAAAAATCTATCCCCTCGGTACCTGACCCTATTTCACAGAGCAGCTTCCTTCCATTTGGGCACTCAGCCAGCACTCAGGGTGTGAAAGCAAGTGAGTAACACAGCACAGGGGATTCTGCCCTGCAGCCGTGGGGTTTCTTTCTCCTCCATTTCATCTGCAGCCACTGTGTCCTCACTCCTTCTGGTGCAGACAGACAGGGTCTCGCCATGACTCAGGGAAATATGAGGCAGTAACACAGGGAATATATCTGTCCTGGAAGGGATAGTCAAGGAATAGAAAACCCGGAGGTTCCTTTTGCCCCCACTCAGCAAAGATCAGTTGCAAAACTACTGCCCTGAAGATAATATAAGATTGACAACAACCACAATGTCCAATTATACTGCCTAAGTCTGACATTGGATTACAAGGAGGGTTCCCTCCATGTGTCCCTTGACCACTTTAGTCTGCTTCCCTAATCTGCTGCTCACTGTTTTGGAAGACTGAGTCAGGCCAGCTGCTCACACACACTTTTATATACATAAATATTTTCACACTGATTGCTTTGTCTATCCACAGTACCTTCTGGAGAGCCATCAATCTCAGGTGAGGCTTTATACTAGCAATTTTGTTTAGGCGGTTGGTCTCGTGTGTGTGTATATATATATAGATGAGGAGAGAATCGTACCCAAGATCCACGTATGAAGATGTGGAATTTCGAAGTAGCTCAAAATGTGGCTAATACCCTGTGTATCAACAAGTCAAAATGTGGGATGTGCTTAGGTAGACTTTAGTCCTAGAAAACTGCAATCTACTGGCTAATTATCACGCTTGCTAAATGTCTGTCCTAGCACAGAACACAGCTTATGAGCTTTAGAGCTTACGCTAGTCAAGAAGCACGATCCATCGCTGATGTGGGTCACTTACAGCTCAGCTGATACGTAGCTGCTCGTCATTCATGTTACTGCTTAATCATTTATATTGATGAAATTAAAAGTTGCTTTTCTACAAACTGAAGTAAGAGAATAATTACCTTTAGATTATTAGGAAGTCAGTTGCCAGTCTCATCTGCACAAACACTTGAGCAGAAGACAGGACAGAAAACTAGATGGATTCAATGATACATCATCTGAATTGCATCACTTATAAAATGTTCTGGAGCTTCCACGCTCAAGTCCTAATTGCTGTAATACTGTTATTCTAGCCATAATTACTGATTGATATTGCAGAAGTACTGAGAGGCATGTGGTCACTGGGCTGCAGACTATCGAGAGGGGATCATTCTAAATCTTTCATTTCTTTATGCGGTGCAGAGATGGTCCAACAACTTATGGCACAGGAACACAGGCACACACCCCCAGTGTGTCCTACCTACCACTAAAACAGCCTCTCTTTGTCGCAGTGATATTTCACAGAATGTTACAGGTTGGAAGGGACCTCAGAAGATCATCTAAGTCCAACCCCACTTGCTGGAGCAGGGTAAGCCTACAGCACCTGGTGCAACCAGACTGTCTCCCATCCAAGTACAAAGCAGGCCCATCCCTGCTTAGCTAATCCAACATTGCATCTCTGTGTCTCTTCACCCACTCCTCTGAGCAGTTCTTTTCATTCACTGAAAAACTGCTTCTTTCAGTAGGCAGGATGCATCCCACAGGACAGTGTTGCTTGATAGTCGGTTCTCCTCGTGAAGTGATGCAGAGTCAGGTCTGCCTTTCACTCCTGCCTCTGGTTGGTCTCTTCACTTAGTCTCGAAGGATATCCCCTGTGAAGTGCTTCACATGCTTAGAAGAGAGACCTTAGACTGAGGCATGGAAATGAGTAAGAAATAAATGGAGGTATTTCAAGCAATGTCAGAGTAACTCTGCATCCTTCTGTGAGCCGCCGAGCTGTTAGTTCCTACTTACATTGGTTCCCAAGGACCTCAAGTGAATTATTTTTATGTGTTCGTTATATTGTGAAAACTGTTGCATTAGAAGTTTGCACACTTTTGTGCATGTTAGTCATCATTAGTAGCTGATATTTATATCTTGGTTGTCCTTTCTCTTGCATTGCTGTAACTGTGGACCCGTTTGGTGGGAGCAGATCCAGAGAATGTGTGGATGAGCACAGCTCTACTGATTTACAGCAGCAGTCCACAGCTCAGTGAAACTGTGGCTTGTTCCCAGTAGAGTTACACCAAAGTAAATCATTTCAGTTCCAGAATTCAAGACCACAACTGACATCTAAATGCTAATTGACATCTAAATGACATCTAAATCCACAGCTGTGAGGTCCAGGGCACCTAAGCACAGGTCTAGAAGGAGAATATTGCAGAAAGAATATGAAAGGACTGAGTTCATTAAAACTTAAGAAGTAATTCACTCTCTCCTTGGATTACCTGGACATGTATTTTAATACTTTCTCCTTTCAGTTAACATTATGAACCAAAGTGGCAAAAGCAAGACAGTTGTTAAGGACAATGGTGACATTGTCCTTGACTTGCTCTGAGCTGGGAAAGGTGCCTTCATGACACAGCAGAGTGCTCTAAGGACACCACAGCAAACTTCACTCACATTTCCCCCCTGGCAGCAAACAGCACCAGCATAAAAAAACACTGTAAGTATCACAGTTTCAGTTGAGAAGCGGGACTGGCAAACAAAAGTCTGAAACGGGCTGCGAGAAAGAGAGCCGTGTCTGATCCTCTGTTCTTTGCTTAGTGGTGGTGTTCTGGCTTTGCATTTACGTAAGAGTTTGGCTGGGGTTAAAGAATCGTGCGAATGGCTGGTCTGCCATTCTTTGTGCTTACCAGTGGTGGTTTTTCATTGAGTGCAGGGTGTACTGGGTTAGACCCAAAACTAATTAATTTCCCAATAGATTGTTCTAGAAGTTATTTTTAGTTTATCCTGACCTAGCTGCATTGTCATTTTGTTAAGAGCACTTTGACAAAGTAATTCAAGCGGATGTACTACAGCACGGCAGAAGCTATAAAGCAGCATCTTTCATAACGAGAGACATAGCAAAGAGTTACCAGGCAGGAGCTACAGTGTTTCCTTCTGCGGTGTTCAGCTCATTCTATGAGATTCTGGGGCACATTAAACAATCAAGTTTTATAAGATTAAACAATCCATCAATGTGAAACTAAACACTTGCCAAGGATGTTGAACCTTAATTCTTGCTGTTAGCTGTTCCTGGTGTAAGGGCACATCTCTGACTCGAGAGAACCCCGTTCCATTTCCCAAGCCTTTGCAGCAGGATTTACAAAGCAATTGGCCAGATGTTGGTATGGTTTTCTGACAGGAGGTACCAGGCATGTCAAGGAAGGCATGAGTGCCTAATTCAGGGGCACCCAGTTTGTGCTGTGGTACCAACACAGGCAGTCTAGATCCATTTATGTTGGATCAGTAGTGGGAATAGCAGAGCTTGAAGTTAAGCATCTCCTTAAAGTTATGCATGATACCAAACTGACTCCTTAAATCTGTGTTAAGGCCTCTTAACATAAAGCTGAGTGCCTTGGCAAGCTTACATCTGCATAGATAATAAATCCTGGTGACACAACCCTTCTAAGAGGAGTAAAAGCTGAAGCCTCCTTAGTGGGAGCAATCTGCTTTGTCTTGTTTCAGTGAAGCCAGAATATTGGGAGAATCTTTGATTTGTTGTGTGCTCTCATCACGAGATTCTATAGCTTCTCCAGTGAAGTGGTCCTGGTGTGGCAGGGGGATTGGACTAGATGATCTTTCGGGGTCCCTTCCAATCCCTAATGATTCTATGACTTTCTAAAAACAGAGTGGTTCAGTCAATAGTCTTTTAACTAGCTTGTTGCTCTGTACGTTAGTCATTTTAAGAGCTACCCACTTGCCTAGGGAAGCCTGCGGTTTGATTGTGTTTTTATTCTGAATGACTGCAGTCATCTGGCTGTTTAGGTGAATGAGTAAAGTCTTTAAAAGCCCTGATGGATTTTTTTCTACTCTCTTGCTCCCTTTAGGTTCTGGCTTCCACAAGCGCAAACAAACACACGCCACTGTGTTAAAACAAAGGCAATAATTAAACAGTAAGCAAAGGAAATTCCACTGGACTTCTCTATAATGGCAGGCTAACGAGCCAAGTAATTTGGCTGACATAAATAAGGGATGGCCAGAGAACAAGAGAGGCTGTAAGCACGTCTGCTGTAGCAAGAGTGTGAGTTTACTGAAGCCTTTCAGCAGGGTGATGACTTTATAAAGGGCAGTGGTCCTAGGCTTGAGCTTGCTTGTACCTCTGTATTACTCAAAACAGGAGAACCCTCCAAGTGTTAGTGGGGTCTTGTTTTCTTGAGTTCCAGTAGAACCAGAACCTGGCCTTATGGCTGAAGTTGCCAGTTGGTGGTGTCTTTCAACCCAGAGTGCAAAACCAGTCTGGATTTCATGTGAAAGAACCATTTACACAAGTTACCCAGCTCAGACATGGCCCCTGCAGGGGAAGCAGCATGGGACAGGGCCCTCCAGCTTGAAGCTGCACAGTGAGACAAAAGCACCACTTGCATGGGGGAGAGAATCCAGGAATCAGAATCAGGCAAGATGTGACTTGAAGGGGAAGGCTTGGTGGGAAGACTGTGTTAAACTGCCTTGCCTCTGAGGTGATGAAACATGGTGCATTTATGATGTGTGTGCATACATCAGTTTAACAGAGCTTGCTAACAGGTTTTGGAGCAGCACAGTATGGGAAATAAATGAGCACAGGCACCAGAAATAGCACTGAGGGTGTAGTAGCAGATGAGCAGGACATTTTAGAGATCATCTTCTATTATTTGAAGAAATAAGTGGATCTCATTCTACAGCGCCAAGGACTTTACAAACAAACTTCGAGACAGAGAAATCATTGTTACATCATTTTTCATTGCAACCAGCTAGAACTGGTTCGTGGGTATCTTTAAGACAGTGTCTTCCTTTCAGACTAGCATAACGTAGTGTGAGACACAGGACCAAACCAGGAAAAGGAAATCTTGCCAAGGTGGGGATACACCCAGGATTTCTACTTGTGCAGCTGAGCTGAAGTTGTGCTGATGAAGAGCAGTCCCTGCTATCCCTGTGTGAGCTGTTCTTTAGCCGATATCAAACATTTTTCCAGTGCACCAGCTGCCAGCAAGTGGCACAGGACACTGTAAATAACTTTAGCCTGACAGTGTTTGTCGACTGTGCTTACTTGTGTCTGTGTTGAAGGCAGATAGTGTAATGAGAGAGTTTTAGCTGTTCTGTTGTTCACGTCTAAATTCAGTTCGTTAATCAAGTTCATGCCTACAGAAGTGTCCCTCTTTCCATCACTTGTTTGGCTTTGAAGCTACATCTCATCATTGAAATTTATAGACATTGAGCAGTGTACAGATGCTCTTTGGAGATTTTTCAGGCACCGTGTTCTCCATAGGTTTTGAAACTGAGACTGTATTTGGGTGGAATTGGTGTTTGGGGAGCAGAAACAAAGAACAGGAAGAGGAAAAGCAGTTTCTTGTGAAGCATAATGACTGGAAGACTTCAGGCCATTTAAAAATGGCTGAAGGGTCTCCTGAATTACTTGATGCAGTGCAGAGGAAATGATCATGGCCCATCTGTACAGCCTATGACACAGTAAGAAGAGAGACCTCAAAAGATCTAGTCCAATCCCCCCGCCACAGCATATTGTATCATTCTCTTCTATGCAGATGCTGAATGCTACCAGGCAACAATCTGCTCTCTGTCCTCCCATGAATTTCTCAGAAATGACCCAAGAACTCTTGGAACCTTGCTGAGGCAAGCAAACAGACATCAGTGCTTTTTACATACAACTGGCTTTCTTTTTGTCTGATTCTTGGCCGTGCTTTGAACTGAAAACCAAAACCTTGTCACATCTTCCAGGAGTTCTGTGTGTGAAACGCTCATAATGCTGATCAGTCTCCCTTACACTACAAGAATATTTTTGCTTTACAAATACTGACCACTGATGGCTCATCTTGTTTCTGATTGCATTTCCCAGCTATGTGGAATTTTTCCCTGTAGCAGGTGCAGACAAGTACAAGAACTGAAACAGAGAGCAGCAGCACTGAGCTTCTGGGGGGGAAAGAGCAAGGGAGTATATAATTTACTCTTTAAAGTATTTCTGGTTATAATTATTGCTAATTCAAAAGAAATCAGTGCAAATTGCAAGAGAGCACGGTGTGAGATGGGTGCAGAGATAACCCGTGAACACAACCCATGCCTCGTACACTGTTTGTTTGCTGACTGCCTACGTGTGCGATGAACGATTATCCCTGCCTCAGGAGGTAGCTCAAGGTTTCCAGTGGTATCAATCTTCCTGTTTGTGATTCATTTGTGCAAACAGTGGAAAGCTGAGCACATAACCATGAAGACAATTACCTGATTATTTCTCTGCCCCTTAAAAATTGTGTTGCTTCTCCTTTCTCTCTCAAAGCTCAGGGTTGCACTGGAGTGAGCCTGTCCACAGGAGCACCCCTCCAGCCTGAACACAATGGGGCAGGTCCAGAGTCACAGTTGTGCCTGTAAGCATCTCCACACTGAATTGCTGTTTCCCAACATCAATATTTGTCTAATGAGCTCACAGGGAGTGGAAGAAGAAGCCAAATTCACCACAGTGCTTCCAGGGCTACTGAGGGTTGGATGCAACCTGTTCTCTTCCCCAGTGCAGGTTGCATTTGTGTTCTCATCAGGAGGCTGCTGGACAGGGTTGGTTTTAGGGTGTGACCACCTTTTCCTGCTTCTTGTGCAGAGGCATGAGAAAGCTGCAGGGTATGAAGCTTTGCCTGAGTTCACACCATGCTGTATTGGCAGCTGTGCCTCTGAAAAACCTGAAGTGCCAGACCTAGGCTCTAGCTGTCCTATTCAGTGGTGAAGATGGTCTGGGCAGTGTAGAATAAATAAATAGGAAAGTCAGGTGTGAGGCTGATGGGTGTCTGAATCCTCTTCCACCCTTGATGTAAGGTGGAAGCAGAGCAGCAGTGGGTCAGGGCAGCTCCTGGTATTTTAACCCAGTTGCAAAACCACCCCAGGGGTTCAGCTCACAGCACCTTGGCCGGGTGTTTTGGGAAGAGTCTCTCCCTGAACCATGCAGCACCCTCAAGAGTATTTCACCACTCCACTTCTGAAAGGGCATGGTGTGAGCTGTCTGCAAAGCCCCCTTGGCAGCACGTGCCACAGGGCAGCTGGGTTTCAGCAGCGTGAAATCCCTGGTTTTGCTGGGACATGCCAGGTACCATTTTCCCACACCAAGCGATTAAGCTCAAGCACTGTTGTGATTTTGTAGGTGATTCTTCCTGTCTGATTTTGGTCTGCAATGTTTTGATCATCCTGCTTCTGGCCACATGACTGCCCACAAAGCAGTGCCTGTCTGCCAACTGAGCTAGAGGAGTAGAGTGAGCTCTGGAAAATAAACAAGGCTCTCAGTGGGAATCATTGAAAGCTTAATCTGTTTAGCGGATTAACGCAAATGTGAAGTGGTGAATAGACAGTAGCTTGTAAATATTTACATAATCGAGATACCTGATAGTGTTTGAGTCTCTAGACTTGGAAGTACAAGGGACTTCTAAATCCAGTGACTACCTGGGGTGAGATTCAGGGTAAAATCCTGCCTTGCCTAAGAGATGATTTGACCCTGCAACAGTTTCATAAGGGAGGGCTGGGCTCCTCCTCCTCATTTGAAGTCACTAGGTAAATAATAAGTTATATTTTTTTCTATTAAAGTCTAAAAATATCTGGTTTCACCAAAAAGTAGGGTCTGTATATGGGAGGTGCTGAGGGGAAATGCCTGACCTGTGGGAAGAGGAAGTTTAGGCTAAAAGGTTTGGCTGGCCTGTGAGTGTACACTATCATTAACTACAAAAACGAGTGCTTCCAAGCTGACGTAGAAATTGCCCAGCAGCTCGTGAAAAGGATGTTCATGGTGCAAGACACAAAGCTGTAGCCTCACGGTGAGGGTGACAGAGCACTGGAAGGGGCTGCCCAGTGGGTTGTGCGGTCTCCTTCTCTGGAGACGTTTAAAACCCACCTGGATAGGTTCCTGTGAGACTTGATCTAGGTGATCCGGCTGTGGCAAGGGGATTGGACTTGATGATCTTCCGAGGTCCCTTCCAATCCCTAATGTTCTGTGATTCTATAATACTCCAGGCCATTGAGGCCCCCAAGGACACAACTGGATCAATCTGCAAATGATCAGTCACTTGTGATGTTCAAAAAGCACCTCAGAAAGGCTCCTCTGTGCGGCAGATCAGCTCGCTTGTGCAAATAAGACACAAAGGATTAATAAGTTTATTCTGTGTGGTCTAAGACAACTGTTCATTTTTATCAGAACCAGAAAAATTGAGTTCACCTGCTATTTGAACTAAATGAAAAGCTGTACGCAGGTCACAATAATATAATATAACTCTTTGAAGCCAGGCTGTGATGTTTATAGGAACATCTTGCCTTTCGTTTAATTGCAGCCTTGGAAGGTTTGGGACTAGCCGTCTCTCGGGAGACATGCTATTGGTACAGCCAGCACCCAGCCCTGTGGGCTAAATATGAACACACAGGAAAACGCAAACGAACGCGAATACTTGTTTGACCATACTGGCTTTCTTATGGATTTCAAATTGGATGCTAAAATTATGTGCAACTCGACTCACCTAGTGGCTCTTCAACTGTTCAAGAAGATTTGGACAGGCTGGAGAGTTGGGCTAAGAGAAATTTGATGAGTTTAAAAAAAAAAACAAACGTAGAGTCCTTCAATCAGGAAGGAATAATGGGAGGTATCAATACAGGTTGGGTAGTGACCAGCTAGAGAGCATCCTGGGGGAGAGGGATCTTGGAGTTTTTGTGGATTACAAACTAAAAATGGATCAGCAATGGGACCTTGTGGTCAAGAAGGACAATAGGGTGTTGGGATGTGTCAAGAGGAGTGTGTCTAGTAGCTCAAGGGAAGTTATTGTACCCCTTTATTCTGCTTTAGTGAGGCTGCACCTGCAATACTGTGTCCAGTTCTGGTCTCCCCAACTCAAGAGGGATGGATAATTAATTGAGAGAGTTCAAAGCAGAGCTGTGAGGATGACTGGGGTTCTGGAACAACTGCCTTAGGAAGAGAGATTGAGAAAATTGGGACTTTTTAGCTTGGACAAAAGAAGGCTACGTGGAGATCTAATTACAGTCTATAAATACAGGAACTTCTTCACAGTGAGGGTGACAGAGCACTGGAAGGGGCTGCCCAGGGGGGTTGTGGATTCTCCTTCACTGGGGATGTTTAAAACCCGCCTGGACGTGTTCCTGTGTGACTTGGTCTAGGTGGTCCTGCTCTGGCAGGGGGATTGGACTACATGATCTTTTGAGGTCCCCTCCAACCCCTAATGATTCTATGATTCTATGAAATACACGAGGGCGGGGTGTCAAGAAGAAAGGAATACTCTCTTTTCAATTGCATCAGACAGGACAAGGGGTAATGGATGCCAGCTCGAACACAGGAAGTTTCACCTCGATATAAGGGAAAACTTCTTTACAGGCAGGGTTATTAAATATTGGAACGGGTTGCCCACAGAGGTTATGGAGTCCCCTTCTCTGGAGATGTTTCAGACCTGACTCGATGCCTTTGTGTGTAGTTGATTGTGGCTTTTTAGGCGATTGTGCTTTTCAGTAAGTTGTAGCCTGCTTGAGTGTGAGGGTTGGACCCTACGGCCTTTGAAGGCTCCTTCCAACCCTAATAAACTGTGTAAACTCTGTGTGTAAACTTTGATCCTGAATGCTGATGGTTTGTGCAGTCCTTGCCTGTGTAGCCAAGTGCCTGCAGGAGCATCACTGGAGACCAACGATGACGTAAAGAGCTTCATTTCCATGGACCTGTTACAGCTCATGTCCCAGGAGCTGAATCTCTGTATCCACTCATCTCTTGTGGGACAGCTGTTTTTAAAATACTACTCTTAACCTAGCAGCAGCATTACACCAGCACCGAAGTGTAATGTATACAGCACAGGCTGCAGCCTTAGCTATCTGATCTTATATAATGGAGTCTGTCCATGTACCAATTTGTAAAACGTCCGAAGCCTTGTGAAATCATCCCCACGTGTAGAATTACAATTGTGTCATATTTATTTAATGATAGATCTGCTAATACAGCGCCTGCTAAACAGAATCGTAGACTACGTTGAAATCTGTCACCGTATGCAAACTGCTTCTAGCAGAGGCGATAGGATGTCTGCCTGGCTCATGTCTAGGCAGACAGCTGAGCATAGGTTTAACTATGCATAGCTCTGTGTGATTAGTCATCGTCCTTAACACAGACATAATCTGGTCTGCGACACTTTTTGTACATATATTGCATGGTTTTATGTCTCTACTCTGTTTAACTAAATGGAAACTGGTGGCCTCTCTAGACTTGGAAACAAACTGCTGGGAAGTCGGTGGGTGTCATGAGTCGGAGCCTATGCACGATTAGGTAGAAAGTTCCTTTTCCAGGTTTTAAGTCTTTCTGTGCATGTCTTTGGTGATGGATTTAGAGAGGTTTGAGCTTGAAAGGCTGTGCTGGGTTAGCCACTTTCTGGCAATGCTTGCGGCTTCAGAGAAGTATCATGTATTCTGTTTGCCCTTCACATCAGATACGCCTTTGGGCACATATCCTCAGGGCTAGGCAATTCCTTTCCTCATGGGTATGTTTGACCTAAAGCAGCCCCTGAGGAGGGAAGCAAGTCTGGGAACCCAAGGGCCTCATTGTCATCCCATTTAAAACCCCATGTATCTTCACTGGCTTACCAAGACTTCTTCCTGGATGACTAGGACTCCTAAATACCTCCAAACTACATAAACATTTGTCTCTATAAAGTTCAACAGAGTTTCCTTGCTTTTGAAAACAGTTTTATTCAATTTGTGTTTTTAGTACTCGTTTGGAAGCTGGAAGTACTTGAAGTATATAAGGAGCTTTGGGCATTTGGTGCAGCTGACTTTATTTCCATAATGAAAAAATAAATGAATCATGAGTTGCAGGAGTATGTCCTGTATGTTTCTGATTAAAGTGCCCCCCAGAAAGATGTTCTAGAAGTTCAGGTAACCAAAAGACATCTGCTCTTTTTTAAGGCACTGGTATGAAAGATCAATAATTCATATTCAATAAATATAACATTAATAATAATGAATTATTCATTCTTTATAAATACATAATTTATTCCATATAGTATCAAAGACTGGTGGGGTTAAACTTGGCCATTATTAGAGGGAGAGCGACAATCCTTCTGTGGTTAATATTAATGTCTTTTCTTCACAGTTCTGGATGAAAAGTCAAGTGGGTACAAAAACTGACAGCAATTCTTCAGCTGTAGAGGTAACTTTCATATTGGTGTTACAGGCCATAGCCATCACAAATCAAACAAGGTGGCTCATCAGTTCCTTTCTGCATACATTTCTTGCTTTTTGCTTGAAAGACTATTTTCCAGACCTGCCAAGACACAAAGCTTTAGCTACTTAAACATTGGAGAGTTTTTCTGTAACAGGCGATTCCAGCAGAAGAACTGTTGCCTGCTGTCATTGTCACTGTAAAGGGCACTGGCAACTGAAAAATATCTGACAAATTGACAACTTGACAGGGACAAGAGATGGTGAATTAATCTACCTTGGCAGAAAGCTGTTGGTGAATATTTAAATAGGTTAATAGTCGACATCAGAACCTTGAAACCGAATACAGGCTGGCAGCAGGAGAGAACAGGTACATCTGATATCTAAATTATACTGTTAATTGTGTGCTTCAATCTCAGAATGAAAACCAGATTCTCAAACCTGAAATAAAAGACTTAATAATATTTCCTTACAGATTCTTTTCTGAGCAGCAGTCTTTTCTATCAAAAGGACTGTTTTCCTTTGATTTATGTGTGCCTTTGCAGAGGCAAATCCCCAGTTCCTTACTCAGATCCACAGACATGTTCACATAGGAATATAGTAGAATTTTCCTTCTTGAAGTCCTCTAAGAATAAATAAACCCTATCTGGATTGGTGTTGATACATTTCCAACGTGTCTGTGAGACCTTCAGTTTCTCTGGTCCTTGTCCCAAAATGTCATGCGAAAAGCCTGCTAATCTGACCATGTATGACAGGCAGGTATCTCTTTGGGGTGGCTTTCATGGTGGTTTTACAGCCAGGGATCTTACTCTTCAGTGCGGCAGCACAGGATACGAACTCCTCTTTTGAGGTAAAAGAAACCTTTATTGCTGTGCGCGAAGCCTTTTTATACTGTACTGGATCTGTGAGATTAATTAGCAAGCAAGCAGACTTAACATATTTTGCAACCCTTTTCCAACACCCTGTGCCCAGGTGCCAGCGATTCCCATATTCAAATCTTCACTTGTGCCTTCTTTTCTTCTTCTTCTTCTAATCTTGTCTCCATGGCAGCACATTCCTTCACTTCAAATCTCCCATGTTTTATGTTTTATTAGGTCTAACATGACCTTGAGTTCTTTATCAACTTCTTTGGTATTTCGTCCTGCTACACTTGCGGGTAGCATCAACCCAACATGAGAGCTGGAAATGCAATAAAATGCTAAGCGGGAAAGGAACACAAGGAAGCTTAGCACTTGTGCAGATGATCTAACTGCAGCTGCTAACTGCCAAACTTTCTGGGTCACCTGCAGTATCTTCCTGGCAATAGGCAGAAGGGCTAAGTCAGCAGTCACCGCATACACTTACCTTGCAGAATATCATTAACGATGTACAAGTTGGACAATGCACTTTGTCCCTATCACTTTCAGGTACTTTCAGTAGAACATCTCCCTGATGAAGAAAGGCTGAGAGAGCTGGGTCTCTTCAGCTTGGAAAAAAGGAGACTGACAGGTGACCTCATTAATGTTTATAAATATGTGAAGGGTGGGTGTCAGGAGGATGGAGCCAGGCTCTGCTCATTGGTGTCTAATGATAGGACAAGGGCCAATGGGTGTAAGCTGGAACATAGGAGGTTCCACATAAATATGAGAAGGAACTTCTTCACAGGGTGACAGAGCACTTTAAGTGTCTGCCCAAGGGAGTTGTGGAGTCTCCTTCTCTGGAGACGTTTAAAATCCACCTGGATATATTCCTGTGTGACTTGATCTAGTTCATCCAGCTGTGCTGGGGGATTAAACTAGCTGATCTTTCAAGGTCCCTTCCAGCCCCTAATGTTCTGTGATTCTGTGATATGTGAACTGATATTTCACTCTCTGTGCAGCACAGTTGAAGTACGAGCCCTGTTTGGTATTTGGCGATTTGGAAAGGAGGTGGCCAGCTGGTAAAAGTCCAGATGAGGGCATAGATTTTATGAGCAAAACTTGGGTGTTTTGAACTGGGTGTTCTTCAGGTTAAGGAAGAAAGACAACTTCCAGAGAGTACAAAGATACCGCTCACTATTGTTCCTCCTATTTCGGCCATGAAAAGAAGCAAAAAAATTATCTTCTGGTGAAGAAGGATCTAGGTTAGAGGTTCAGAAAAACTTAATGCTTTGAGGGATGCTGAGCTTTTGTAGCTGATTTTTAAGAGCAGCTGGATGACCAGGACTGGCTGTTGCAGCAGCTCCTGCCTTTGGCGGGAGTGTGGGGCTGGAAGACTGTTGCCCATTTTATTTCCTAGAAAACAGTTGATTAACCTGTAACTGATGTCAGTGAAACTGAGGTTCCTGAATACATCACATAAAACGTCAAAAAGAGCATTCTTTCAGTACTTTCAAAGAATAACTATATGATCCTTTGAGGTCCCTTTGAATCCCTCGTGTTCTGTGATAACTTTGATAATATTTGCAGAGTTGGAATAAACTTCCACTGGCCCAGCACTGTTCCCACTCGAGTCAATGAAAGCCTGCTATTTATTTCAGCTGGACAATCTGACAGCTATTTTAGCAATTAGGTTCATGTAATGAATTAATTGCATAAAATTATAAGCAATTTGCAGACAAATACAAAGAAATTAAATTAACTGGATAAATTACATGCTGTGAACCGCTGAGCTGCAATACTTGTGCACCCTTAGAGATATTCCAATAAAAGATGCAGTTCAATAGAAGGTACTTTTTTGTTAAAAAATTAAGAAAAAATATCTGTCATAAGATAAATTGATGTGTGGATTACTTCATGAAGGTTTTGGTGAATTCTATGAAGCCTGTAAATTCCGAAACATCTGGTAATATATCACAAAACACAATCACTAGCGCTCTCTCTCTCTTGTTTTTTTGAGTCCAGAATCTAGATCTCTCCAGAATCATTAATGTTTATAAACATGTGACAAGTGAGTGTCAGGAGGATGCAGCCAGGCTCTGCTCAGTGTCATCTAATCATAGGACAAGTGGCAATGGGTGTAAACTGGAACATAGGAGGTTCCACATCAGTATGAGAGGGAACTTCTTCACAGTGAGGGTGACAGAGCATTGTAAGGGTCTGCCCAGGGTGGGTCATGGAGTCTCCTTCTCTGGAGACATTTAAAACCCGTCCGGACATGTTCCTGTGTGACTGGATATAGGTGGTCCTGCTGTGGTGGGGAGATTGGACTAGATGATCTTTCGAGGTCCCTTCCAATCCCTAATGTTCTGTGATTCTGTGATCCAGTCCCTCCCAGTCATTTTTCATTGAGTTAGTGAAATAATTTATTGTACCAGTGGCACAAATCCTAGGATAAAATTAGAAGCAGGATCAGTTTGCCCATGGATAATTTAGTGCTCCAAAGCTAGAACCAATTTATTAGCAACTAGTGTGTTCACGCATATCTTTGATATCTTCTGGCTACTTTGAATTACGCAGTGTTGACATACCCTGAGCCAAGCCCTACTGATATTAAAAAACATTGACAACAATAGATATTCAACTAAGGACAGAGATACCTACATTTGTTCCAATAGATGCTTCAATAGGGTGAGGCTTAACATTCAGTTGGATACCGGTATGGCCACAGCATCAGTAAAGTACCTTTGCTATGATCAAATTTGTGGAACAATAAGGAAGCTGGCAGGAGGCTAGAACCCAGCCTCTCATTCCATTAGAATCATTAATAACTAAAAATGTATGCTTTCAGAAAAGGACAGGAGATTGAGAAACAATAATGAAAATATGGAGGAAATCACGAAATACAGGAGCTTTATAGATTTACAGCTGCAGCAGGCCTGGATGGAGAAAGTGAGACAGCAGAAAAGGGATTAGGATTAGGATTGCTTATGCACTTACATAACGTTTGTTCTAGATTTGATTACAGTGCTCAGTAAAATGAGTACTCGGTATTCATCATGTGCAGCCGAAAAACCCCTCACATCAGCATTATCATTCCATTTGCAAAAATAACTAGGAATCATTTGTAAAATGGGCTGGTAATCAGCCCATGTTTTGCTACACTTTGAAGACATAAAGCGTTGTGGGACCTTCAGACAACGCAGCCGTGTGTTTCTTTGTCTCATATGGCTGCAGGAACATTACCTGTCATGTTCAGAGCTCTTTTTTCGTCTGTAGGGACTGCACACATGCCTGCATGGAAGGTTATTGCACCCTGTTTCTAAAATAGAATCCACTAATGGATTTTTAAGATAGACAGACAGATAGGCAGAATTCAATTTGTGTCAGATTTATAAAATGTGAGTTTAAGAAGTGCAGGATCAAGGAGAGGGTCTAGGTGAGGCTGCTGAGGACCGCAGAAGTCCATTGGCAACCTTACAGCTCTGAGCAGGTAAGAGAGGTGAGCAGGTCTTCGGAGGTAGCACAGTGGACACACCTGCTTCTCCAGAGAGCTGGAGCATGGTATTAGTAGAAATTAGCACTTTGTTTAAGTAAGGATAGAGGTTTTTAAGAGACTGGAAACACTCAGAGATGCAGACAGGTCCCATAGCAAATATCAGCTAGAGGGATGTAATTAATTTGCCATTTCTGAAGTGCCAAAAACTTTAAACACTGTACTGGAACGAAGAAGCTTTTAAAAGCCAGTTTGTTCTGTCTGGCAAATGCTTTTGCTAAATAAAATGCATCTCTGCTAGAAAGAAATTGCCTTTACAGCTGTACTGATGGCCTCATCAATGTTATGTGCAAGCTAGTGATTTTGTCTTGATCTGTGAAACCTTCTGATATACCTGATGTTGATATATCTGAAACCTGTGTTCATGGCCAATGTTGACAAAGCTCTTTTATTTTGTCCTTTAGAAGCCAAGGCTGTATCAGTTTTAGATGAGGCAGTGAAACCTTCTTTGCCTCCCCAAGGTGTCTGTCTTGCCCCTCCAAGCTGTCTCTGACATATTTGCTGAGGCATTTGTGTAACCTAGACACATTGGAGCCCTGAGCTTTATTGAGGACGTGCCCAAACCAAAGAGTAATGGTTGCTGGAGGTGGGTAACATTTATACTCAACAAAATTAGGTTTTCAGCATTCAAGCTGGCTACAACCCAGCCAACAGCACAGCGAGGAACACCTTGAGAAACACCTACCTCGTAATCTGAGTGCAGTTTATGGACATCTAAGCACTCTTTATATGAGCTAGCTCAAATATTAGAAAAGCTGAGCCCTGGAAACATGAAAAATACATGACATAGATATACCTTTAGTTCTGACAAGAGTCCTTTATATCAAAATCCCACTAAGATTTAGGAAAAAAGATTTTTCCCTGCTTATGTGACTTGCACAGTCTGAACCAGAAGGTGCTCTCGGAAAACCCTACTCAGTAGCTTGTCCTCCAAGCCATGAGAAATAGGTTCTGTGTTGAGGGTGTTTGAAATCCTACCTCCTATTATCTGGAGAATATTTCATACAGTAGATGTTATGCTATTTTGAAATCAGCTGTTAAGCTAAGAGACTGCACGGCCATGAACAGAATTCCTGTGTTCCTTTCCCAGAAAGGTCTTACACTTCTCTCCACAGTGACATATCTAGGGGTGTGTTTGTTTTACAGTCGTCACGGGACTGTCCTAGGAGACTGGTGTCAAGAAATACATGCTAGTCCCTGTATTTATTCTCAAAGATTCAATCTTTCAATATTCAGTCAGTGGTCTTAACCAAGTTGCTACAAATCAGAACAAATAACGAAACAGTTCCCTGTATAATAAATTATGAGGTAAGTGTTTTTGAAGAAAGCCCAACACTGAGATACTTTTCTGCCTGGCAATTTTTTTTTACAAGGGTTCACCATGAGGTGATGTATGAATGCATCAAATAATTACTTGACCCCATAAATTAGAAAAATAAATTGTTATAACAGGTCAAGTATAATAATTATGTAGCTGGAAAAGTATTTTTATCAACCATTAAATAAAGAGCCTGTAGAAAAATTCACATTTTATAAGGATATCCATGTTTAAAATACAGAATAGCAAAATGATATCACTGTCCAGGATAAACACATCCCACAAAATGCTGTTTTGCAAGATTATGAGTCCTCCAGTTCCATCAAGACAGCATAATTGGAGATGTTCCAAACCTCATGAGTGGTGGTTTCAAAATTTAGCTCTTCCTTTAAAGGGCACAAACAATCAGTTTTATTCTTTATCCCGGTCACACTTGTGAAGATAAGGCACGGCTTTTAAATGTTTCCTGTTTCCTCTAATCTTGGACTCTCTCCCTAGGAGGAAAAAAGAAAAGCAGTTCTAGAGAAAGCCATGAGCCAAACATTATGGGCTACGGACAATACATGATTACAAAAGTTAACAATGAGGCAGAAGTGGAGGATGAACTGTTACAACACTTTCCACAGCTTGCTGTTATCCTGGGGCCTTGCAAACTGCATAGCTCTGACCCTCAACTCTCCAACTTGCGTTTAGAAGGCTATTCCACACAGCCAGGAGATCATGTAGCTAAATGCAAAGTGTCTTTTCAGTGGTGTGTGGTGCAGTGCAAAGTCCTCTGTGTGTGTGCAGGGCACCTGGCAGGTTTAACCTGCATGTGGCATGGAGCCTCTAGCCAGCTCTGTTGAGCTCACTGGGTTGGGTAGAAGTTGAAGTTCAATGCTGTAAGCAAAGCTTCTACGTGAAAAGAAAATGCCAATAATAGAAAGGTGAGGGTTTATGTCAGGACCCAAGATTTAGGAATTGAAAGAAAGAAGAATAAGTAACAAAATAATGCACTGTTGTGTAGTTTCAGTGTCTTGGAAATGTCACCTTGTGTATCCTGTAATTTAATCTGATCTTATTTCTTGCAGGGCACAAAAAATGGAGTAACAAACTATGCACAAGGTTTTCCTCTATGAAGCTTAGTTTGTTTTCTATAAGTCTTTTACTACTTTCTTGAAGACTATGTGCACCAGGCAAGAATCCACATGCGTGTTTAGATGAAGGGCTGTGTGGCTGAAAATCAGCCACCAGTTACCTATATATAATGGGTGCTTCAGCCAGTGCCTGTGGAATAAAGATGCCTCACTGAAAACCTGTGTCTCTCAGGCAGCTCTTTCTCTCTATGGATTAGAAACAAAACAGGCATTTTTATACTTAGTGTACTTTTTTAATAAGCACTGCAGTTACCTAAGTAAATTATGCATCGATTAAAATACTCATTTAAAGAAATGGCAAAATGTTTAATTAAATATGAAGTCATGAGTGAGAGGAATTATCCACCAGGAAAAGAGTCTACTGTAAGGAGCTATTACTAGTCCTCTGCTACACAAACCTACATCCCTGCTCTTCTTAGGCATTGCTGTTTTTCTGTTTGGCCCCAAAGGACAGAGGTGCTTGTTAGCTGCAACACAAGACCTGAGCTGCCTCGCTGCCAGCACACTGGGGTACTCGGGCCCCTTAGCTATTGCCTGCCTAGTTTGCACTTCAGCAACAGTCTGGGATGTGGCTGATACACCTAGTGATGTGACAGGGCTCAGCTACCAAAGTCTTCAGTGGCAGGAATGCAGGAGGCAGCTCAGCCTCTGGCATCAGTGTCACGCTTCCATCTCATCTCATCTCATCATAAACAGCATGCCAACATTTCACCTGCTGCTGCTGTGTAATCGCCCCAGAGCACCACGATTCAAGAATAAAGCAAATGTAAGAATGTCTTGCACAGGAACAAGCTCAGGTAGTAACAGCAGCAGCTCCAGTGTCAATTTGACGGCTGCATGTTCAGGCAATGATTCTGTGGTTACCACTGTTTAATTTTATAAACCTGAAAGTAGTCCCATTGATTACATAAGAATTACTCGTGCTCATAGAATTAAAAGCTTGCTGGACCTAACACTGAAGAGTGTGGTTTTATGTTTGCATAGATATTTTTATATCAGCCAACATTTGTGTCCTCATCTTGCTAAAAAAATATCTGAAATCACTGCTCTCACAAATTCCTTAACTGGCAAGCTTGTAGACTCATTGCCTGTGCAATGAGTTAAACCTAAGTCTCACCTCAGAAGGTAACTTTTTTCTTCAGCAGTTGCTCTTTTCTTTTTCCTGTAAAAGACAGCTGTGTGAATTCAAGGTGAGGCTCCAGTGCAATATTTTAAAGCAGCATCTTTGATACGGGAATCTCAATACAGTTTAGCCTTGATTTAATAAGTGCTGGAGAGCTATTAGCTAATCAATATCTGGCTTGGCTGCTGCACTTCTATTTTTCTCTTCTGAAAACAATTTGCCTCTCAAGGGTGAGATGAAACTTCATAAATGTCTGGTATAGGCTTTTGAACAATTTAAAAGGTGCAAAGTTTTACTAGCCAGGATGCTAAGGAAGGATGTTATTCTGGTAGATTTTTGTTGTACATTGGAAAAGGAACATGGTCAGGATCTTCTGCCACACACACAGAGCAAAATTATTTCATCCTATTGAAACCCTTTCATCCACTAAGATACATACTATTTAAAGTGAAAAATACAAAGTGCAGGGTTCAAATCACTTGTGAATTGCTTCCAAGCTCTGTCTGGTGAAATAGTGTCATTACAGCAATGTGGAACAGGAAGCGCAAAGTAGCTTTATGTAACACAACTGAAAACCGTGGAAGTCCAGGCTTGCAGAAAGTGCAACTTGTACTTGAATTTAACAAGGACACAGCAACAACTCCACTTGTACTTCAGAGAAATAGGGTATGATTTTTAGTGTGTGGTGGTCAAGACCCCGTTCTACATCCAACAATGAAGGAGGAGCACGAGAATATTGAGTGTATCAGTTAAGCTTCTGGCTCAAGGCCACTCTCCAGGCAACGTGCCATCGCTATGAAATCACTCTGTTATTTTAGACTTCACATTAGCTGAATAGGGTAGTGCAAGCTGTTTGAGGCTCAGCTTTGATGTATTTAAATGTTTTGAAATAACACCTAACATTTAATACAGAGTTTTGCTATCGTTAGCTTTCCTAAGTGCCTCATAAAAAATAGTCTTGCTCCCCACTGTTTTAATGTTATTTTTCTAATTGAATGTGGATGCTTAAACCATCAGCATTCACCACAAGATCCAGCAGTTCAGACATTACATAGTCTATCTTAAATCCTGAAGTATGTGTTAAATTTCTAACCAAACTACTAAAAACTACACTAGCTCTGTGGCAGATACGATTAGGAGTCATGAATATGTGAGCATATATATATATGTATATATCTATCTCACAATTATCTGGGAACAAATGGAATGGCAGGAATAGCACCCTGAACTTCACACGCAAAAAAGACTTCTCTTTAAGTCAGTGTTAGTGTTGTCATTGACTTCACTGACAACAGTATTTGCTCACAAATACCCAGGTCTTTACTGATTAAAATAATCTCCTTTAGTTCTTAGCCACACAGGCCCAGGCACTGCAGACTTGTCCTGGTGTGTTTGAAGCTAAATGCCCGTTCATTTTCCTAAGTAGCAGCTGTTTTCAGAGCAGAACATCAGATTTCAGAGATCACCCACCACCTGACATCAGCCACTGGTTTTAACCTCAGGACAGTTTAGTACACTCCTGCCAGCACCTGAATCACGGGCTGGTGGGGTTGGAAGGGACCTCTGGAGATCATGAGCCCAACCTCCCTGCCAGCCTAGGATCACCCAGGGAAGATCGCACACCAACACGTCTGGGCAGGTTTTGGTTGCTTCCACAGGAGACTCCACAGCCTCTCTGGGGCAGCCTGTGCCAGGGCTCTGTTACCCACTTGTGAAAAATGTTGTCTGCTCCTTGCTTTGGGATACTGCACACCTGCTTTCTGAGTTAAATCAGGGGCTATGAGGCCTCTTCCCAAAGTCTTTATTCCAGCACGTGCGTGTTTTGCATTGCTTCTCCACGGAAACGAAGATAAAAGTTGTGAAGCGACTTCACCTCCCCAGAGAAGGGGGAGCCTCAGGATCTGTCAGGATTTATCCCAGGGAGCTGCCTGGGCTTGGGTCACTCTGGCCTTGGGCGGCCCCTGCGCTTTGTAACCTCCGAGCAGCGAAGAGGCTGACGCCTGAGGACACTGGGCGCGTGACCCCGCAGCCCCCACGCCCTCACCCCGTCCTGCTCCCCACAGCCCCTCTTCCCGCCTCCCCCTGCCCGCGACGTCAGTTCCGGGGGCCGGGCCGCGGTGCCGCGGGGTGTCAGAGGGGCCCTGTGATGGCGGCGACGGGGCGGCGGCAGCCGCGGCAGTGGCGGCCGGGGGGGCTGTGCCGCTCCTAACTCGGCGTCGGGCCCCTGCGCCATGGCCGGGAGCTGCGGGAGGCGCCTGGCCTGAGGCGGCGGCGACAGCGAGAGGGCGCGGCACCGCCGAGGGGGCCCCGCCACGGGGGCCGGACCCGCGCCGCCGGGGATGCTGCGGTGGGTCCGGCAGCAGCTGGTAGGTGGAGGGGCTGCGGGGCGAGGGGTTCCCCAGAACACAGCGCGCGTCTTCGCCTCGTCCCGACCCATCCCGTTTCCTCTGACCCGGTCGCCGCCTCTGCGGAGTCCCTGGAGGAAGTGGGGATGAGAGCGGGGGAGCGGTCGGAGGGGGCCCAGGGCCGGAGTTGTGAGGGTGGAGAGCCCTCCCCCGGCCCGGACAGGGGAACCGGAGTGGACCCGCGGGACCGGGAGGGACCCGCAGGCTTCGCTTGGCTCCCGCCTGTCATTGAAAAAGAATTTAGGACGTTAGAGGCAGAGGGGGATCCGCCGGCTTCATTCGGGTCACTACTGAAATGTTTTTTAAAACAGTTTTTAGGTCGTATCGGAGGGTTTGTGATGTTTTCACGCTGGGGGGTGGTGGTGGTGGTTGTTTCTTTTTTATTTTACCTGCAAGCACGTTGCCGCAGGAAAGCTTGTTCCCTTCCCTGTGCCCCCACTTTGGGAAGGGACCCCCAAACTTCTTTTCCAGGAGGGATGACGGTGTCTTTTTCCGCGGACCGGCCCTTGGGATCTCTGCCGGCCTCTTCCTCCTCCACGTTGCAAAATCTCTGGTCACCCGGTGTGGTTGTGTGTCACTGATTTCCCTGTACCTGCGAGCTCCACAGCCTGCGTGTTTGGGCTCTGCAAGTGGTGAGAAATGGAAGAAAAACACTCATGAAATGTTTTTCACGGGGGTAAGCCACTTGAAAACAGCCGCAGTTAAGAGGGTGTCTCCTAAATCGACGCTACTTGCTGCGCTTATGTTAGAGCCAGGGAGGGAAGTAAGGCGACTGTGGCTGTCACGTCTGCTGCTGTAGCAGGGAAGTACATCGAGTTTCGCTGTTTTGATCTGAAGTGTCGGTTGGTTTCCTGCTCCCTCCAGCGTAATTTCTCTTGCATTTTCTCAAAGGGAGCATTTCGTTCTAAATTACATCTCTACCAATTTACTTCTTCCTTTCATTGGAGTTTGGAATTACTTGGATCACAGATGTTGCCTAGATTAGTATGAGAACTTAACATTGGTTAGGTTTTTTTATTTTAATGGTTAAAGTATCTCTCACTCATTATTTGTTTGTTTGTTACATAACTTTAAACTAAAAAATACTAACCGAACTGTTGTACAGGGTTTAGGGTTTGTTCTTTTCTTCCCCTACCTCATTTCCCATGTCTCACAGATTTTTCCCACAACTGTTTCTGAAGCACAGTTTGTGGTGGTGATCTCGGCACCGGCTTGACAGTGCTCACTAGTTTGGTCTGACACCAAGAGTTACTGACCTGGAAAGCAATTGCTCTGTCTGAGCTCTGACTGCACTCTTCTGTTCTGTTACAGTCCTACACATATTTTTTAGAATAAAGCCTGTTTGGTATTACAGAGCTATCATTTTTTTCCCTTGACAGTGGCTTGAGGTTTGTGTGTGTGGTTTTTAAAGCAGGATTATGTTGCTTTCTGTGGAGTTTAGATTAGGACTGTATCAGTGCTAGGGATTCACGTATCAAGCATGGTTGCTTTTCTCCCTGGGAGTACACTGGCCAGCATTCCAGAAATCCATTTGTCCTTAATAGAAAGTAAAAGCTTAGCGTAGCAAGATGAGCAGTAGCACCAGGAGATTTTTGTTCTAAAGGAAACTATTGGGAAAATAACTGTTTAAAACTTGCACTAGTTTTGACAGGAAAGGGTTAGTTGAGTAGGATGGAATAATGAAAGATCAAGGTGTTTGACCGGGCTTCTAAATAAAGTCCTAAGGGGAAAAAAATACTGCAGCAATCTGTGTTTTGGTGTTTTGTTTTTTCTGCAAACCCGACTGATTTTTATGAGCTGTGAAACAACTAAGCTACATTAAGACAAAATGTGGCCTAAGATAGGTATCACACTGCTTGTTTCTCTTTAGGGGCACTAAGACAACTCATTCCTGCATCTAATTTTTGGTTTCATGTAGATCTCACCATAAACCTTCAAGTTTAGGTTTTGGAAAAAAAAAAAGGGAGGAGAACCTGGGGAAAACTAGTGAGAAAACAATCAGAGTGAGTGGGAAGAGTGGGGTGGAAGGAATACTTGATTCAAAAGGTGGCAGAATCTGTGTCTGACTTATTTCTGATAGCAGAAGAGAAGAATGTGTGGGTTTGGAAGCCTTTAGAGTGCATATTTGTACCTGCGCTTGATGTGGCAACAGGTTTTGAAAAAAGTGTTCCCTTCCATACAGGAAGGTTGGTACCAGGAAGATATGTAGGAGTGATGGAAGTGGGATATTGTAGTATTACAAAAGAAAAACGTTGGTGTGCTGAAGTATTTGAAAGTAGTAAGGGATTGGGGAAAGGGGGAGCGACTGGTGCTTAGCAGAAGGTGCTTTTAGGTGGTTATTAAGTACTGTCTATATGAAATCAACAGATGCTTTGCAACTTTTTTTTTAAGAGTGGAGTATATAATATAGTTGATGAGATTGTCTTAAGTGTATATGATCTTGAGAGCTTGTGTTCTTGGAAGTTGTAAAAGGGGCAGGGAAAATAGCGCAGATGGTCTTAGAAGTAATGAGAGGACTTGGTATGGAATTCAAATTGTTTCATCTAGGTTTTTTAAGCAGTGACTTTGGTCTACTTTAGTCTGTCTGTCAAGATTGATGCATTGCCTGTGTAGCTACGTAAAGGGATGACTACTCTGAGAATAGGAGACACACTGAGAATGTAAGACTTTCTTAATCTTTATTATGGTCTTACAAATCCAAACCAGTTTCCTGGCTGAGATGATATCTTTTCAGTGGTTTGTTGTTTCACAGAAATTGTTCAGGGGCTGGTTTTTATTCTAGGTGATCCTTCTCTGGCAGGGGGATTGGGCTAGATGATCTTTTGAGGTCCCTTCCAATCCCTAATGTTCTGTGATTCTATGACAGTAATACAATGGCTTAGTCTTCAGTGTTTGTGTGGGACTCTTAGAAATGGTCAGGTTTGATACCTTGGCCTTCAGTCTACTCTGTTTGCTCAGAACAAATTACCACCACCCTACACAAACTGACAGTTTTTCTTCATTTAATGCTAAATAAACAGCAGACTAAGTTACTAACAGCATGTGCCTCTGTAGTGAATATTATTATATTGCTATCCAGTTAGTATTTGGAAGTACTTAAAAAAAAATTCAGAGGCACAGTTATAATTCATTGATTAGAGTAAAATGCTTTGATTTATTTGAGAGAAAAGCTTTGAGCAGGAAAGATGCTTGAGTTTCAGCTCTATTACCTTTAGATCTCAGAAATACAGTGTGCATGTGGGTTTGCTGAGGGTTGCATAACACCACAGGCACAGCCAACTCTGCTTGACTAAAGCAACTGGGTAAACAGCAGTTGATGGGAAGCATCACTAATATTATGGTATGAATATTATGGAATAGTATGGTATATAATTAAGGAATAGTATGGTATATTTTATTTGCATTTACAAATGTGATGGATTAGACTACACAGTTAATCCGTGTACAGCAGAACACTGTCATGGTTCTACTGGTTGAGTTTGTGCAGTATTGACACGAAACGAGTACAAAGTGGCATTTCTAATGCTCAGTGACTTTCTGTACCACTTGTAGTTTGACAGATTTATGACAGTGTTTGGACTCAGCTAATGCCTTGAATAGGGTACGAGCTGTTGCATTATTAACAGACAGTAATGGCAACTTCGGTGATCTGGTAAGGAGGTTTCCAAAAATTTGGATAGAATAGCCTAATAGCCTTGTGTGTGTGATTATTAACTGCATAATTTTGAACTTTTAGTCCTGTCAAGTGGAAAAGGGTTTCTGGATTTGACTTTTGAGTCTTTTTATCTGTTACCTAACAGTACAATGATGTGCAAAAGGTGCTGCATGGAGAAAACCTATGAGCTACCTGACTGGTCCTTCTTATATATGTGACAGTTCAAGAGAAGCAGAAATGCTTTATTTGGCATTCTTCTTATAGTTTATGGACCTAAAGGCCCTTGTTCACTGACAACTTTTATGCTAGGCAGAGCAGGTATTGAGGTGAATGCAGCTTTGCTACTAAACTGGAATTAAAAGACAAAATGCCTTTTAATTGGAAAAAAACTTGTTACCTAGGTTTACCTAGACTCTTTTATTTTCTGGTTATAGATAGGTTCAGCTTGGGAGGGACATCAGGGGTTCATCTAGTCCAGAAGTTTTACATAGCCTACCTGGAGAGGTGATTACATGGAATGTTTCTGGCTGTTTTGTGTTGGTTGTCTCTGTCATATCTCACTTGCCCTCCCAGGACAGTATCTGTAGCAGTTTTCTTGTTCAGCTTTTGGATGCATTCTAATGAAAATTTTCTTCTATTAATAAGGGAAGTGTACTTGAGTAGATTAGCACCAGAGGGATGTATCTTTACAGATAGATGTTCTACCCTTTCCTTCTCAGATACACAGAACACTAGGGATTGGAAGGGACCTCAAAAGATCATCCAGTCCAATCCCTCTACCACAGCAGGATCACCTAGACCAAGGCACACAGGAACATATCCAGGCAGGTTTTAAACGTCTCCAGAGAAGGAGACTCCACAACCCACCCTGGGCAGACCCTTTCAGTGCTCTGTCACCCTGTGAAGAAGTTCCTTCTCATGTTTATGTGGAACCTCCTCTGTTCCAGCTTACACCCGTTGCCCCTGATGTCCTATCATTAGATGACACCGAGCAGTGCCTGGCCCCATCCTCCTGACACCCACCCTACACATATCAATGAGGTCACCCCTCAGTCTCAGCTTCTGTCAGAGCTGTTGGTATCTGTTAAGATACTCTCACAGGACAGATGGTACTCTACTGTAACTTGTGGTTATTTGCATTCTGAACAAAGTAGACAGCATTTGATCCCATTGTTTGCATTGGCGTGTGTGTTCTACTATTTCCACTAAATCATTTTATAGAATTGAACCAATGCAATCATTTCTTGTTTTTCCTCAAGGAAGTCCTTGTACTTTGTGAATGCTAGAAGTACTTTGAACTAGTGCAATGACTGAGAATTCCTGCTTCTGAAATCACATTGCTTTTCTAGAGTACAGTTTTACTCTTTTCTTACTCATAATTGAAACCTGTTCCCCTTTTCGGCTAAAATTAAGTGCGTGCTTATTATTGTGTACTCGAAAACTAAATGCATGTTTGTCCAAAAGAGTTCCTCCGGTTCAGGCTGCCCAGACGGTACCTTTTGTATTGTCACTGAAGCATCAATGTGTTAGAAAGGCCACACTGCTTTGGTTGAGTAGTTTGAGAACTGGAGGTTAATGACTCCCTTCGTGTAACTTCACATAGAGGAAAATGTGGCCCTGCTTTTTTTTTTGCTAGAGATAGTCTGTGATCTGCTGGACTAGTCCTCCCATTGTGTTTGGGTCTTTCAACCTTATTTTCTTTTTATATACTGTGACTGCAGAAGGCTAATACATTTGCAGCACAGTGTGTTCCAAAGTGTGCAGAACCTGGCCCTGTCTTCAGCCAGCTGTCTGTTCCAAATGCAGACATCCGTTGTGTCCTGCATGTAATTTTTAAGTCTTACGTTGTTAAAATTAAATCCTAGAATTAAGACTTGTTTACCAAAACCTAGTCAAGCCAGTCTTGACACTGTTTCATTCAAAGACTATTTAAAAAATGGGAAGATTAACGTTGTCTGATGTGCTGTCACGCTGAGACTTGGATGTTTGACCTGTATCTCTTTCCACCCCGTTTTATTCTTTCCTAGTCAGAAGAGCCTATTAAGCAGTGAATTTTTATCATGCCACATTTCCACTTGTCACACAATAATGTGACCATTTAATTGACTGTATGATACTCTTACATTAACAGAGCCCTTCTCCCTCAATAACTACTGTATGTTTGTATGACCGAGGAAGAAAAGTGTTATTTTGTTGGTAAAGAGCAAAAGTGTTTTCTGTTCTGACCTGTAGGTGGTATGTGGTGTCATGGGGGAATGGTCAGGGTCGATGCTTCCTTGTTTACTGCTGAGCGATTGCCTCTGAACTCTGATCAGAAGCTAAAATGCGTTACCTAGGGCAAGTAAGCATGTGCTGAATTGAATGACATTCAACATGTGTTTTGGATATCATTGGTATTAATTTTTCTAGTTTGGGGTGTTCCATGTGAATTCATTGAAACTTCTGTTTGCTTTCTCCTCAGGTGGAGAGGTAGCAGTTAGAACAGAAAAATACAAAAATGTGTTTACATTTCAATAAAAGCATTATGACGTGCTTTCTCTGGTTCTCAGCCATCTGTTTTTCTTTATGGTATTATACTAATTTCTGTAGTTATAACTGGTTTTCTAGCTGTTTCATGGGGAAAAGATATTTACAATATACCTCTAAAAATCATTTAAATTCTAGCACAAAATCTGTTTGTAAGCCAGTAGGTAAGGATTGCAGCAAAACAGATCTGACAGAGTTGGTAAATGCAAGGTCATATCTTCCAGCAAAACACAGGTGTCATATTTGCAGCTAGACTTTCTCTTTTTTTCTCCATACAAACCTCTTTTCAACTGCTGTTAAAAAACCCACTTAGCAATAATACAGACCACGGTAGAAAATAAAGGAAGTAAATCCGACAGCTACACCGTGACTTGAAAAACAAGTCGCTGCAATTCCTTGGCCTCCCACATGCTGTGACTTCAAAGGATTTTTTTTTCTTGTTTACGTAGAGTAAAAGTAAGCAAGGGAAAGGAGAGCTTTCCTCTGGATGGGAAGGAGAGCCTCTGATGCAGACAGCAGGCAAATTGTTTTCATCGTGGAATACTTGACCAGAGAAATACGTCTGTATGTTTTACTATATGTTGTTACATTTTGTTTAGTCTTTACTATACCATTTGCACATTTTTGTGCTACTTCCATGAGTGGCTGTGCTAGGTTTTGCAGATGTTTACATACCTGTTTGAAAAAAAAAAAAAAAACAGAAACAAAGCTTAAGGTTTAGCGAACTTTAAGGATGAACTAGTTTGTAGAAGGGTCTGAAAGCAGGATATTATACTGACACTTCAATAATGGATGAATGGAGTAGCCTCAAAACTTTAATGTTAATTTTTACAAAGCAGGCTGTCTCAAAGTATGTTCAAAGGAAGAGCTAGACAGCTCTAGCTATGAAATGTTGAGCAGCAACTGCCACAGAATCACAGAACATTAGGTATTGGAAGGGACTTCGAAAGATCATCCAGTCCAATCCCCCTGCCACAGCAGGATCACCTGGACCGAGTCACACAGGAACATATCCAGGCAGGTTTTAAAAGTCTTCAGAGAAGGAAACTCTACAATCCCCTGGGCAGCCCGTTCCAGTGCTCTGTCACCCTCACTGTGAAGAAGTTCCTTCTCTATTGATGTGGAACCTTCTCTGTTCCAGCTCACATCCATTGCCTCTTGTCCTATCATTAGATGGCCCTGAGCAGAGCCTGGCCCCATCTTCCTGGCACCCACCCTTCACGTATTTATAAACATTAATGAGCTCACCCCTCAGTCTCTGTTTCTGTCAGAGCTGTGGTAAGTATAATTTTTGACACTCATTTTGAAAAAGTACCAAAATTTATTGTCTAGGGGCTTTTTATAGGAGGAGTTTTCTGAGATGTTTATTCCTTATTGAAGAAACATGTGAATTAGACTTGCAGTGGGGGGGGCTGTTTGACGTATGTAGCTGTGACCTACTAGAACAGATCTAGATATTGGAAGTGGTGGCTTTGAATATTCGTATGAGAGAATAGTCATATGAGTGGCCCGAGCAGGAGCCCTTCATGTTTGTGTAAGATAAAATAGTTTTGTAAATGACTCTTCAAAGCAGCAGGTAGGTGACATTTAATTTTCAGGTAGCCGTGCACACAATATGCAAACGTGGGAAGAAATGTATGATTCTTCAGTATTTGTCTTGGACTTGGCAAATGTAATTTTTGGTGAAATTGCTAGCTAGAAAAATGGAATTGCTTTCTAATTTAAAGTGGAAGCTCATAGTCTGAGACAGGTTTGAATGCCACATTCAATATTGAAAATTCAAGAAAAATATTTCAGCTATCAAATTACTGAGTGAAGCCAGGGCCTGTGCAGAAAGGATACAAATATATATAAAAGTATATATATATATAAAAGATACTATTCAAGGTGTATGAAGGATGTTCGTGTTGAATGTTTTATTTGCTGCACCCATTCTGTATTTCTTAGTGTAACTTTCTTTAGTAACTGCTATTCCTATGTGATTGTGTATTGTGGAATTATAGCACTCTCTGTGCTCAAAGCACTTCATGTATTTTGAGTAATGTTCTTAAAAATTACTATTGATATTTGAGAGCTTAATTCTTGTTTTATAAATATACCTTGTAGTTGCTTCGTGATGGATGTGTAAAGTCAACCTTTTAACATCTTGCCTTTGGAATTTGTACCTGTCTGAGAGGGAGATGCTATTGCAGATAAGGGTGACTAATTGCTGGAGCTCACAGAATAAAACTTAGATGTGAAATTAAAACTGTTTAGTTGGAATTTCAAAGGCATCTTCCTTCATTCTCACTTCTTTAGAGCAGTTGGCCACAGACTCAACTTCTCTTAGACCTCTTGAATTTTGTCTTAATGTGGGTTTTTTTAAGGAAAACATTTAGAGAGCACTGAATTGCCTTGCAAGTCATGTGGGAGTGACTGGAACAGGCTGCCCAGCGGAGTTGTGGAGTCTCCTTCTCTGGAGATGTTTAAAACCTGCCTGGATATGTTCCTGTGCAACTTGATCTAGGTGATCCT
>JAOXOE010000702.1:11949002-12039592 GCA_028565055.1 Phoeniculus purpureus | reverse complement strand
TGTTTAAAACCTGCCTGGATATGTTCCTGTGCAACTTGATCTAGGTGATCCTGCTCTGGCAGGGGGATTGGACTAGATGATCTTTCGGGGTTCGTTCTAGTCCTTAATGTTCTGTGATTCTGTGAGGCTTGCTTCTTGGAATCAGAATGTTAACTAAATTGCTTTCTTTATTAGACTTAAGACTCATTTATTGTAAAGCCTGTTTTCTGTCAAAAAACACCTGAGTAAAAGTATCACTGAGTTTGCTCGTTATTGATAATTTTAATAATCCGTGTATCTGAGGGAGCACCCTAGAATAAAGCAATGAATGAGGAATGTATTACAGGCATTTGGTTAATTAAATGCAATGAATACAAGAGGATAAGAACTCTAATAATCATATAGAAAAAATGTGAGTCTTGGAATTGTGTTGAAGACAGTCACAAAAGAGTAGCTATTTCAAAACGTTAGATTTGCTTTACTTCATGAAGCCCAAAATGGTTTATGCTTTGTAAATACTGTGATTGGAGAAGAGAAGAAAGCTGATTCCTTAATTGATGCAGCGTTGGGCTGTTTTAAAGCAGTGTACCTGCCATCTCTTAAAATCCTTCACTACTAATGGAAACCAGGCACATCATAAGAGTGTGAAAGCCCAACTTGCCTGCTCAGCTCACCTTTCATTGTGTGATTTTATTACTGTTACAAGACCAGTATGTTTGGAATCAGTTACCTGAGAAGAGAAACTGGCACAGGGAAGTGTGTTAGCAGTGAATGAGGCCAGTTTAACTGGCTTGTAGATAAATAAGGAATTTAAGAAAAACTTAAGTGGGGTTTTTCCAAGTTACTTTTGTGGGCATATTGAGAAAATTAGGTAAAATAACCACTTGAGCAGTGTGTAACCAGGACTTTGTTCAGAGCACCAGTAAGACCTGTTTCTCAATACTGTACTACACCTTTTTTTCTTAAGTTTGTGAGAGGAAGGATTATTGCTTCATTATTTCTTAGGCCTTGTTTCCTAGATTGTTTGCTATTACGAAAGAATGTAGTCTGGTTATAGATCTTCTGGGAGGTTGCAGCGTGATTCAATACAGAGTATTGTAAACAACTGTGGATACAGTATGTGGGAAGAGGAAGTTGCATGAATTGTGTGTGACTTTTAATAGTGTTTTATTTCTTTGCTGCAGTGATATTTAAAAGAAGAACAACAAATTGCATGGTGTTGTGTAAACCCCAGGGTGCTTTAGCTGATTCACTACTTCAGTTGTTAGAGCAGTGTTTAAAATTACTGTGAGAGGTTGTTTCTTCCTTCACACTAACTTTTGATACAGCAAATTCAGTGTGACTACTGCCCAGTTATATGACTGAAAGAATTATTGGCTGACTGTTTCAAGTACAAATTTACATGGACTTCTGAAAATGTGCACAGAGTACGAATAGATCATCTTATCTGACAGAGGGAAAAGTGTTCCATTATATTCAGAAAAAAAATCCAAAGCAAGAAAATCCATTTTCCTCAAAACACCTTTAATCAAAATACTTCTTGGCAGCAGTGTAGTAGCAGGCTCTTGGGCTGTCTTCCAGGAAATGTGTTCTGTTTCTGTGTAATGGTCAGTCACCTCCCTAGGAAAAAGGCTTCCTGAGACCAAGTTGGTTTTGTTTTTTTTTTATTAGTGTTATTAACTAGCATATAGTGTCCAGAGGGCTGTGTGGGGATCACTACATTCCATAGCAGTGCTCCATGTGGTTTTGGAAAGGAGGAAGAGGCTCTAATTAAGACTTCCTTCCTTCTTTCAAACCCCTTTCACTGAAAATGCAGTAGAAGGTCTTTTAGCAAATATAATTTTCCTTCCCCCCCTCCCCCATTCCGCTGTGAAACCTGTGGATTACGAGTAAGATGATGTGGAAACATACTAGCTTTGTGCACACTACCATAGGTTGATAGCAGTATTGAAGAAATAAGAGTCTGCAGTAAATGGGGGTATCGACAAGCTGACTGAGAGGGCATTTTTATTTTACTTTGTTTATGCTTGCAGGTTGTTGGGAGAACAGTCTCATCTTTTGCAGGGCTTTTTCATAGTGCTTTTTCTCATTTGCTTGTTCTGCTTCTTCCTCCCGTTGCCTAGTTCATGTTTGTTGCTGATAATGCTTCCTCAGCAGCAATATAAAAATCTTCCTCCAGAGCCAACTCTTTTGTTACATCAGCCTGCAACTGGTTCAAGGAACTGATACATTGAAAAGAATTTTGAGAGTGGGAAAATGGTGGGGTTTTGATTGGATCAGTTTTCCAGTGTACTTTACCAGAAGGCTGCATGGGCAGTTCTCCTGACACGGTGGTGGAGATGGAGACAAAAATGTAGGAAAGAATGATGTGGCAGACAGGTGGCTGTAGAAGCTGGTTTCCTTCTTGAAACAACTAGGATAAAGTCATGGTCAAAAATTTCTCCTCAGTTCCCCGAGATACGTTATCTGTGATGTCTAAAAGGAACCCAGTTATTACTGACGTCTCTGTCTAACTTTTAGAACGCTAACAAAATAATTTCTGAAGAGCTTTAGTGAAAATCGGTTTTGGTGAAAGTCATAACAAATGTATAAAAATACAAGAATACTTTTTTTGTCCCTTCTAAAGAAGGTATTTTGCTTTGTGCTTCATAAATCGTGTTCTATGTAAGTGACGTTTGCTGAGACTGTTTTCAAAAAGGAACATGTAGAGTTTATCTGGGTGCAGAATTTGTACTGGGGATGTGTGTACTGAAGATTAAATAAGAGCTGTATTCCAGGGGTAGATAATGCCAGGTTTATGTTGATAAATCATCCAAATATCTGAACTCTAGCCAATAAATCTAGATTTAATTTGCACCATGAAGGGGGAGGGAATAGGAATTTATTTAATTATATCTAATTAATTTATAATTTATTGTATATAAAATTCAATTATATACATATAATTATTATGTAAATTATGTTTTAACTTAAATCCTATTGTCACATTTCTTTTTGTTTAACATTGATTCGTTTAATACATCTGTTCAAGAAACTTTAAATATCAGGGTTTGTAATAGGCTCAGCTTTATTTGTTATGAAGCTAGTGATGTACACACTAGGTAGAAATTGGGTAACTGCAGGAAAACTTTTGTTAAAAAATATTGGTGATAGTGGCATCTTTTGCAAAATGCAATTTAATTTGGGGATTCTCTGCTCATGCTGTTTGGCTCTCGAAATCCTTTGACAAGGGCATGCTACTCTTGTTTTGCAGCTAAGTTTGATAATGACATCAGGAAGAGAACTGTCTAATAAGTGAAGAAATAGTGCTTTCTGCACCTTTTTGCTAGTTTGCATATAGTTACTATATAGGGTATCTGTGCAGGGCAGAAATGGAGGCTACAGATCAGTTCTGTGTCAGGAGCAGGATCTGTGACCAGCACCATAAGTTACAGAAAAGCTGAAAGTATTTCAGGCTTGAACAATTAAGTTCAACGTCTGTGCAGAATTTTGCTTAAAGAGATTTTTCAAGTAAAATTTCTCTGGAAGATCTGCTTGGTTGGGGTCTCAACAGCTAATTAGGTTGCAATAGGGTTGTTGAATAATTTCACAGAATCATTAGGGATTGGAAGGGACCTCAAAAGATCATCTAGTCCAAATGATCTCTCATAGTTACAGATGTAAAACTTAGGAAATCTGGGTCCTGTACCCAGCTCTGACATTGCCTGCTATGACTAAAGTCAGGTCACTGAGGTTGTCAAGGATGTCCTTTGCTAGCCATGGCTCTGACAGCTGAAGAGGTCCTGTTCCCCAGCTGCCTTGCCTTGTGCATTGCCATCTCCATAGATCTGCTGACTGTTCAGCATCTGCACTTTCTCTCTGTTAAACAAAACAGAATGAAATGTGTACAGACAGCAATTTAAAGCTGTTTTAGCTGCACCTACTGTAAACACCTATGGCTTGAGAATCTGATGTGGAAATTATATTCCTCAATTATACGTTTGCTTCATAAGAGGTATTCTCTGACGGAAGTGCTTGTGCCCTTAGACTTGAGTTCTTGTGGAGGTCTTACTCTTCATAATAAAAATGTCATTAAACTCACGCATTTCCAGATAGTGACCTGAGAAGAGCACTGAAATACTTGAGAAAATTTCTGTGATACTTTAGTCACTCCGAAATTTTTCATGCATCGTTTCATAATCTCCAGCAAGTGGCATGGAAATTACATTTATCATGATCAGAAGACTGACAGTTGTGTTCTTTTCTTTCTGGTTTTTTCCTCTTCTTTATGTGTTTTTCCTCTTCTGTTGATTTAGAGTGGATTTTCTTTCAGGCTGTAGAATATGACAAAGTAAGGATGTCTGGCATTTCATGAGCGCCACACGTTTTCTGACACAGGAAAGAGCTGTGTACCTAGTCTTACTAATTAAGTGCTTTTTTTCCTTGCTTGAAAAACACTTGTGTTTTGGCATCTTCTGGGAGGTTTGACAAATAACGTGTCAATAATGTCAGATATCCAAAATACTTCTGCTATGAACATTCAGTGTCAGCATTTAACAAGTACATTTTTTTTTTTGTCTTACCGTAGTATTTCATTTCTTAAAGCTGTGAACCGTTCCTTTCTTTTTGCTTTTGGCATCCTATATATTTTTTCCTGTCCCTTCTGCTATCTACTATTTGTCTCCCTGCTCCACTCCTATCTATAAGCAAGCTTTCACACTGGAGTGTGTGACTGGAGCAGCCTTCCACTGCTTGTCATCTAAAGTTTATTCTCCTTCAAATCTCTTTGAAAGCAAAAACCTCTCCCTTTCTTTCTCCTTTCTTTCTTCTAGAGCCCTTTCATTCTGAAGCACAATGTTTGGGTAGCAGTGATGCTGGATAAAAATGCTTGTGTATTGAAGAGCATTTTTAAAGTATTCCTTCACTTTTAAAGTGTCACCATCCTGACTGTGAACACACCTAGTGCTTTGAGTTAGAGGTGTAAAGGATTAAAGAAAACTCTTGGTCAGTTACACCAAGCATTTTTTAAGTCTCTCATTGTGCTCACTGTTCACAGTCCTCTCTAGTTAACTGGTAGAGAAGTATCTTCTATTGGAGTTCTGTGTCAGTTTTCGTTTGACACAAATCAAGGTCTGAGCTTGGTTTCACAAGCAGAACAACACAACTGCAAAGGTGTTGGAATTGGTAATGTCCTTTCTAGCTGTTTTCATCAGTTGTCCTTTCATTTGGCATCGGAGAACAAGGAGACCAAAGCACAAGGTCTGTTCTCAAATTAGGAATGTGTGATCTGTTTCTCATGCTGAAATTCACTACTTCTGAGACAATCGTTGCTTCCCTGTTGAACAACTTAATGGTTCCAAATGTAATTTCACTAGTTTGTTCCATGTCTCAAAGCTTTTTTGTGGTGTGGTGGTTTTTTGTTTTTTTTTTTTTAAATTTTAGTCATTTTCTTGGCCTGGTACCTAAGTTGTTACAGTTTTACTGTCTTGCTTGTTGTCTTTTGCTTCTCCAGGTCAGAACATTAGAGCTAGGAAGGGTTTTGGTGAGTCATGTAGCCCCAGGAAAGGCTCAATTAAAGATGGACTTGAATAACCTAGATATAAGCCCTTGTGTTCCTGAGACATTGCAGCCTTCCCATGTGACTTATGTTGGTTTTTTGATTATTTTCCATACGAAATGAGATTTAGATTGTTTTTTCCAATATCCAAACTAAGTTTCCTAATGATGCTACTTAAGTCCGCTTGTGATCTTCTTTGCCCTTCAGGTTACACCATGGGACAATCACTAACATACCGGAAGATATGCTGGTGTATCCCAAGTTTCCTTTCCTCTAGGCTATGTGGCTCTAATTTATTTGCTCTTTGCTTTTTAGATTGTTCAGCCTTGCATTATATGTATTTAGGGTCTCTTGTGGCTCGTGTTCTGATCTTCTTGATGCTGTCTAGTAGGTTCACAGTGCTTCAACTGTGGCTACTGCTCTTCCTCCAGCCTCTTCGAGGCCTTTTTCTCAATGGGATGACATCGCCGAATACATGTTCATCCTGTGATCTGCTGTAGAATTTTGATCTTTTTCTACAGAACTCCTGTGCAGGTTTTTATTCTCTTTTTTGTTGATGCAGTTAGTTGTGTCTCACTGCTGTATATCTCAGTCTTCCATATATCTGGTTGGTCAAGATGATTTTGAATTTTCTCTTGTCATTTGGTGTTCTTGCAGTGCTGAACTGGTAGTATCTATGTATTCAATACCCCTGTTCCCCTTCCCCTTGCAGAAGCAGCTGATGAAAGTACTGATCATTACACCTGAAGCAGGGCTTTGGTTCCAAGGGACCTCAATCAGGTCTTCTGTTTTGGCAGGCACTATTGATAACTATTTCTCAGTATCATGAGTACTCTTTTTGGGTGTTTTTTTTAATGAGTTTATTTTCAACATTGCTACCGCCTGTGTATGAATTGGTGGTAATGGGAGGAAGTCACATTTGAAGTTAGGCAAAGTATAGTTCCTAGAACTTGTTTTGGAAAAATACTGTTTTCTGATCAAATGTGTATGCTTCTTTTTTTAAGCAGATAATGATCTCTTTAAAATCCATTTATCACAGCATACTAGTATGACTTGTTTGGTTGGCCCTTTTACATTTGTCTTTTTTTTTTTAGGGTGATGAGCACAGCTCTGAGGTTTTATGATTCATACATTTTCATCCCCATTTCTGTTTCTTTTTTTAATTTTCAGAGCTTCAAGTTTGCATGATAGCAAATATTTTCTGATCTTTTTGTGGCTTATGTTCTTTTCTTTAATTTTACAGAATGAGTACACAACCTCAAAATTAAAAATTTACATTTTTTTTCCCCAATTTTTAAATTTCTCTGGACTCAGTAGACTTTAAATTACATGTTCATTTTGTTTTTCATTCAAAAGTCACTATTCTAAAACTGCTGGTTTATATCTGGGTATCATTTTTCAGCACAAAGGTAATAACTTTACAAAACTACTGTTAATAATAGTTTTTCCTGATAATATTTGTTTTCATTTTGTGTTTTAGGGTTTTGACCCACCGCATCAAAGCGATACAAGAACTATTTATATAGCTAATCGTTTCCCCCAGCATGGCCATTATGTTCCTCAAAAGTTTGCAGACAACAGAATTATATCATCCAAGGTAAGGAATCTGTCATGGGGAAGCCGCTTTTTAGGTTACTCGTCATGTAGTAAATGTGTATGTGTGTATTATGCACATAAATTATGAATATGGTATATATTCAATATTAAAAATAAGCTCTACACTTTTTTGAGGAGAAAGCTAGGTTGCTTCCTGTGTAGTTTTTCTTCTGCTTTCATCCATCTTTCCTCAGAATCTAAGAACAAAACAATTAACCGTGTTGATCAGAATAACTGAAGAAAAGTAGATTTTAAAGCATTGTTTCCCATGTCTAGATGTGATGCACAGAACCACTTAAAAGGAAGGGTGAGGCTGGATGTACAAAACAGCCAAATTGGAAGCTAGGGCTCTGCAAAAACAAATCAGCAATGGACTGCAATTGCAGCTTCCCTCCTAGTGTGACCTTGGACTGGAATCAATAGAACGGTTGGTGGGAATGTGTCATGTTGCTGTACTGTAGGAGAGGAGGTTACAGCTGCAGGAATTAATTTCTTCTCAGCTACACAGGATGCAAATAGCCAAATGACTCCAGCTGCTCCTGTCCCAGTTGGTAGTACATTAAAACTTTGGCTATAAGGGCAGTTGCTACCCCTGCTTCTCTGCCAGCTGTACTTCAAAATAAATAAAGAATTTGGTGTAGCAGTTCTGTGTGGGAGTAGCAGAAGACCAGAAGAAGGTTTGGGGGAGGGGAGATGGAAAATGAAAAGATTTAGGTTAAGAGAGTTTAATGGGAGCTGAATGGAATTTTTGCTGAAAAATTGTTTAGTATGTCATAACTGTTTTCTCTCTCCCTTTTTTCCTTTCAGTATACGGTGTGGAATTTTGTTCCAAAAAACTTATTTGAGCAGTTCAGAAGAGTAGCCAACTTTTATTTTCTGATTATTTTTTTGGTTCAGGTAAGCTGAATTGTGGAAATTGCAATTTATGTTGTAAATTCTGCCACTGATTTTTGTGTTATATGAATTTAGCTTCTCTAGTTAACTACAAATCCAACTTATTTCCAGTTTCTCTGGGAAAATATCCTTAAAGTGTTGTGTCCAATCCTGAGTACTGACCTTAGATTGTATCTTCATGAATGCTAATATGTTCAGGTGTGCAGCTCCCAAGTCCATTGTGCTGCCAGCACAGGGACTAACTTGTCCTTTCAAAATACTATTTTAAACGTAGGTTAATAATGAAATTCCAGATATGCTTTTTAATTCTTTTTTTTTTTTTTGGCTCTGGGTGGTGTTCGAGTAAACCAGGAGTTTTATTCAGTACATTTTTTTCACATTAGAGTACAGAATTGCAGATACTTAAGTTCACTTGCATCAGGTTGAACAGTGTGCTTTTTCTTGAGCTGAATGTACTGTATATTCTGATTGTTGGAGGAATCTTGCTTTTATAGTCAATACACTGTTAGGTAGTTCCCAGATTCTCAAATTCAGTTTGTTCAGATAAAATGGATGCATAAAAATTTACATCTAGTACTGACAGTTCGAAGACATCAGGTAGTGCTGTTGTTGGTAGGTCAGAAGTATTACTATGGCTTTCATAGCAGAGTATATTTCTTCTAATTAAGAACATCCACAAGTATGGCAGTCTGTGAATGTTCTGTATCAGTGCAACTCCAACTCTGCAGTTATTCTTGAATTCTCTTGAGTTATTGCAGACTTTGTAGACGAAGGGTAAGTGGGATAAAGGTTTTAAGGAGAGAGAGCATCTTTTGAGAGACCAGTTAATATCTGAGACAGACAAGGTTTTCGGGTGCACAGACTGTTCTGTCATTAAAAGATAGGATGCTTTGGACATGTAGAGTCCTCCACACTGATTAAGCAGCATTTGTGTTATGCATGTGAAAAAATGGTACCTCATTTGACAAAAAACAGGAATAGTGAAGGGTCCATAACATTTGTCTGATTGTGTAAGATGTCAGTAGCAGGACCAGTTCTGCAGTTCGTCATCCATTACCTCCTGTGCATCTTGCTCTTGTTCTTCACATTTAGAAAGAATAAATTAACAGGCTGTGCTGAGAGTTACTAAAGTCATCTAGTTCTGACTTAGAGGAACATCGTATGTTGCCCATTCCATCTTCCTGCTTAAGAATACTGACTTCACTATTCCTGTCATGATGTTTCATGATGTTTCATGACATTTAACTTGTAGCATGAGGGAGATAGAGGCATGCTTGAGATGAAACGTGTTACTTAGCCAGCACAGACGCTGTTGCATTTTTAAAGCTTTTATTTCTTTTTAATGCAAATTTACCTCTTTAGTTCAATTTTTAGTCACATTCCTTTCAAACTGTAAGACATTAGTAATATCTAAATTTGATGTCCACAGAGAAGTATGAATCTAAAGGCAGAACTCATATTCAGAGTGTAATCCTGTTCTCAGTTCTTGGCTGAAGTGGATTCCCCAGTTTGTTTGGAAAACCAGACGGGAGAATAGCTGCAGTCAATGGACTTCTGTTTTTATTCAAGTCCCATTTAAAAGTTTGTTAATATCTAACATTTTTTCTTTTTTAAAGGCAACTTTGCCTTATAAAGTTGACCACTGTGGTATCTTACCAGTCATACAAATCTCATGTGACCAAGATGCAGTGTTTCTCATTACCACCTTCTTCCACTGGGAATGGCAGAGCTGGGTCAAGTTCTCACTGTGTGATTTAAACAGGTAGCACATGTCCGGTCCATGTTGTTCACCACACGTATGCATGCCAGGAACATGTTGGCAGACTGTATGTTGGTCACATGAGGCTCCACACCACTTGTGTGATGGATGCATGTCCAGCTGCATAGCGGACAAATGGCCACAGTATCCTGATGAAAGGAGCAGGCTACCATGACAATTCCACCAACACAAAACTTGCTCTATTTTCACATGTAAGCCTCTCTTGGGAAAGAAGAATAGAGTACAGACAGCAGAAATACAGTGATGAACTCTGTTCAGCCAAAAATGAGGTGCTTTTGGCATGGTTTTGCTTGAACAGCATACTGCCAAGCTGAAGTCATGGTGCTAGAGTGAGAGAAGAGACAATGTTTCAGACTAGATCTATTTATTGTTGTGTTCTATAAATTACCTGTGTTTCAGTCGGGGGAAAATGTGTTCTAAGTGGCATAATCGGTTTTCTGTGTGAGGTTCTTGGCTCTTAACAGAGTAAACTCTATGTATGATTTTTTTTTTTTTTTTTTCTTTACTGGTACCCAAAGCAATGCCATAAGTCTCAGGTAAATCAGTGTCTGTGGTTTTGAGTAGTTTTGTATGTATTTCCTTTACAGCACTTGACCATGTTGGTTTTCTCCTGCAGCAGAGAAGAAGCACCAACTCACCCTCCACACACACATATACAGAATTTTAGTGAATACACTGCACTTTGTGCATGCCAGCAATAACAGCACAACCTGTAAAACTGCATGGGGAGCCAGTAAGAAGCAGTCTTAAGAGCGTTCTCTAGTGTCTAGACTATTGGCAGTTACTGTTTTTAACCTTAATTTCTGAAGTGGGTGTTATAGTCTACATTGCTGTTTAGCAGTAGATTGTGTAAGAGTATTAAAACAGCTTCATGAAATGTAATTTCCTTTCTTTGTAATATTCTTTTGCATTTATTTTTGTGGGATGAAAACATACCTTCTTTTTACTAAGGGCTCTTAAAATTGGAACACGTGTTACAAACATGATTAAGTCTGTTCTATTCCCTGGAAGGTTTAGTTGCGTCATTGACATGTATTGTTTAGGTGTCTGAGTTACACTTTCAAAACTCAGGAACTGAGTTTTGTTCCAGAAGTGCTGCAGAAATTGCAGTAAAAATTCTCAAAATTCATAGTGAAAAGTTTGGAAAATAGTTATCTTTCTTCATTGCTGGGGTTGTTGAGTTGGTTTTTTTAAAGTAGAACGGTAAACAATAAAATTTGGGCTAATTTTCCTATTTTCTTCTCTTTTAGCTCATGATAGATACCCCTACCAGCCCTATTACCAGTGGATTGCCATTATTCTTTGTCATAACTGTGACAGCCATAAAACAGGTAAAAGGGAAAAATCTTGTAGCACAAAGTCTTTCTAAGGTACTTAAAGTCTGACCAAGACAATGTGTAGATATTTAACAAAATTGGAGAGGGTCATTTTTAGAAACGTTTTGTATTTAGTGTTTCTTGCTAGATGCTTGAACTTGAGCATTTTGGTTAGTTGTCAAGTGCTAAGTGACTCACTGTGGTACCCTTAAGTGGACAGTGAATGACTGTCAGACAGCATTTTTGTCTAAACATTGCACGTCACTTGTTATAAGACCTTTTCTGAAAACTCCTCACTTATTCCTTTGGCACACCTCGCTGCATATTAAAACCAGTCTTCCCAGATGACACTGAGAAAGGAGCTTGGGTGGATGAAGCAATGGTGCAATTCGTGTTTGTCAGTAGTTAAAAGGCAAACTTTGCCCCAAGGATTATGTTGTTTCGTGCTGTAAAAATACATATTAACTATAATCCTTTACCAGGTAAAAGGTCCACTTCAGAAAGCTTCTGATACTATTTTCATTTTCTTTGGTTGCATGGGACACTTTGGGAGTGCTTTATAGACTTGAAATAATAAAAATCTTGATTTTAATGAAAGTATTCTTCAAGTGTCATGCTACATGCTACTAAGATCCAGAGCCCCTGGAAGGAAAATCTTTAGCAAAATAAACAAACTCCCATCAACATCTTCAATTTTCTTTAAACCCTTAAAGCAAGAGGAGAAAGAAACAAACACAGAAATAAGGAGGTGATGTGGAAAGAAACTGTAATGTCCTCTGCAGGGAAGTAATTTTCAGAAAGTATCCCCTTCAAAGGGTTTGACAGTGCTGTCTGGAGAAGAAAAGCAGTCATGGCAGCTGAAAAGTAAGCAGGAGGCTGTTGTGGAGTTACAACTGGAATTTCAATTTGCCTTCTGTGCCAGTAAGACCTACAGACACCTTGAAATAGGGCAAAAGTAAAAATAGCTCTAGCTTTCACACTGATAGGCTAGTTTGGGGCAGAGGGGATCTTAATGCTGGAGAAATATTTGAATTAACATTTCATCTTGCTGTGCTATAGCCACAAGTAGGCAATGGAAAATATCCCTTAAAGCCATATGAACTGAAAGAGATTGTGCAACTTAGCTATAAATATTAGAAGAAATGATTCCCAGAAACACGTTGGACTTGTACAAATCCAAAATAATCTATTGCCAGTTTGTTTCCAGATGTCCAACCCTATATTGGGAAATACAAGTATAGAGATTCTGGCATTCTTTCTAGATGTTTCAAATCACTCATGACTTACTAAGCATCAAGAGTTTTTCTGATGGTCTCAGTTCCTCTGCAAGGACTGTTGGACCCACCCTAACTGATCTAGTAGACACTCTGGTTTACCCTACCTGCTACAAAGCAAGCAAAGAGTACTCACAAGCTGTTACCTTAGAGGGACAATTCAGTGTGCTATTTCCAACAGGCTGTCCTTGAACAAGGAAGAATGAGAAATCTCTTGAAATGCAGAGGGTTCAAAGTACCCTGTGTGGTCTGAAACCAGAGATGGAATAAGGAGCAGATTTTAGGGAAAGAAACTCTTTTGAAAACTGCAGGGTACTGGTTCTGTACAAAGTTAGGTCAGAACTATAACTGAGTAGTCTCTCAAAAGATAAAAAGTAGAATTAACCATGTGCAGGTTTGAGAAGCTAGGAGTGGGTGGAAAAAGTCTCCAGCTTCCAGAAGGCCAGTTAACATGGCAGCTTTAGCAAACCTTAAAAGTCTCAGCCTTATTTTAATCTAAGCCAAGGAGATAGAACTTTTGTTCTTCTCAGAAGTGTAATTGCACCTAGGTCAGAGGAAGGACGTGCAAGACTGCAAAGTGATGCAGCTCATGCTGTGTCATTTTGTCTCTTTTGTTAGCCAGAGAACTTTTCCTCCTTCTATGCCTGTGAGGATGAGTGTATAGTCCTCAGAGGAGTCCAAAATTAGAAAATAAAATAACACAAAAATTCAAATTAAAAAAAAACCCAAAACAAACCCCAAAACAAAATACAAGATAAAGATATTGCCTAAGGAACATTAGGGAACTTTTCAATAAGTTTGTAGGTATTTAGCAATTAAGCAGATTGAAGACAGATGTTTCTACGTCTTACAACTACTTTGCAGGTTTTGGTGAACTATAGAGCTAAACTGAGGAGAAAAACTTGGTAATGTAATATGCAGGCCTCTTTTAATATTGTCCTTCTCTCAAGTACATTGATGTAGTTATTTAAGCATCAAATATTATTTAATTGAGGGATTCTAGTTTCTGCTCATGCAATTAAGCAACATTCCCTGTATTACTATTGCATCTTTCTTTTTAACAGTATTTTTTTTTTTAGTATTTGCAAGTGAGAATAAGGAACTCACTCAGAAATGCCACAGTAGGGGACTTCTAGGGGAATGTAGACAGACCACAGTAAGTTGGCTTTTGATAATTCCCTGGTGTGAGGTGTCACCCTTGTGTTGTGGGCAGTAGGAGTCAGATGGAGGAAATGCTGAAATCTGTACTTTCTAAAGAAGGTAAATTTCAGTTCTTTGCCAAATGCTCACATTGCTCAGCTGTTCAGGTTTATGAGACAAATGCCCCAAGGTTACTGGATGTTAGTTAAATCCTTGTTTTCTTCTGTCAGTCACCTTTAACAAGGACCTGCAGGTACTGACTCTTGGTTTTTCATACTGATTAAGAAGGACTCTTAAGAAGATTAATTGGGGGATTTTAGGTTTCTGATTTTCCGGTATCTCTATGTGACTGCTGCTACTGCATACTACATATTTAAGTAGCTGGCATATAAAGCCTCCCTGTTTTTTATTTTTCTTAAATGTAAGTCGTGCTTAATAACTTGTGCTAGTAACAGTGGAGATGCATGAAAGCAAAACCACAAAACCCTACTTTTAAATATTTTTAAATTCATGTTATAACTTCCCTTCGAACTCTAGCCAACAACAACAGAATTCTCCAAACTGCATCCACGTTGTATTATTCATATAATGTTTGCTGCATTGTAGGATAAGTTGAGATTATCCCTGCTGTTTCAGAGGGGCCCCTTCTGCCTGCAGACTTCCATAAAAAGAGTTTTTACCTTTTACACATTGTTTATACCTACAGAACAGCATTTTAGGCAACAGCTCTGTTATTGCAGATCAGTGGTAGGAGTCTTGCTGGGGTTTAAGAGGCAGTTGAACTTCCTCCATAGACTGATCAATTTCTTATGCTTGCTTGTGGGCCTTTGCAGATGGTGCCTAGAGTTAGGGATCACAGATTAAATAGGCAATGTATGAATAGTTTAGAAAAACAGGAGGGGAATAATACATCTGGGTTCACTCTCCAGAATGTTTGCACATGTTTGCATATGGGATAAATGTGCTTAAAGAGGTGCTAAATATTGGGCAAAGGAAAACTGCTATAATTCATGAATTTAAAACTCATAGTTGCATTAGAACTTACAAAGAACTAAAACCTCAGTCTTTTTGCAGTATAGAGTTACGGTACAGTAACAGCTTACTGTACAGTGTGAACTGCACGTCATACAAAATCAAGAAGTCTTAAAATACCATGCATTGGCTATGGCAGTAACTGTAAGAAGTGCTGTATAGTATGACATGAGGAAGTAATTTCAGTCTATTACTTCTCTTAGAAGAAAACAGAAAGGAATCTGTAAGAGAGACTAGATGTTATTACTTCCCGTTTTGTGGCATTTGAATACATATGAATAAAAGATCGAATGAGTGATTGTTTATGTTGTCTGTAGAAGATGTCACTGCCTGTTTGTTTAACAGAAGATTGGACTGTTTCTTTACCACTTTTACTGCTTCATTTGCTTTTACTTTTTTGTGTAAAATGAGATGTCGCCTTTTCTTGAGTAAGTAGAACTCAAAATAAGTTAGTAACTGTATTCAGGCCGTGCGGCAAGTGATTTGAAGCACGGCTGGTTAGAGGATACCTGGTATGCTTTATAGGTTTCTTGCTTAAAAAGTAAGAAGTACTTTGCAAACTTAAAACAATTTATTTTCCACAGGGTTATGAAGACTGGTTACGACATAAAGCAGACAATGAAGTAAACGGTGCTCCAGTTTATGTTGTTCGCAGTGGTGGCCTTGTAAAAACTAGATCTAAAAACATCCGGGTACGTACCTAAGGACAAATTGAAAATGTTTCTTTCACATAGCTAAAGCTCTTGTTTCACTGCTGATGTTTCACTGTAGTGTTTCACACTACCAGGGTGTGGTAATGATCCTGAAATGGATTCTTCTCCTTCAAAACTCTTCTTGTAGACTTCTTATTTTCATTTGTTTCGTTAGGTGGGGGACATTGTCAGAGTAGCCAAAGATGAGACTTTCCCTGTTGATCTGGTGCTTCTGTCATCTGATCGTATTGACGGTTCATGCCATGTTACTACGGCAAGTTTGGATGGGGAGACCAATCTTAAGGTCTGTGTTGAAACTGCTGTGAAATTAAATGTAGTTACTTTGTGATACCTTTTTAGTTCAACCCATAGCAATATTCCCCCTGCTTGCTAGTCCTGTTTCTTTAACATGGACACTGTTTTACAGACACATGTTGCAGTCCCAGAAACAGCAGTGTTACAGTCGGTTGCCAACCTGGACAAACTTGTAGCTGTTATAGAATGTCAGCAGCCAGAAGCGGATCTCTACAGGTATCACTTTATTAGTAAATATCTTGACATTAAATCAAAATAACATTTAATATTAGGAATGTTAAGGGTCTTCAGACTTCAGCCTATATTTTTGGTTTTCATAATTAGCTTGTTTATATATATGTACTTATTGAAAGTTGCAAGTGACAGGTTAAATATGAGTATTTTGAGTAAATCAGTCTTATGAAGATATTTCTAACATGTGGCCATCTTTCATAGATTTGTTGGAAGAATAACTATAAGTCAACAAACTGAAGAAATTGTACGGTAAGTAAAATTTTGTAAGATTAATGCTTAGGACTGATGGAAAGTAGTTAAGATCATGACCATCACAAAAATGGGATTCTGTTGATTATATAAGGGATGGGTTATTTTTACTGAAAGTGTCAGTTGTAGTCACACGATTCAGATGGAAACAAGCAAAATTAGTACCCAGTTTCTCAGATTTAATAGGATACTTTTGGAAAATGTCGCAGTTCTGAGAGTTCTGGTAATCAGTTGTAAACTTTATTGCTATTTGTTATTTAAAGCACTGATCATAGCATTTTCAAGCAGCATATGACAAAGAATAAAAGAAATCCCATCTCTTTGTCAGAGGTACTGAGCAAGTGTTTTTGTAGTTGAAATTCCTAGAAATTATTACTCTATTTTAACAAAGCTTCTGCTACAAATTTGTAGCTTTTAGTATATATTTCAAAGCTACTGTACTAGCTGGACTGTGAAGATCAGCGCTTACACCTATAATAGTCAAGTCATAATTATGCACGGCACATTGTCATATCATAGAATCATTCAGGTTGGAAAGGATCCTTGGGATCATTGAGTGATCCCTACTCTACCAGTTCACCCCTAAACCGTATCCCCCAACACTATACCTAAGAAACTTTTAAACGCATCCAGGGATGGTGACGCAGCCACCACCCTGGGCAGCCCATTCCAGTGCTTGACCACATTTTCTGTGAAGAACTTTTTCCTGATGTCCAATCTAAACCTACCCTGTTGGAGCTTAAAACCATTCCCCCGGTTATGTCGCTATGCTCATAACCTTTCCCTGTGCAGCCATGGCAGGTAGCGTACACCTAAGCATGTGTGAAAATACAGAAATAAAGATATGAAGCCATTTAGAGACCTGTATGTGGGTTTCCTCAGAAGATTTCTAGTTGCAGTGGGTTGATTTCAGCTGGCAGCCAAGCATCCACATAGCATCTCATTCACTTTCCTGCACCACAAGAAGACAGGAGAGAAAAAAATGGAGTGAGAATGCTCACAGTTTGAAATGAAGATGGGGAAATAGCTCACAGTAATTGGGCAGATATTTTTGAATATCTAGCATGCAAGTTAATTTTATTCTCCTGAGAGTTGTTGATAGGCTTTTCTTCTTCGCTTGTTACCAAACGTGAAGTACTGTTATGTGTAAATGTGTTGCAGAAATGAGTAAATCTTTTATGATTCTTCACTATTCTGTCTAAATTATCCCATTTTTAGTTAAATTTCTACCTAAATCAAATACTAAAGCAGTATTATTTTCTGTGTCGTGTGTTCCTTCAGTCTGGAGAACTGAAGGTCTTTCAGTCTTGGGAGCTTCCTGTGAGGCTGACAGTTACCTGTCAGTTTTAGGTAGGAGTAACATGGAGTTCAGATCAATAGCAAATCAATGATTTGACAATGGTTTTGCAAGAAATACGGGAATGAAGAACACAGATCACTTAGCTCCAAATTCAGTGCCTTAGCCACTCCCACAAAACAAACCCACCCAAACATCCTCCAAAGCCAGGTCAGCTGTTCTCAAAGGTTGTTTTATGTGCTACTTCACTTAAAACATTCAGAATTCATTACTGCCAGGCCTGACAGATTTAGCTTTGGGAAAATCTAGCAAAACAATTTAGTTGACAATATAGCTTAAAGCAAGCAGGAAAAATAATTGCAAATTCTGATTACTGGTGAAGCTGTATCTTCTCACTGTCAAAGATGAACTTGCTTGTGTTGCACTAATTCAGAATTTATATTTTTGGTTTGTCAGACTGCTTTTACAAACTGCAAAAACACTTGAATCCAGAAACATACATCAGCTTCCTTTTTCAGGTTAAATTCTTGAGCAGTTAATCCCTTTTAATTCAGTTTTTCAGGTAAAGTTTTAGTCCACTTTAAAATATTAACATATGTGAGTGCAGTTAAAAGAACCTACTGTAACCTGTGTAATTGGTGCACACAGGATTTGTGATTGTAACAGCTATATTTGCAGTAGCACTGAAGTGTTTTGCCTGGGGGAGGTGGGGGTTGAATATGAGCTGTTTGGAGGGAGGTTATGCTTTTAAAGGAACCCCAAGTATAAGAGCTTTGTTTACATAATACTGATCGTTGACAGCCTGTGGTATAGCTAATGGAAAAGTGAGACAAATCCGAGGGCTTGTCTGCAGCGTGATCTTTTATTCTTTTACTTATACCCAGTGTGTCAGCCTGGCCATTGCAGTTCTTCCATCTACTGCTTTGGTTTTGAAACATTGGCAAAAATTGTGACTGCACCTTTTATTTATGAGTATTTCAAACCAACCCTACTGGCAGATTCTAAAGACGATAGAGCTGCTGGAGTGGAATATATGGCTCTAACCTTATATGAACCTTCATTCTAACTGGATCTTTTTCACAGTGCTAACTTAGCCAGTGAAGTGAATATGTTATTGTGGTGTGGTAGATATAAGGGAAAAACACTTATGAAATGTTATTCTTGTGTTAGGAAGCAAAACTTAAACTGGGTCTGTCGTGTTGTTTGTATTTGGTTCTCTGCTCTGAATAGCTTTTGCTGGATAATTTCAGTTTGACAGAGGGGTAGAAGTATGATAGGTAAAACAACCAATCCTGAAACAGTGTCCCTGTAGTTCTGTCAGAATTTTTGGCCCCTGGCTTCTCAAGTAACTTGCAGATCTCTCCGAACCAGTCTTTGGGTATCTTCAGCTCAGTCACTAGTTGTGGTGTACTGTACAGTGGCAGGAGACTATGGCAGTGACCAAATTAAAGGAAACAGAGCTCTATGAAGATGTGTGGGTGAGGTGTAGCAAAATGGGTAAGAATTGAACATTATCCTGAGTGAGGGTGGCACTGGGGTTTTTTAAATGGGAATTCATAGGGGATATCAGACTGCTTTACACAGGAAACTGCATTTCTCTAGTCCTACAGAATACAGAACAGCTAATTTTTAAATGCTGATAGTGTCTGTTTCTTTTTAGACCTCTTGGGCCTGAAAGTCTCTTACTTCGTGGAGCAAGATTAAAAAACACTAAAGAAATATTTGGTTTGTAGCCATCTAAATATTTAAAGAGTATTTTCTTCTTAAAACATGTTGATGAACTGTGGTTTCATTCTCCTTGCACTGAAGAAATTGTAATAATCCTGCTGACTGTTACCCGAGGGCATATGATTAGAGATGAAAGTAATGATAGTACACTGAAGAATCTCTAAGGATGTAAAGTTCCAGCTCTGCTCTGCCAAAATATTTGAAGTGGTTTGATAAAGGAGTGACTTAAGTTCAGTGTATAAACGACTGTTGTTAGGTACCCATTATTCAAAACATTCTTCTGAGATTTACCATTCTGATTTCCATAAAATACTTACTGAATTGCAGTACAGTCATAGCAACAAGCAGCATTTTAGCAGGCATTGAAATTTCTTCAGTAGTACTGTTTTACTGTAGCAGAATATTGCAGCTACTTACCAAGTACTTAAGTAAACACAAAAGTAATGTCACCTCTTAGTTTTATTCTGTGTCTTTTAAAATTAAGAATTATGCAAGTTGTATATATGCAGAAAATAAAGTGTAACTCTCCCCTCCCTTCCTTCCCAGGTGTTGCGGTGTATACAGGTATGGAGACAAAGATGGCATTAAATTACAAGAGTAAATCTCAGAAACGGTCAGCAGTAGAAAAGTATGTTTATTTTCTAACATCCTTCTTATCTGTAGAGTTTTAATTTAGTTTTTTATTGGGGAACTTTAAAGCACTGATGATCTATGTCATCATTGGGTTGTAGGCAAGGGCAGGGAGCGTGATTGCTTTGCCTTCAGTAAGAAGATATATATAAAATTTGTTGCTTGGAATGGGCTGCCCAGGAGGTTGTAGAGCCTCCTTCTCAGCAGATGTTTAAAACCTGCCTGGACATGTTCGTGTGCGACTTCGTCTAGGGGATCCTGCTGTGGTGGGGGGATTGGACTAGATGATCTTCCGAGGTCCCTTCTAATCCCTAATGTTCCGTGATTCTGTGTGATGTTTTGTCCTTTTAATGAATCTTTCAGTACTGTACAGAGTTGAAATAGCCAAGCTTAAAGAGGACTAAAGCAGAAGTTAGTCATGAAGGTTTGTTTTTGAGATGTGGAGATCATAGGTGAAATGCTGTTTGAACCAGATGCTCAGAGATAATTTTCTTAACAGCTGCAGACTCTGCTGGCTCTGCATTCTTTACTGTAAAACTGCATCATGCTGTTAAAGAGAATGGGTTGGAATGAAGTATTAATCACTTGCAAATCTTTGTCCTGTATCATATCATTTGATATAATGAAAAGTATGTTTGCTTCACACAATGTGAAAGATACAACCTGTCCAGTTATGTTTTGTAATGAATCTTGCCTCTAGCACAAGATATAGGCTGAATTTTAAAAATACTTGCTTGCAGTCATGAGTGGCATGCTACTGTAGTAGAGATTCACATATTGAACATGAGTTGTTTTAACGTTCTGAAATCTTCCCTTTATTCCAGTTACTAAAATTCTGAGTTAGCCTCCAGCATACTTTTGCAGATACCAGATTGATTATTCTTGTATAGCTGTATAGAAGTAGAACTATATAGAGTGCACAAGAGAAGTTCAGTCATCAAAGCAAGGGGTACAAAGGTGGTCTGGCTAGCATTACAGAAAATAGAGGCAAATTTGATTATATCCTGGAATAGCATGGCCTGGGTTAGATAATCAGATGTATGTGGTAGTGCTCTCCTAACTGTGGTTGTTTGCGCTGCCTTCACAGCTTTGCTAGGGAAGAAGAGAAGGGTAAGTCAGCCCCCAATGTCTTGTGTCACACTTGTTGAAGTCACACAAGTTGGGGTTTTCATTGTGCTAGATACAGAGTATATCTTAGACAGACGTAGGATTTCTTTTCCTTCTGTTGTTTGCTGCCATGTAGAAACTTTATGTCCATATTAAACCAAGGGTACCTTTGAAAGAAAACTATCCAGTAACTTTTTATCAATTCATGTAACTACAGTGGGTCTGCAGGTTAATAAACTCAAATTGGTTGGGTTTTTTTGTCTTTGTAGGTCCATGAATTCCTTTTTGATTATTTATCTAATAATCCTCCTCTTTGAAGCCATTCTGAGCACTATCTTAAAGTATGCATGGCAAGCTGAAGAAAAATGGGATGAGCCTTGGTATAACGAAAAAACAGAGCATGAAAGAAACAGCAGTAAGGTAAGTAAGGGTTCTACCCAGCAGGGTCTCTGGAGAACCTGCATACGGAATGTGATGTTATATCTCTGTGCTGCTTATAGGTGTAACTACCACATAATCTACTTGAAAGTCTGTCCTGCTGTCTCAGTGTTTTTGGAGAGAGTTAGTTCCATGTAGCCCCACCCTTGTGTGGAAATACCTTACCTTTGTTACTGGTCAGACCTTTTCTTCCTTCATGAAAAGACAAAGCTTTTTAAAAAATTTTGGGGGTTGCTAGGACATACTTATCATGTTGGGTGTTCGTATTATAGTCATTGTTCTTTGAGGTGTCTTTTGTCATTCCTTAAATGAAAAGAGGAGAAGAGAGTGGCTGGTCTTGAACACATTGCATTGCAGTGACTTCACAGTTCAGGTATTTTGGACATGGTATGATGTTGAGATCATTCAGGATGATTTTGTAAGTCTGTAATTTTTCTCAAGCTCCTGCTTGCCTTCTGACTTTTTTGTGGAGATTGGAGGGATACTTTGAAGTATTCCTTGAGCTTGCAGTTCTGAGAGGTTTGGTTTTTTTAAAATGATTCTGTATTTTTCTGATTAATTTTTTATTTCTATACGAGTGTGCCTTCTTCCAAAGCAGTTCAGAGCTGGTTGAAGCAGATTCTTACATGTTGAAGGGAATTTCAAAACACAGAAGAATTAGAAATCAGATTTTCACATGTGATGCGATGTCAGATGTTTCACACCCACCTTCCTACCTCCCAAGGACATCAGAATTAAATGTGTTCACTAGGTGCTGTGCATGCAATAGGTCCAAATCCCTAGTCAGTAAACTTCTGTTTCACAAGTAGTTTGAAATTTACAGCTAGTACATAGTGGTTCTGGAAGGAGAAAGCAGTGACTCAATAATGTCATTGACTCAAGGAACATTAAGGTTACTAGCATTTCAGTAGAAAATGCAGCTTTCTCAGAAGGTTGTCATACAGAATGTCATTGTGGTTTAACTGGGAAAATATCTTTACCTCAAAACTGTGTTTTGTATTTCAGATTGTTAATTCAGGTTATCATTGAAGTTATGAAAGACTTTCAGTGTATTGTACTGTAATCTAGAAGTGTCACTACTGAAAAGCAGTAAATTAATAAAAGTAAATTAATTTAAGAATTTCAGATTTTTAGTGATTTTTATTTTTGGTGTCTGCACCCGCTTAATACACTTCCAACTGTGTGAAGTGATTGGTCAAGTAAATTTTTGTCTCCTCTTAATTTGAAGTACTTGCTCTGTAAATTAGACTGGCCTGTGGAGCTGTTTCAGTCACAAATAAAAGTGGGAGAAGTATTGACTCAATCTTTCCATTTCTTTACCTTCCCCTTCAGGAGCATACAGAGCCATCTGTGTTTGCAGTATCACTCTCCTTTGCAGTCTTTGTTTTTTCTCTCTCCCTTGTTTACTGGCACTGTCTGCCTTGCATTTGTCAGCACACTGACAGATTGTTATTTAATAGACAGTCTCTGAAGAAACTCGATAACCTTAGTAATTGTTATTTCTTCTCCATGTATCTTCTTCTACACGAGTTATTGGTTTCTGCCTTTATCTTTTCTCATTTAGTTTGGAAGATCCCTTAAGCACAGAACTTCTTGAGTTTCTCAGACACCTTAATTATTGGTGCTGACTTCTGTTAAGCAATTATAGCAATGCTCCCTAATTAGGAAGAACAGACATTATTCAGCTTTGCAGACTGTTGGCTACTTTCATACTCTCTTTATTCAAAATGTTCTGCGTGTTCTACCAGATGCATGCATCTGGTAAAGTTGAGAGAAATGTTGATGTTTTCCTCACCTCTGTTTTCCCTTGCTCAGTGTTGAGGTGTTGGCAAGAGTCTTTCCAAAACACAATTTAGATACTGAATTTATTGCCCAAAAGAGACTGCAGTGTTGCCACCTGGATTGCCCATGTCACTGGAGAAAGCCAGTAGACAGAAACCCTTTTGTCAATAGTGTCCTAAACCAGTACAGAATACTTGCAAATTCTTCTCACAACATGTAACAACATTTTTTTGCCCTCATGGGTTATGGTTCCTTAGAAAATCTTATGAATGGTGCTTCTTGGTGCGACAATGGGGAGCATAGTTTTTCCAGACCCAGCTCATTCAAGAGACCTGTTTAAAAACAGTCACTCTACAGTTAGTATTAATGGGCAATCCTGACAGTTTCAGTAGAAAGGACAAAAGTTAACCAACTTGAGATTTGAAAGATCCAGTCTGCTTAAGGCAGGTTTTTGGTGGTTTTTTTTTTTTTTGCATCAGTCTGAAGGTGTGTTACTGGGGCAACCTGAAAATGCCTCTTGCATTGCCGCTGTGTGTGTTTGTCTTTCTCATGTACATGGGACTTGGTCTCCAGCTGTCAATTTGTCATTTTCCATGCATCTTGACGTGTAACTAAGTTGTGTTTCACCCAATCACAGCAGTAATCTTTATATTTTCTCTTTTTCTCTTGTAGATTCTGAGATTTATTTCAGATTTTCTTGCTTTTCTGGTACTTTACAATTTTATCATACCTATTTCACTTTATGTGACTGTTGAGATGCAGAAATTTCTTGGCTCCTTTTTTATTGGCTGGGATCTTGACCTCTACCACAAAGAAACAAACCAGAGAGCGCAAGTAAATACTTCAGACCTCAATGAGGAATTGGGACAGGTAGAGTGAAAAGTTATGTTGTTTGTTTTACCTTCTATTTTCTACTCCCTTTATAATATTAAACTTCAGTGCTGCAGACACTTTTGTTGTTGTTGTCCTTTGATTTACGATTGACTTTAAAGTTGTAACTGTTGTCAGCAATTAAAATTTTACACAAAAGCCAGTGTGTGGTGGAGAGTGTGCATGAAGGGTTTTTTTCCCCTTTCTTGTAACAAATACCTGCAACACCAAGTCTGTTTTTGATTTTTTTTTTTTTTTTTTTTTTTTTAAAAAGGTAGAGTATGTGTTTACGGACAAAACCGGTACACTGACTGAAAATGAGATGCAGTTTCGGGAGTGCTCCATTAATGGCATCAAGTACCAAGAAGTCAATGGTAAACTAACTCCAGAGGGATTTTTTGAAGATTCTCCAGATGGAAATAGGCACAGTTTGGTAAGCATTTGTTTTAATGCCATTAGGTGTCCTGGCTAGAAAATGTTCTGTTTCAGAGAAATGATCTAATAATTTCAGGGAAGTAGTGCTAATAATCATTAGCATTTTGTAAAAAATAATAAAATTCTCTGTGATCTTGCCGTGGTGGGGGGATTGGACTAGATGATTTTTCAAGGTCCCTTCCAATCCTTAATATTCCATGATACAATACATAATAATGTTCAGTTCTCAATACAAGAGAGATATGGAGGTGCTGGAGCAGCTGCAGAGGAGGTGGTGAAGAGCCTAAATAATAAATCTTTTGAGGAAAGACTGAAAGAGTTAGGACTCTTTAGTTTGAAGAAGAGGCTAAGAGGAGACCTCATTACTCTACAATTACCTGAAGGGATGTTAGACTTGATATTAGGAAGAATTTTCTCAGAGAAAGGGTGGTAAAGCACTGGAATGGGTTGAGTCACCATCCGTGGATGTGTTTAAGGATCATTTGGATGAGGTGTTGAGGGATCTGGTTTAGGAGTGAACTTGTAGGGTAGATGGTTGGACTCGATCATCCCAAGGATCTTTTCCAACCAGAGTGATTCTGTAATTGTGTAATTTGAACCTTAAAGTGTTCTGAACAAATTATTATTAAACATGTTGGGATGGGATTATTTAACATGTAATACTAGGCAGATTCTTGAGTAAAAACATACTCTTTTTTTTACTATGTTTGAAACTGGATTGGTGTGTAAAGGTTACAAACAGCTCTTTCTTTCCTGCAGATGAAAGAGGAAGAACTCTTCTTGAAAGCAGTTTGTCTTTGTCATACGGTACAGATTAATGCAGATCAAACAGATGGTGCTGACAGTCCCTGGCATGCCAATGGAGTAGCATCCCCATTGGAGTATTATGCTTCCTCACCAGATGAGAAAGCTTTAGTCGAAGCTGCAAGCCGGTGAGTTGTACTGCCAAACCTTTCTAAAGAAGAAACTGCCGACTGGGGCAGGCATGGTAAAAGCAACCTTAAACAGGGCTCAAAGATTCTGAAGGGCTTGGTGCTGATAATTTAGTATGAAAATATACAAAAAATACACAAAAAAAACCCTAGGTATATTGTAAAGTGATGATTTAAAATATTTGTGGAAATCCTTGAGAAATTATAGGGAAGAATCTTCCACTTTTTAGGGGTTTTTTCTCTTTTTCTCCCCCAGCAGTCAGTAGGCATTATTTCTAAAGTGGTGGTTAAATGTGTATTTGCTTTTCCTTTTAGGGTTGGAGTAGTATTTACTGGAACTAGTGGGGACAGTATGGAAGTAAAAAGTCTGGGAAAACCAGAAAGGTATTTGGTTTTATTCATTCCTTCTTTTGAAGGACAGAACAGTAGTGAAGATTAATGTTGTCCTTTTAATCTTGTCTGTTCCCTTTCCATAGTGCATTCTTTTTAATGTATTTTCCTCGATGTCTGCAAGACTGCTGGTATCTTATTCTTATCCTGTTGAAACTGAGATGCAACAGTTTCATGCGAGCTATTCTGTGTAGGTGGATGTTCTAAGAAGTTGTATCTTTCCTGTTTGCTCTATGATTGAGCCTGTAGTAGAGTTGAACAACTGGATTGCTTGTTCAGCTGCAATAGTTTGTTCTTTCAGCTCTAGAAATTTCCAGAGTCAGTCTCATGTACACATAATCTTTGCCAAAATATGTAGAAACATTTATAGCTGTATATCCATGCTAAGTTATAACACCTTTTATCCCTGTGATCAGTGCCATTTGGCAATACTTTAAATATAAATGTCTAAAATGAATTTTCTAAACACACTACTTGTAACATTAAAGAAGACTGTCCTCATTATTAGGGAACAGCACACTTTCTTTTTGACTGTAGATTGTTTCCAGGACTTAGAAATGAAATGTAGTTTTCAGAATGACACCTGAAGTAATGATGGAAGCATAAAGGAATGAGTAGGAATTGATTGTAATCTCCATATATAAAGCCAGAGTTCAAGAAACTATTCCTAATCACAGATGAACCCTGTGTTCTTATAAAGTTGGTATTAAATATATATATATAAAATTATGAAAAGCAGTCAATTGCAGAAACACTCGACAGCAGTGATTATCCATGGTCAACCATAGTTGCATTAAGAGTTTTGATACAAAAATGACACTTTGAGGAGAGCTCTGTGGGGTAGGATATAGGTAATTGTCTTTGGAAATTTCTTGCTAAAAATTTTTTTTTCCTTCCCCTTATCTGTTAAAACAAATTGCAGATATAAATTGCTTCATGTTTTGGAGTTTGATCCAAACCGCAGACGAATGAGTGTCATTGTAGAGAGTCCCTCAGGTGAGTGAGTAGAAGTTGCAGAAGGTGCAGTTGAGAACTTCTTAAATAAAATGTACTCTTAATTTCTGTTTTGTTTTACTTTTTAGGAGAAAAGCTTTTATTCACAAAGGGAGCAGAGTCTTCCATTCTTCCTCGTAGTAAACGTGGAGAAATAGACAAAACAAGGATACATGTGGACGAATTTGCTTTGGTAAGCATATATGCTTGCCCAGCATATATCTTGTGATATAAATTCTGTGGCTTTCAGTGAACAAATTGCAGGTGACACTTTCTTGTTGTTTTCTATTCTGAATGTAGTCTTTTTTATTTTCTCACAGAAAGGACTAAGAACATTGTGCATAGCCTACAGAAGATTCACACCTGAGGAGTATCAAGAAATAGGCAAACGCCTTCATGAGGCCAGGACTGCCTTACAACAACGGGAAGAAAGATTAGCAGATGTATTCAATTTCATAGAAAGGGATCTGGAATTACTTGGGGCTACAGGAGTAGAAGACAAGTATGCAATGTAGTATGCTAACTACACTCAAAAGCATAGCAAGTTTAGAATTTATAACCGAAAAATTGTGTGTGCTGTGAAAAACTCTCCTGCTCTTAACAAGAGTTCTATGCTATTCTGGTTTGATATGTTTACTTCCCTTGGCTTGAGGACTGTTCGAAACACATGTTGTACCGACTGGTTTTGGCTTGTTAACAATGACGTGTAGAGTGCTTTATCAGGAGAGATTTAATGTATGTGAAATGGAATCATTACAGTAAATATTTAGGGTAATGGCTAATACCTTGGGGAAACTGCTACACATCTCTACGTTACAAAGTTCTGCTTGGGTGGTGTGCATTCTGTACGTCAGAGGGTGTACATGGATACATATACACCCTGGAGCATATGGAGGGAGCTCTGAAAGGCTGTTCATGCACACAGTAGAGAGTGATTGTTCTAGAGCTTCTCAAATGCAGCAGTGGTGGCTAGTTTAAATTAATATATGCTTATTAGAAAATATTGATCACTTAGCAGGATTAAAGTTCAGTTTTTGTTTCATTAAGGCCTTTGTTTTATTGCTGGTAACATACTGTAATCTGCCAGACATTGTCAGAAAATATATGAGACGTTGGAAATGCAATATTAAATCATCGTGATAGTGGGGTTATAGGAGTAGCGTGGAGTTACAGTCTGGGCTTTTGATTTTTTTTTAAGTGTTCGATTAGTTATTTAAGATTTTTTGTTTGTTTCTAGATTGCAGGATAAAGTCCAAGAAACTATAGAAGCACTCAGGTTGGCTGGTATCAAAGTGTGGGTACTCACTGGAGATAAGCACGAAACAGCTGTCAGTGTCAGTTTATCATGTGGACACTTTCATAGAACCATGAACATCCTTGAGCTTGTGCAACACAAGTCAGACAGTACATGCGCAGAACAACTGAGGCAGCTAGCCAAGAGGTAAAAACCTGATGTGTTGTTACCTCAGTGATGGTTTTAGCTTGATTTTCTTTTATTTTCATGGTTTATGGCAATCTCTTTACATGCACCAAACACATGAAGTTGCTGTTTAAAAAGAGTTAATATAATGAGAGTTAATATAATATACTTAAAGAAGTAGTCTTCCTAACAGACTGACTTCTTTGTTTACTGTGTGAGTAGCTGCATAGCTTGTGACAAAACTTACATTTTTCCATCACACTGATAAAAAACATTTTTGTCCCTGAGCAGAATAAAGGAAGACCATGTTATCCAGCATGGACTAGTTGTGGATGGGACCAGCCTTTCTCTTGCACTCAGGGAACATGAGAAACTGTTCATGGAAGTTTGCAAAAACTGTTCTGCGGTGTTGTGCTGTCGCATGGCACCCCTTCAGAAAGCAAAGGTAAGTGAGGAAATCATCAGAATTGTCTTGAAGGTATTTTTATCATGCTTTGAGGAGGCAGGGATTTCTGGAACGTCTTTCTTTGTTTGCCTGACCTTTTATGTGACTTCTGAATCCTTGTTAGATTCAGTTGGTCTGAACTAGCTTGCTCGGAAGTACTTATGTGTTTGAAATTTGCAAGTGGATAGAGGACAGTCAAAGTGCTGTCAGCGTGCAAAGAAAAACTAATCTTTACTCAGCCTCTTGTGTGTTCTATAAGGCAGAAGCTGTCTTGATCCACCTGCATGCTTTTGCATTGCCTGTTCTATCACTTCTCTAAACGAAGAAAGCTAAATTGAAAATTCAGGAGACTAAAGGGGAAAAATGTGCTTTTCTAAAGATGTACAAAGTTTGAGAAGGTAGACTTAGTGAAGGGAAGTAAAGGCTTGGTCTCCAGGGAAGATTTTCCTCTCCTCTAAGACCATGTTTCCTTCACATGTACTTGCTTTTACTCACATGCAAATCAGATAAAACTCAAAATCAGATTTTTGTGATTTTTTGTTTTTTACTCTAGAAAGCTAAGCTTGGAAGGCCTATAGTATTTATTGTTTAGAATTTTTCTTTCTTTGTTTTAAACTTCTCTTCCACCCTTTTATAAATATTCATTGTATGTTGGAGTATGTTTTAATTTATTATCCTTTTAGCATATCTTTATGCTTTAATTCCAGTAATAATACAACTCTGAGAGGACACTATTGCCCACTCTTTTTTTTATACTGTGTCGAAAAGAAAAGGAAAAAAGGCTTCTTTTTACTTAAAAGCACTAGGAAACCCTTATGTGAGGTACTAGATGTGCAAGAGAGGACGAGTTGCTTTACTGTAATGTGAGTGACCTGTTTCAAGGTCACTCTTCCTGCTTCTAGTATTTAGCCAGACTTCTAATACAGTCTTTAGCATCACTTCATTGTGAAATTGTTCAGCTGTATATAAAACATGGTACAATACTAGTTTCAATAAAATGTTAAAAGGAAGCTGTTTGTAGCCACTACAGTAAAAACAATTTGTTGAATGCATCCACTTTGTGTACACTGTTTTGCCATCCCTTCTCTTTAAGGTAGAATTACTTGCCCGTGTTGCATCCTTGTTCTTTTGTCATTTCACTTAATTTATAATGTGTTTTGTTCTGCCAGATTTGACAGACAGCATCCAATAACGCTTTCCTTAATTCTTACCATGTCCCGCAGATAAATCTCCATTACTTCCTGTGTTTTGTCATTTTGGTGGAAATGACCTCTTAATTTTAGACACTAAAGTACATAAATCACTGAGACAAATGCAGTAGAGCACAGGAGGGGGAAGGAGGAAGATGGTTCTTCAGCCTTGCATTTGATTTTCTACTGTAAGACTCCTTTCTGTGAGGTCTATTCCAACATTACGCTGGAATTCAGCGTTTCGTGCGTCTTTTTTTTCAATTTTAATGCTGGTTAGTTTATTGCTAGTGATCTCACAACTTCTTTGTCTATTTTATGGCTCAGAAACCTTTTTAAACATCTGTCATTCAGAGCTGCCACTGATTGCTGCTGTTAGAATTTACCAGAGGATTTGTCTTGACCTTTAAACACAGATGTTTGTCCCTCTTAAATTACCACAGTTTTTGTTATCTCACGAGGGCTGATCTAGGTGACATACTTCAGCCTTGCCACCTCTGTAAGGCTGCTTAGTTTGATCAAATGCTAAATGGGCTTGAAATAATTGAAATAATGCTCCTTCAATAAGTGTTCGGTTCTAGTTTTACTTTACTGTTTTGTATGATAAATTTGGAGAAGAACTTGAGCAAAATAAGCTCAAGGCAGGCAGAGTATTTAAGTAAGACTTGTGCCCCAAAGCAAGCAGCATTTCTAAAGGAGAAGTGGAGTTGTGCCTGTGCTGCCACAAAGGTGTTTTCTACTCGAGCGTGCATGTTCATATAATCTGTTAACTATATTGACAGGTAGGTAACTAACTAAAATACTTGGATATAAGTGGTGTGACTTGCACATTAACTGTCTGTCTAATCTCAGTAATTTCTACCGTTTGCCTTTTTTTTCAGGTAGTGCGACTGTTAAAAACATCTCCAGAGAAACCTATAACATTAGCCATCGGTGATGGTGCTAATGATGTGAGCATGATACAAGAAGCACATGTTGGCATAGGTAACTTGCTTTTGTCAGAAGAGATGAAGGAAAATGAGGCGAAAGATTTATTAGAGGATTATGTAATTAATAGAGATTGTAAAAAGCCACACTTTAATGTTTTTGCATTCATGAATGGCAGAATCTGAGTCATCTGTTGTGGCAGAGGTTTAGTGATATTTAAAATGTAAGACTGTTGACTTTCAGAAGTCTTAGTTATTGTGTAGCCTGACAACGATTGGAGGTCCTGCTTAATGCCACCTTAACAACAGCAAAGATTCTTTGTAACTCAGGCAACTCGGTAACTGTAAATCTCAGAAGTACTCTGCTTCAAGTATCAGAAGTGGGTCTGTAACTTCAGATACTGTCTGGTTCCTGTGTAAACTTCACCTTTAACCTTTCTTTAGGCTGAGATGACACTATTTGTGCTACATCTGTTTCACTGTAGAAATGTCATTTGTGTCTAGTTTATCTTGAGGTGAAGACTTTTGTTACAACTCTTGAGAGACTGTTACTGATTCTCAGTTAAGATTGGTAGTTTTCCCTGTTTATATTGTCTTCTGTTATCTGTCCAGGACCTTCTTTAAACTTTCATTTCCTGCTGCCTTATATAACTGAGTACAAAACAAAACATTCATGTAGCTGAATTGGTACCTCTCTTTACTGACTCCAGATGGTGTTTGTTACAAAAGTGAATGCTGAGGGTTCTTACGTAAGGGATTGGTACAACAGGATATTCAGACTGTTACCCTTTGTGATTAAAAAGGTGTGATCATGTCAGTCATGTGGCTATGATTTTGAAGACAGTGGGTACTGCTGCTGTCTTGAAGGTTACAGGCCAACAAAGAAGGCCAACAGCAAGTGATGCTTTATTCTACAGCTAGTTTATCAACTAACTGAAGGTTATTTAAAGTTATGTGGTCAAATTAACCTCTGCTGTGAGGACAGGCTGAGCGAGATGGGATTGTTCAGCCTGGAGAAGAGACTTAATGTGGTCTTTCACTACTAAAAGGGAACACAGTAAACTGATAATTGATGATGGATCGCTAGTTGTTTGCTTGGTTTGAGAATTGTGGTTTTGTATGAGTGTTCTTATTTCTGTCTTCCCATAAATCTTTCCTTCACATAGCTTACAAAAATGGTCAGGTTTTGCTTTAATCGAATGACTATCAAATGAGCAGTTTCCTGTGCTATAAGCATCAGGAATAATGCCTTCTTTGGGAATTGAAAGTTAGAGAAGTCTTTATCATGTTGAAGTGTAGAAAAAATTAACTGTATCTTTAGGTGTATATTGATGATTTATTTTTAACTTCCCTTTTTATAATGTTTAACCTGTTTTCTGTTTTGTTTCCCAAATATTACAGGAATCATGGGCAAGGAGGGAAGACAAGCTGTAAGAAACAGTGACTATGCAATAGCACGGTTTAAATTCCTCTCCAAGTTGCTTTTTGTTCATGGGCACTTTTACTATATTAGAATAGCAACCCTTGTACAGTACTTTTTTTACAAGGTAAGTCTTCACTAAACAGTGCCAGTGAAGTTCACAGAAAAATGCTTAACTTTTTCCCAGCAAGAAATTTATGTTATATCTAAGACTTTTGTGGGGATCAGATCAGATATTTCTGTTCAGACTCGCTTTCTGGGCTCTTCATTTATATTTTGCAGTCAAGTGCAGTAGTTTAATTGCAGAATTGTTTAGTATTTTCACCTCGAAAGAGCATTTAAACACCATTGGTTTAGAGGTGAACTTGTAGATTAGGACTGATGGTTGGACTCAATGATTCTGAGGGTCTTTTCCAACCTGAATGATTCTGTTATCCTATCATGAGTTTGCCTAGGCTGAGAGGCAGATGTGCTTGCTCTCTGAAAAAGTTATTACTGGCTTGAAGTGAAATGCATCCTTTAGCAGCGTGGAAAAGTAAAACCTGTTTTGTTTATTGATTTTAATATAAATCTTTCTTAAAACAAAGGAGGATCACATGAAGTTGTTGAGGGAGAGAAGGGCCTGCTGAAAGCGTGGTAGGGGAGAGTACATGTGCATTGCCACCAGGTTCACCTTAAGAAAAGTTAATGGTCCTAGCCTTGACTTAAAAATTCTGAGGTGAAGCACTGTGAGGGAGGTAAGCACCAGCCACTGAACTGTCTCAGGATACCCCTCAGGGAGCTATGAGCAAGGAGCAGCAGGGTGAGCTAGAGGGAGGAGCCTAGGAGAAAAATCCTGGGCTGGGATGTTTGAAATGCTAAAACATCTTTTTTGTTGTTTGAGAATTGGGGTTTTGAGTTTCTTTTATCACTTTATCATTAGTTTCTGTAAGAGGTCAAAATTCACCCTCTTGGAATTTGCCAGAGTTTGACCACCAAAGCATTTTTTTATCTTGTGTTGTTTGCTTTGATTTAAAGATAATGTTGTGTTAGGGTTTGGTTTCTGTTTTGTCTACTCCCATGCAAAAAGCTCACCTGAGCAGGGCCTGGGCTCTTTTGAATGAAATGTAAAAACTGTTCTGCAAAGAATTTCTTAAAAAAGATACTGAGGGGAACACGGATGGATCTCACCTCCTTTACTGAGGATTCTAACTACTTGCTTCACTTTTCTTCTTTCAGAATGTGTGCTTTATTACACCACAATTTTTATATCAGTTCTTCTGTTTGTTTTCACAACAAGTGAGTATTGGATACCTTACGCTTTTGTAACTGTGTGTGAAATAAGTAACTAAAATAATAGGAAGAAAATGCACAGGAGCAGCACAGACTTTACCCTTAATGAATATTCAGTTCATTTTCTGATTATGATAGCTTGATATTACTAGATGGTTATGTGAGCATAACCTTTTTCCTAGTAGTAAATCCACATAATTAATGGTCTGCTGTTGCTATTAGTGTACTAATAAATTTTAGTAAATATAAACAGCTTCTTACTTTACAAGTCTCAAAATACTTTTTGTTTCCATTTTCAGACGCTGTATGACAGTGTATACCTGACTTTGTACAATATTTGTTTCACTTCCCTGCCTGTCCTCATATACAGTCTTTTTGAACAGCATGTGCATCCGCATGTATTACAGAGCAAACCTGTACTCTATCGGTATGTATACCTTAGTAGCCTGTACAGCCACAGCAATGCAGAGGCATCTGCAGAAGTCTGAACTTGCAATTGCACATTCCTGTGTGTTTTTATCTGTAGCTTAAGTGGTTTTCAGAATGTTCCTTGATGAGGAAGAACTACAGCTACATTTTCATCCCAAGAGTTAATTAACGTGAATATTTTTAAGAGGAATGTATTTTTATGTGAAGTGTATTAAGAGTGGGAGACATTTGAGCGTTTGGTCAGCTTACATGGTTGGCAGCCTTCTCTTCCATTACGAGGTGAAAAGCATTTTCAAACTTGCAAGTGAAAAGCTAGGACCACTATGGTTAGAGCAGCCACCACAAAAATTGCTTTACTAAAAGTGATTTCCTGAAGAACTAGGTACCTTCTCAGTGGTAGAGCATTGCATTGCATAATGCTTTTTTTTTGGGGGGGAAGTATGTTTCTGAAAAAACTATGTCTCTCAGATGTGTCTTCTTTGTCTGAAGGTCTTTTAAATGGAACAAGGGACAAGTATCAGGAAGGAAATCTGGCTTTTTCTTCCTCTTGCAAATCCACCTTCAGGGAGAAGAATTCTAATTCGTGTTATTCTAAATCTGACCCGTTAGAGACCCTTGCCATTGGTTATCCCTGCATAAAGCAGAGTCAAATCACGAGAGCTCAGAGTTCTTCCTTTGCCCATGATTTATGTGTTTTTTCCCGATGTCAGCATTCATTAAATGTATCTTGGTGTAGCTGAAAGTGAAATTTTTTCAAAGCAGTAGCAGTCATGCAATGTCAACAGCTGATGACTTATGTAAAGACAATCTGAAATCCAAAATCTCTGGATTTGTTGTTTTTTTCCTACAGAGACATCAGTAAAAATGCTCATCTGGGGTTTAAACCATTTCTTTACTGGACCATCTTGGGCTTCTTTCATGCCTTTGTTTTCTTTTATGGCTCTTATTTTCTAATGGGAGAAGACACTTCACTGCTGGGAAATGGCCAGGTACAATATCATTAGAATTATTCTACCACTGTTTTTGGTGATGTTTCTTAGTATTTTTAACACCCTCATTTGTCCAAATGATTAGATGATTTAATTTGATTGTTATGAATGCCTTAATTACAAAAGATGCTTTGCTAATGTTCGTGTGTGCTCTCATAAGTAACATTTCTTAGTGTTAGATGTGTTGTCAGAAAGCATATGTCTATGAAGAATATACCTCTCTAATAGTAAACATACTTTGGTTTATTCTTTATACTGTTTTGGTCAAAGTCATACGCCCTAACTTCAGTAAATGAGAATATATAGTAGTTCATTAAAAACTCATTTTGAGTTGGGCTTAATTGCAGTGTCAAGCAACTTCTCTTTGGCCTCTCTCAGGTTTAAGCCTACTTTTATAAAAGTTGCCAGAATCCTAAAGCTTCTTGTGAAAATGTGCTTTGCTTACTCAGAATTTTTAGAAGTTAAACTGCTTTTAAATAATACTTTTTATTCAGTAGTAGTTTTTTAGAAAATAATTTAATCATCAAATGCTATTTTAACACTTTCAGTTTTAGAGATGTTAAAGGTCACAGGAAAAAATCACACGTAGAAAAATCTAGAGCTTGGATGAAATGAAGTTTGCTTCCTTATTTTTTTTCTCAGTTCTGAGGTAGTTAAACCCAATTAGAATGTGTCTCATAAAACTGTTATAGGTAGTGATGCAGAAACACGTTTCCTGCTTTCGTTATGTCATTCTTACTACTGATACGAAGTAGTTGCTGATTCTTGTGTAATGCTTGCTTATGGCACAAGGTACAAAAATAGCATCATGCTGCATTCACAGTGGTCATGGTGTTGATAGGGAGTGAGCATGAGCTTGGGAAGTTTTAGCATAAGGAAGGATTTCCTTATAATGATGTACAGAATAGTTCTGACTGACTGAAATCAGAGTATGTGTGTGGAGGTGAGCATCCCTGCAGAGAAAGAAACAATTAAAAAGAAGTGCTGCAGCTAGTTGGAGAGCTGATTTCATTGTGAAATGTTAGGTAAGAATTTGAAAATAGTTGTGCTTTAGACTAAAATGTCTCTTACAACTGAGGTATGTCACCTGTTACAAGCTGTATGGCTTTCAAGTTCTTGTGAATTGATTAAGGACCTTCAGTACTCTTCTAATGAAGTAATTTTACACTGTGAATCAGTCTTTCTGTGCAACTGACTTAGTTGTCAAAGCACCACACTACTGAATTGCTCCGTAACATCTGCAAGGCAGGAGTAGGTTTTTTTCTTTGTATTTATTAACAAATGTTTAGTTTGGGAAACAGATTATATTCTGTAAGTCAAGAGCAGTCAGTAGACTTACAGAGAAGGTTCTGTTAATGGTTTTCTCTATAAGTTAACGTCAAGATTTTCAGAATACACTTGGTAAATGAGCATACTGGAAATAAAAGTTTCAGATGCCCTTTGGCGTCTCGTGTTTTCTGTGGCATGACTTAAAATCTTAGAATTTATTTGGAGTTACTCTCTGCTTCTCTGTGTTTGCCAAAAGATGAGTGTAGGAACAGGTAGAACAGTGTTTCACGGTAAAATACCTGCAGTGCGTAAAGTGTGTTGCAAATTTAAGGCATGCCTGAAAAAGCCAAGGTTATGGGCAAGAGAAACTCATGTACTGCCAAGGTGCTTTCTTGTGTGAGAAATCCTCAAGAAGCTACGCACGTGTGTGATGCAGGGTGGTACAAGGCCTCGCGTTTCATTTCAGTTTCTCAGTTTGGAGCAAAACAGAGCAGAAGGGAGTGTAAACAGTTTGTTCATGCTGGTGGTTTCCTCAACATGTTGTGCGACAACTTGATCTTCTAGTTCTTTTTTTCTCCTCCCTTTTTCCATGCTGTGCATGTCGTCAGATATTGAAACCTAACAGGCAAATGGTAAGAGCTTAGAAGAGGAGGAGATACAAAGTAGCGTATCTGTTACTTCGCAGGATTAAAGGATGCAGCATCCACAGTGTAAATGTGTTCAAAAATAAAATGGTGGCAAGAACGCGTTCACATTTTTCATTCTAACTCTGTGACCATGGAGAGCAGTGTTAGCAAAGACACTTTCTTTCACAGGTTGCTCAGGAGCAGGAGTACCTTTACCCTAAGGTTATTATTGTGGCTGTTAACAGCGAGCATGTGGCTTGTTAAACATTAACACCAGTGTGTAAAGTAAATACAAGGCTTCAGAGGATGTGTTCTACCAAAGGTCTTTAAAATTATCAGTAAATCCAGACTCACTACTGCCTTCATACCTGGTATAAAGATGAGAAGAGCAGTTACGAGATCTGCCATCAGGCTGTTGGGATGTGGTTTTTTGTCAGACTCTGTAACAAGGACTACAACTGTGCGAATCCCAGTTTTGTGCCTCTGTGCTGTACTAACAAATCAGCTCTAGGATTACTTTGATTGCCTGTTTGCATGTGGTCCCTTTCTCCTTGCTTGCTTAGTTTGCTACCAGTAAATACAGAGTAGAGGGCTCGGTGGTTGTTCAGTACGTCAGCAGCAGAAGTAGCTCTGAAACAGCGTCTTCAGTTTCAGCACCCAGACCGCTTACAGGAGCGGAGCAGTTGGACCTGGTGTAGAATGGCAGCGTGTGTGTGTGTGTAGCATGTGTGTAGATAGATTACAAACTCAGCATCCCCGCTTCCTTGTCAGAGCTGAGATTTTGTTGTTGTAGAACTTGTTCAGAGTTTTGATAGTTTCATTTACGTGGGCAAGACAATACAAAAGTGACAGGTGCAACACTTTAGAATTTAAGCTTAGGTTAATGTTTCTTAGCCTTGAAACAAAGTGTCTTTTTCTTAGAGTGTTCTTTGAAAAATACAATGACACCATTATTTTTGAATTGTAAAACTGTGCGTGGGGTAGAAAATGAACTCTCCGGCGATGCTGCATGTTGAAAATGATCTGGAAATGTTGACACGCAGTGTTTTCTGCTTACGTTAAAGTGAATACATTCTACCCAATACTGGCTTTCTATTGGGTGCTTATACTTGATCAGATTGATACCTTCATTTTCCTATCATTTCATGTTACTGTTTTGGACTTTCTTCATATTTTATGTAGCCTTTGTGGTGATTTCTTTTAAACCAAGAAGAAAGTTAATTTTGCTCTTATAATAGGATGTATTTTTTTTCTAGTAGTTTTTGTTGTATTCTCGCTTTTTGACAGTGGTTAGTTATCACAAGCTTATGTCCACAGACTTGTGACATTAGTGTAGCTGACTTAAGAAGGATCTACCTTACTGTGAATGCTTTTAACAAATTTCTTTTTTTCTTCATGGTTCTTGCTTCACCATTTTCTTAGATGTTTGGGAACTGGACATTTGGTACTTTGGTCTTCACCGTCATGGTTATAACAGTTACGATGAAGGTATGATGTTATACTAATTGATCTGTGTTTTGATATATAAACAAGTACAGAGGTAGCTGATTCTTAAGGATTCCAGGAAAGTGACTTTTATGTTTTGTTTCAGTGGTTAGTTAAAATTTTTCTTTGTGGTTTTTCTCATGTTGCAGTGATATTTAGTGTTCTGGAAATCTGTGTGTATGTTCAGACTAGCATTTGATAATTTTCCATGAAGTCAGGAGGAAAAGGATGTTCACTGAAGTTGTCTTTGTTTTAGATGGCTCTAGAAACTCACTTCTGGACGTGGATAAATCATTTCGTTACTTGGGGCTCCATTGTGTTTTATTTCATATTCTCCTTGTTTTATGGGGGAATTATCTGGTGAGTGACGTGTTTTATTTCCTCTCCTTTCTGTAGTACATTGAATAGATGGAACAATGAAAAAACACTGAAGTATTGCGTTCTACTGTCTTGCTCTAAATTTTGTGACAGATGCTGGAAAATAGGTGATCAAACCTCTTGATCAGGAGGCCGCTCTTTTTTGGCAATTCTTTGACAAATTTGAGCAGTGCCACCAAGCTGTCCTGTGGTCAGGGACAGGCATTACTTGTCTCTGACAGCCTATGGCTACAAAGGCGTTTTTGTAGTCGTGTTTTGTAGATCCTATGTGATGGGTAAACGGTTGCAGCAGGGATTAAGATCCTGAAATTTTAATGTATTTTTTCTCATGGTTTTTTTCATTATGGAGGAATAGGATTAGGATTGATTTCCTGCCCCATGGTTTAAACCAGAATGCTTTCTCAGTACTCCTTCATCGGAGGTTCTTTGCAGATCAGGTCCAATAGATTGCTAGCCTTGTTCATGGACACCACGTGGACTTGCTGCTTGAAGTAAAATAACAGATACTTGAGCCTGCATGTGCTGTGCTTTTATTTCTAGAAGTTCCTTTCAGTAATTGCCACTTCTTTTAACTTTTCAGGCCGTTTTTGCATACCCAGGACATGTATTTTGTATTTGTCCAACTGTTGTCAAGTGGTTCTGCTTGGTTTGCCATAATCCTCATAGTAGTTGCTTGTTTGTTTATTGATGTTGTGAAGAAAGTGCTGTACAGGCATCTACAACCAACAAGTACTGAAAAAGCTCAGGTAATGTTATGCTTGATCAATAGTTAACATGTTGTGTCAAAATCTGTCTTGTAAACATCTTTTTTGTGATATTTAATTATCCTCTTACATTCCGGTCACTTTCAATGCATAGAAGTGTTCTAATTGAATTTTGTATTACAAAAAAGAGGATGTTTTGCAAGCAAATAACATTTATGTCTAAGTAGTTGATATTGCAAATAGAATTATAGTTAAAGGGGTCACTCAGTCTTTTACATCTAAGCTTGGAGCTGTATGAGAGGATCATACTACATATTTTTGGACAGCTTTAAAGATGATGACTTCCTCAGTTTTGGCTAGGTATTAGAAGCTCTGACTTCAACTGTATTTGGCACTGACTAGTTCTTAAAATGCAACTAAAACATTTAAAAAAGACTTCAGTAGGACTAATACTTTAATTAGTGTTTCTTAAATCTTGATAATACGTGCCATGCATTTGATTTTTGATTGTGTAATTAAAGGTAATTACTTGTCTTGCATTTTCATAAACTCACTGAAGAGGTCTAGAGATCCTGTGTGATAACAGAATCTCCCTTTTGCCTGGCACAGGCTACAAAAACTCTTTGAAATGATTCTGTTGAATGTAGACTGTCTTTTGGGTAAATATCCATCTAAGTTTTCTTCTCTTTAGTGACAGTTACAAAGAAATCATCCTGACCCATTGTTCTAATAATTACTGTCCAGATCACATGCTCATACAAGCCATGAGCAGCCAGTTTTTCCATGAGAATTCTGTGGGGAACAGTGTAAAAGGCTCTTCAGAGGTCTAGGGAGACAATATCCACAGCCTTTCTCTGTCCAATAGTTGGATCTCCTTGTCATAGAAAGATATCGGGTCAGTCAGGCAGGACCTGCCTTTCATAAACCCCTGCTGACTGGGTGTAATCCCCTGATTGGTCTCTGTATGGCACATAATGGCATTCAAGATGATCTGCTCCATGACCTTCCCAGGTACTGAGGTCAGACTGACAGGTCTGTATTTTCCCAGAGCCTGCTCTCTTGTAGTGAGTTATATTTGCTACCTGACAGTCCATTGGGACTGTCCCCAGTTAGCCAGGATTTGAGGTAAATAACGGAAAGTGGCTTGGTGAGCACATCTGCCAGCTCTTTCAGCACTCCTGGGTGTAACACATCCAGCCCCATAGACTTGTGTGCATCTGAAGTGGCGTAGCAGGTCACTGATCACTTCCTCTTTAATTGTGATGATCTCACTCCGCTTTTCTTCTCCAGCTCCCAGCTCATGGGGCTGGGTATCCAGGTAACAACTAGTTTCACTGCTAAAGACTAAGGCAAAGTAGGCATTGAGCACCTCAGCCTTTTCCTCTGCTTCCAGATACTCCCCAGTCCTCTTTTGTTGGTAATGAATTTATAGAAACGTTTTTTATTATCCTTAACATCTGTAGCTAGGTTGAGCTCTAACTGGGCTTTGGCTCTCCTAATTTTCTACCTGCACAGCCTCGCTACATCCTTATAGTCCTCATGAGAGACCTGTCCCCTCTTCCAGAGATCATAGGCTCTCCTTTTGTTCTTGAGTTCCAGACAAAGGTCCCTATTCAGCTTTCCACACAGACTCATTTTTTTCAGCACACAGGGACAGCCTGCTCCTGTGCCTTTAAGGTTTGAAGTACGTTCGGCTTTCCTGGACTCCTATATCTTTCTGGTCAGCCTTCCAGGGGACTTTGTCGATCACTTTCCTGAACAGGCCCTCTGGAAATCTAAGGTGACAGTTTTACGTACCCCTCTCCTTGTTTCTCCAAGGATTGAAAACTGTCATCTCATGATTGCTGTGCCCTAGACACCTCCAACGTTTCACCCACAAGATCTTCCGTGTTCACAAGAAGCAGGTCCAGGAGGGCACCTTCCCTGGTTGGCTCTGTTACAAGTTGTGTTAGGAAGTTACCTTCAACTCTCCAGGAACCTCCAGGATTGTGCTCTCTCTGCTGTATTGTATTCCAGCAGACATCCAGGAAGATGAAGTCCCCCATGAGCACAAGGAGTAGTGATTGTGAAACCTCTCTCAACTGCTTATAAAAAATGTTCTCTACTTCTTCATCCTGGTTGAGTGGTCTATAACAGATTCCCACCATGATATCACTCTTGCTGGCCTTACTCCTGATTCTTATACATAAGGACTAAACCTTATCATCACCTTCATGAATTTGTGTGCTTTCACATGTCTCCCTAACATGTTCCCTCCCTAACACGGAGGGCCACTTCACCACACCTTCTTTCTTGCCTATCCCTTCTGAAACATTGGTATCCATTGATTGTAGCACTCCTGTTGAGGGAGTCATCCCACCAGGTTTCTGTGGTGGCTGCTATTTCATAGTTTTCCTGTACAACAGCCTCCATCTCCCCCCTGTTTACACCCATGCTGAGTGCACTGGTGTGTAAACGTTTCAGGGAGGGAGCCAAGTACATAGTTTTCAACCTTGAGGGGTGGTAGACCTTCTGGTTATCTAAGATACCAACATAACCCCACAAGTGTTGAACTACTCACACTCAGGGTTCTCACTGACAAGGCCAGTTACATCCCGTCCCCCTTCAGAACTAGTTTAAAGCCTTATCATGTGCAAGGATTCTTCTCCCCTAAAGAGACAGATGAACTACATCCATCTCCAGTAGAGCCAATGCTGTGAAAACATTCTCATGGTCAGAAAAGCCAAAGTTCTGTCAATGGCACCAACCTCCAAGCAACGTGTTCATCAGGATGGTTTTTCTCTTTCCTTCAAAATCTCTCTCTGTCACTGGAGGGATTGAGGAGAACACCACCTGTGATCCTGACCCCTCAAGCAATCTCCCCAATGCCTTGAAGTCTTTTTTAATTGCTTTTGTACTCCTGTCCATAACTTCATCACTCCCATTCTGCATAACCAGCGGCGGGTAATAGTCTGATGGCTGCACCAGGTGGTGAGTGTTTTAGAAATGTGCCTAACAACCCCTGCCCCAGGTAGGCAGCAAACCTCCTATGGGACAGATCTGACCTGTGTATGGGGCCCTCAGTTCCCTGGAGAAGGAAATCCCCTACTGCTATCCACCTCTCTTTTTTTCTTGATTGCACTAATCCCAAGTCGTGGGACTGGCTGACACATCGTGGGTAGCTGCACAGATGGACTTTCATCTCCATCCTTATTTGCCCAGCCCTCTGTTTCTAGAGTCCTGTACCTATTGTGTAACTGGGAAGACAGGGAGGTCAGGAGGTGCCTCTCTTGCTTCTCCAGGGGGAGAACTGCCTCCACACTCCCCAATCTTTTAGGTCACCACCTGTTTCCAGATGGCAAAAAAATGTGGGATTCCCTGCTTCTTGTGCAACCTGCCCCCACTGCCCCTCTCTCAGGGGTGGCAGAGCTTGGCTCCATCAGATGACTCACCTCAGTCTCTTGAGAGAGCTGCCAGTCCTGGCAGGTCTCCCTGGGCTAACCCTAGCTGCAGGGAATCGCCCTGTTTGCTCAGCCCAGCAGTAGCCAAGCTGAAACACAGAAACACAGAGCTATCATTGCCTACTCCGGCAACACTCAGCTGCGTGAACATCAGTGCCAAGTAGTATGGAAATGAAGACTCCCCCAGCTGTATGTTACTCTGTAAACTGCATACAGTTTATTAACCCATTGCCTTCTGCATCTACAAGTGATTATATAGGTTTCTTCCAGGTCAGAGATGAGAGTTCAGATATCATAGGGCCACAATAAATGTGCAAGTGAATGAAGAATCCAGCTGACAATGATGTCGCACTACACAGTTGTGCGAACCTCTTAGCAATGTTTAGTTCATTTGCATGCCCTATTCATTTTTGGTGTCCTAGCTGCTTAATCCAAATTACACAGAACTCTTTAAGTGTGTTACATCGATAGTTACCTTTAACATCTAGCCTTGTAATGACTTTGATGTAACCACGTGTGGATTTACTTAAATTTTCTTACCCATCTAACTTCTGTGTTAAAAAAACCCATATGAGACATTCTCTTAACTTGCCTAGGATCAGCATCATGCTGAATAACCTATTGCTTGCCAAAATAGCCCCTTAGTCCCTGCTCAGAACTGAAATATTAGCTGCTTTTTCCAGTATTGGGATTTAGTAGCTTAAAGCTAAATTAAATAACCACTAGCTTCAGAAAACATGATAAGACTCTTAATTGCACATTATGATGCTTTTGTGTTTAAACTTCCTTCAAGAACTATTGGCAGTATTTATTGACTTCCCTTTCCTTCCTCCCAGGACGTGAGCTGTTTCAGCTTGGCAGTGTATCAGTATGGCTGTTAAGATTTCTCATGTTACTGGAGGACTTGAATGAAAACCCAGAAAGCCCTCATCACTTTTCCCTGCTTTCATCCATATACTTTTTGTAGCATTTTCTTGCTTTCTGAATCAATTCTAAAGAATTTGAGTTCAGTTTGCTTCCCTTACAGTTGTGTCTTCTGGGATACAGTCCTTAAAAAAGTATCTTGATGAATGTCTAGCACGTTTCCTGTGGCTACAGCTTGATTTCATAGCCATGGGGATCTCCTTTGTGCAAAGTCGTAAATCAGTTTTGGGTTTTTTCCTTATTCCCATTCTACTTTGCCACTTCACAGTGTCAGCATTAGGGTCTGTGTTTACCAAAATGTGAAGTTTTTCTCTGAAAACACTTCATTCCTGATATCACAAAGTCAAGGTATCTGAAACCTTCAGCTGCTGTGCGGTGGTTTCTCTGTCTATATCAGATAGCAAAGTCACAGTCAGAAACATACTTGCAAAAGGAAGGCACCAGTTTGCTTCTTTCTTGAGATTAATTTGTTGATGTTTTCCCACTCTTGATGGGGCAGTCAGTCCCACTGAATTTCATCAGCAGTTCTTGTGGTAAGGAAGTCAACCCACGTGAAGATGAACAGAAGATAATCACCTTTATTATTGAGAAGTGACAGAATTCTACCTCATTAGATTTGTTTAACATTTCTGGTAAATTGCTCTGTTTCAAAACAAAGGCAAGAACTCTAACTGTCAGATTGAGTTTGGAGAGTGTCTTTGTCCTGAACTCTAAGGAATTTTTGGTGGAACCCATTGAAACGGAGAGTATGGAACTTTGTATACTGGCCTTTTAAGTGTGTGCTTTGTCGTGTAGCTGCACCCCCTGGATAATTGAATATTTTTAATTACTCATTTTTAGTTGTAAGACTAAATTAGTGTATTTGTACATTAGGGGAAAGAAAGAGTTTAGTTTCCAGTTACTGAGTTTTAATCACGTTACATTAACTAATGACTGGTTTTTCAATCACAGCTATTTAAGTTCCTTGTTTCTGTCCACCATTGTTTACATTCTAAAATATTCCCAGGAGCAGTAAGCAAAACGCATTTCTCAACTGAAAATCCTTAACCCTATCATTTTGATTTTTCAGAACCTGAGAGTACATGAATTTTGAGAGTCACTCAACCTAGTGCTCAGAACGCACTGTATCTGTAGGCATGTGCCTTACTTAGTATATAAGAAACTTGACTTTATATCTTTTATTTAGTACCAGGTCTTAACATCAATAGTCAGTCTCTCTCTCTTTGTCAGTTACATTTTACACGCAGCTACATGATTCATAAGACAGCAAAGAAAGGTAACTGGCATGAGAGAGAAACACTGGGACATTCGGCTAATCTTTTAAATGTAAATATTATTTGATCACAACAACCTAGAAATAAAAATCTGTCCCAGTTTGGGAAGTCAGTGTGTTAAAAATTTGACAGGGCAACATGAATTGTCTTTTTATAGAGGAATGGATTTGGTTAACTTTACTTTCCTTAATGCACTGAAGTGCATGGGTGTACTTTATTTTGCAGTGTTCCCAGGCTTTTTGCTGGCCTTAAAGAAAATCCATCTTACGTTGAACTTCAGTATGTTGCCCTGAAGTAGCTTCTGGGTAATTTCTGAGTATAGGTCTGTTACAGAATCGTAGAGGAGGAAGCGGACAGTGGAGTAAATCTGGTTCAAAACAAGTCTTCAGGTAAATATAAATCACAGCACTGTTGAGGGAAGAAGACAATACTGACCTAAAGATGTCTAGTATAGATGTAGAAGTGTATAGGTCTCTTTTCTCAGTAGGCAAGTACTAAGTTACACGTAAGAACAGTCCTACCAAACACTAACTGGCTGTGATGATCCCAGGGGCTGTCTTGAAGGTACCAGGCTTGTGTTCTGTATATGATGTGTATTCCACTTAAGTAACAATGTCTTGTCCTGTGTGTTTCTCTTAGAAAATTACTGCTGCTACTTACTGACGTGTATGTTCCATCCCTTCTCTGTCCAATTGTAGATGTACTCCAACAGAGTTGCTTTAAGTGACGAGTTCATCGCACTGCAGCCATTGTCCAGGGCAAGGAATCAGCTGAGCAAAATTAGGTAGAGTAGGAGGGACAGTTCCTCTTCAACTCTTATGCATGCTGAAGGTGAACTAACCAGTCCTGAGAGATGGGAAGAGGCATGAATATTAGCGGGTTGAGAGGGCAATACCTGTAGCGCAGATACAGGTTGGTTATTTCCTGGCTTTGCTCTGTGTTTTTGAGCCAAATGCTTCTCCTAAGTAGCATGTGTTGGACGTGCTTTTTTCTTTTCTAGGAAAAAAAACATCCCTAGCATGATGCTCAATTGTTGGAATACAGATCTAGCTCTTCTTGCATCCATTTTTAAATAATCATAGTTTCTAGCATGGTTACAAAGCTTTTCATTTCTTTCTGATAAAAATTTAACAGTGCTTTCTGCATGTTGGATAATTTCAGCTTGGTGAGGCTGTAACAGGAAGGTCCATGGATTTCAGATGGCAGTTTCTTGCGAGTTGTTTGCCCATTTTAATTTGCTTTCACTTGTGTTGAAAGAGCAGAAAATGTTTTAAGCTCGTGTGGCTGGGGCTTTTCCTGTGTGTTTTGTGCATCTATAAAGTGAGTGTTGTTTGTTTTCAATGTGTGTAGATATATATTCCTAAAGGCATTTGGCTAAAAAAGTCCTGGGTAGTTATTCAAAGGAAGATCAAAGCATGTGTCTGTGTAGGTGAATCATTATGATTCTGAAACTCTTCAAATGCACAGAGTTCAGTACATGAAATGCTATCAAATGCCAATTCTCTTTTATAGGGCTAAAACATTAATATGCTTTAATGACTCAGCCCATTTGTTGACTCTCACCCTTATCTACCTCTGTATTCTGTAGCAAGAATTAATGCAGAGAACTGATCCCTTTTAAATGTTTTTTTTTTTTGAGATTACTGTTGTTTAAAAATGTGCAGATAGGTGCTAGGAGAACCAGCCAACCTATGTTTTGGGGACTTGTCATTTGTTTAACTGAGGGAAAGGAGGCAGGAAGCTGGCTCTGTAAACAGTTAAGACAGAGGTTTTAGTGTTTAATTGAAACAGATGATAAAAGTCCTTTTAAAGAGTGGAGTGAAAGCGAAAAGCTTTCCCTTTATTTCCTCTGAGAGTTCACTACACGTTTGCAATGCCTTGAAATTGTTGTTGTGTTTAGCTTTTAGCTGTCCCACTGTGAAACAGATGAGCTTAGATTTCCAAACACCCCATGGAGGTGGTGGTTTGGTTTTGTTTCAGTTCTGCACGTACTGGCTCTGACAGAGACAAGCTGCAGTACACCTCTTGAATTTTAGTAAACTCAGCAGCATTCTGGGGAGATTCGTCTGCAAAGGATTTCACAAGTTACCTTTCAAAATTCTTGGTTTATCAGAATGCTTTAAATTTTTTAAAATCTAGAACTTTCCAGAGCTTTGGGTTAGCGTATGTCCAGTACACTTCTGTTTTCTCACTTAATTATGAAGTAAATCTCTACTCCACAGGCTTTATAACAACATATTTTAAGGCTTGTGCAACTGTATTGTAAAGGAAGAATAAAGCTGATTAGGAATGCAGCACGGTAGCTGTTAAAATACTTAAACCATGGGAGTATTTGCTAACTTGAGAGTATTTTCTTCACACTACACTTACAGAAGTGGTTTTGAAAAAAATGGGACGTTTGTGTTGTCCACAAGTAGCAAATGATTATGCAAATCCAGTTCTGTTGTATGTCAGGATTCTTACACTTCGACATCTAATAGAAAGTACCTGGGATACAAGCACTGAGTGCTGTATACAACACAGGTGGCAATGTAAAGCGCAGCCAAGAAAGAAACAAGGATTTGGGTTTTGCTAGTTCTTTATTTGTAGCCTTCTGACAAACTTCAGAAGTTATCCTGTGGCTCATTATATAGAATAGTAAAAAGGAAAATCACTTAATAGTCGGAAACTACTGTCTTCATTACATGAAACACTAAGTTACAGTGAAGACCATTGGTTTGTTGCTGTGGTGTCCAGGGCAGCTATTTTCCAAAAGCAGCAGAGCAGAGAAAGCAAGGAAGACTGTAGCAAATGAAGCAAAGCAGCTGCTTGGTGAATGTAGCTGTAAGCAGCTAATTCTGTCACACCTCATTGGTATGTGCCCACCCAGTACTTGCATCCTTTGTGACTGCAGAATGCGTGTAGATTGGTGAAAAGACCTTGTCAGTATTTTTTGTTTGTTAAATATGTATTGCAAACCTCAAAAGGAGCACAGCACCGAGTTAAACTACTGAGTTATGCCTGTTCTGCAAATGAGCTTACTGTTCTGCTGCTACACGGAGGGATAATACCTTCATGAATGCAAATTAAAAGACAAGTATGATGTTATAATCCATTTTTATCATTTTTATGTCTGGAGACTTCACAGGGTGCAAGAAATGTTTGAGTTTATACTGCACACATTTCCAATGTACTGTTAAGAACTGGGGAGGGGGGGTGTCTTGTAAGTGTCATGTGATTCCCATGATCAGAAATGGAGTCTTGTGTGTGCCTGTTCAACTCTTGCCTCTGAACTTTACTGTCACTTTTGTCCCTTGCAATGCAGAGAACTCAGGCAAGCCAGCTCAGGTGCAGCCTTTGTGCTGGAGACACAAAGTACTACTTTCCTCTGTAGCTGCCTCTCCTGTTCTTGAAACGTGAAATATATGTATCTTAGGGTGCTAACAGGGACCCCATTGTGTTTCAGTCCAGTTCTCGAATTTATAACATCAGTGCAGTTTTTAATTTATAGCAAAGTTCTGTATGTCTCTGTGTGAATGTACACATATGCCTCTGCGTTGTAAGAACTGTGAGATACCTTAAGCCGCATGTGAGAAGTGTTGCTCAGACAGATGTTTTCACTCTCCTGGTGGGATTAATGATGTTTATAGAGTTTTTACCTTTGGACAGTGTGATATGTCTGTGCACGATGCTAGGGAAATGTAAAAGACAAGTAGTATTTTTTTATAGGGAAGGCTGTCGGTGCATAACATGATACCTGGGATTCTCAAACTGTAGCCGTTCGCCTTTGCACAGTCAAGACCCTGTTCTTTCCCATCTACAGGCCCATGAGTCTATTGCTGCCTTGTTTCTGCTTCATCTCTGTACAGATCTGCTTGCTGTAGCTGTCTCCAGGCCTCTGGCCAGGGCTTTATGGCTCTCATTGCTGCCTGTAGTATTTTGCTCTAGTTACTAAGAGCTTTCATATCTGATCCAGCCCAGCTGTGCAGAAGTCAAGACCAGACAGGTTCCTGTTCCTTTCACAGCATACATTTTCTGTAAGGAACGTGTCATTTCCACGGTGACTGCACAAGTGCAGACGAGCATTTCCCCTAGTGAAGTAGACCAAAGCATCTTAATATGCTGAACTTTGAACAAGGGTAACCTCTCCCTTTACTGTACAGGCCAGTACACTGTGTTAGCACAGTGCACTGTGTTAGCTCATCTGTTAGCTAACCTGTAGTGTGTGTTGCAGGAAGAGGGAGCAAATGAGAGGAACAGACTATTTTGTTCACAGAAGTGAATGTCTTTACTTCCCAGAGATACTTTTGTCTGATTTTGAAGTAACAAAATAATTTGGCATTTAAAGATTTATTTTATTTCAGAGCTGGAGTAGGGAAAAAAGAGTAGAAAACGTGTCAGTGAAGTTGTCAGATATCAACGTTGTTATTTTCTTTTAAAGTTTTACATTTAATTGCTTGGGATTTTGGTACACAGTATGTTAAGGGTTAAAGAAAGTGAGCTTTACAGTAAGGGAGCAAGTTTTAACTTACTTGTGGGATAGTAATAACCATTTTATATACATTTTCTGAATCATCCAGGTGTCATCAGACATGTTGACAGCTAGAACCTGGGCTCAGGAAAATGTGCTACAGTGCTCTTAGCTTGATGTACAGGGTTTAATGCATTTCCCGTCCCAGCTCTGCACTCCAGTGTGATTAAATACTTAGTTGAAATACCTGTCTTGTGGCATACAGAATACCCTGTGATAAGACAAACTGATACAGTCCTTTTTATTAGAAGGGGAAAATAAATAAAACTCCACATTGAGGTTTTGATTCCAGATTTTGAAGTAGATTTCAAATTTGTTGGGGTTTCCCCTCTTGTAGCCTGCGGTGCGCGAGAAGCTCGAAAACTTCTAATACTTGTGCACTGATAAACTGTGTTTGATCCATGATTAACGCGGGAAAATCGCCTCTTTGCCGTGTAAATATGCCTTGTTCTCTCACACAAGGCATATTCAACATCTGCAAAATGAAGGTTCATACAATAATGGTAATTGTTTTAAAGCTGTGCCAACGTGGTCCGTTATAAGATCTGTTGCTTTTCTGTCCTTCTAGATGGAAGAAGATAAGGGTTCAGTCAGCTCAGCATGTGACTTTGCTGAAAGCAGGCACAGAGGGGAGGACAATAGGCAACTGCTAGATCCATCTAGCCTACCCGACAGTTCTTACGTTCACTAGGTAGTACTCCCGCTCTGCCCTAACGTGTGTGCATCTATATTTGCGAATCTCATACATAGACAGTCATGGAACCATATTGCTGACATCCACAACCACATTTGCATCATGGTATATGTGGGTTTGGTTTGTTTCCTTGTCAAGCTGAATCATCCTTTAATTCCACACTTCAGTTGCTTTTTGGTTTATTACATGGAATGGGCCATGGTCATCTAAAACATCTCTGCTTATTGCCATCCCAAATCTTACCTTACAAAAGGGCTTTATTTGCCACGCACATATGAACAACGTCAGACATCGCTGTGGACTTACCTTCTCTTTTTTTAAATCACTGTCTCCTTGTTTAAAGCCTTGTCTGCCTTTGTGTCCTGAGGGTTTGTTTCAGGTCTTCAGAGACCATTACGCTCTACTGCTTTAGCATGCCAGGTTTTACTTTGATATCAAACTATGATCGTAATTGTCTGCCACAGAGAGAAAAGTGAGAAAGGGGACTCTTCAGCATCGTATAACTATCTGCCTTTAGCTACTGGATATAAATATAAAAGTCTGTGTTCACCAGGCAGTGAGGCACAGTATATCTACACATAAAATTAGTTCTATTTTTATCCAGTCCTTAATGCTCTCCCAGCATTACTTGGTAAACCTAGAGGTTGTTTCTAGGGTTACACAAGGTCACATTTGCTGGTTTTTTTTAAAAAAGGGTAGTATTAACTTTTCTTTAAGTTGTAGTTCAAGCACGATCCTCGCTCTTTGTGAGTATCTAACTTGAGAAAAGCAAAGGAGATTCTAAGAGAGGAAGAGAATCCCTCCAAAATCCAGAGCTGAGGGTTCACTCCTTGAAAGCTAGTTTGGGGTAGGTTTGGTTCCTTCTTCTGCTTGAATAACATCTCAGACTGGTAGCTCTCAGTCATCAAATTTTAGGATGGAAGAAATCTCTGGTCCATCTGATTCTGCCTAAACCCACAGTAATATCACCTTTTCAAGTAACTTTAAAGGTATGACTGCTGCTTCAAGTTGATGAATTAACCTAATATTCTATTTGAATTCCTAAGCATAGGGATGTTGAGAGTGTGTTCTGTGGTGTTGTGAGCACGGCCATAAAGATGACTGCGTGTGCAGCAGGGAGCTCGCTTTCTGACTTCCTCGTAGGAGGAGTGCCTTCTGCTCTTCCCTGATACGAGGTGATCCTGCTGTGGCAGGGGGATTGGACTAGATGATCTTTCGAGGTCCCTTCCAGTCCCTAATGTTCTGTGATTCTGTGATACGCTGAGCTCAGTGTCAAGTGTCTGTGAAGGTCAAATGTGCTAGTACTGCAAAATTGCAGTATCTTCTGTGGCACTACAATTGTGATCAGATGTGATGGCCATCAAATAAGGGCATTCAGGACCTCAGGCTCTGTTGAGGTGTGTTTTAGTTTAACCCTTTTTAGACCTGTCAGTTGCAGTTCTTCTGCTCCTGTCTCTTAGGTTTTTACAGAAGTTCATTTGTGTCCAGAAGACCTCCCAAACAAGCGTGAGTTAGGCAAAAGTGTGTGTTCTGCCTGCGCTCGTTCATGGCCTCTGGGGTGCAGCAACCAAAGCAAGAGTTTCAGTTTGTAAATTCTGTGCCTTCATGCAGTTGTTAGGTGACAATCCCATGATGGTCCCATCAAGCACTGTGACAGGGAGATGTGGAGGGACCGTGGGCAGTGTGGAAAAGAGCTGAATAAGGGGCAGGCACAGGAAAAGTTGCTTGGACACATCAGTTCTGTCTGCGTGCTCCCTCCTTGGCCTAGTTTGTCCTCTTTGTCCAGTTCTGGGTTTTCTCTTTGATTTCCAAATTTCTCCTGTTTCTGTGAACTGCTGCTTCTGTGTAGTTTAGGAATCATTCTGTTACGAAGCTGTGATCTGTCTGTTGCCTGTCTTGGGGGATTAGGAAGGAATGTGCCCACCCACAGTAAATCACTTACACAGGGAACTTTTAGGTTCTTAGCTTTCCTTGCAGCGTTTGGGCACGTGTAGGTAGCATGAAAGGAGTTGGTGTTGGAAACTGAAGTCTTTAGGCAACATTCAGTGACTTCTGGTCACATAAAGAAAAGTTAGGAGAAGATTTTAAGTGAGTTGTGTTCTGTCATAGACTGAGATGCCTCCTCCCAGATTTCTTCACTGTTTGGTGTCTGAGAGTGACATGAGGATAATGGATGCTTAAGTTTTGTCTGTATGTTTGGCAGTTCACAGGATGCTGTCATGGAGAGTTTCACAGAGAATTATACAGCATCCCCACACTCCACATTTCTGTTTCCTATTAGATTTCAGTTAGGTTTCAATTATGCTGCAAAAGTGATAGAGGAGCACGCTGATAGATGGCACTTACATCCATTGTCTCTGTATTACTGCTTCCATTTGGGGTCTCGTTCTCGCCTACAAAGAATGAATGGTAGAAGTTTGTAACACTAACGTTTCATGCTGGCATGACTGTGACTGAACCTTTCTAACATCAGCCTTGTTGCATTTAGATAAAAGATGCTGGAAGTTGCGTTTTATACTTCTTGAGGAAGAATTATATCCTACTGTCAGATCTGAAGCCTTCTCGTGATACATTTCCCTTAAAATAAAGCAGACCTGTAGCTCATATCAGTTGCTGTAACTCTGCTGAGGTTATCAAGGCATCACAGCTTAAACTGCATGGCGCTCTGCTCCATGGATTCATTGTAGCTGAATGCAGGGAATTATTTACCAGAGATGGTGCTAAACGATTTCCGTCCACTCACCAAGGCTGCAGACAAACCTTGGGAGGATCAAATTTTAATGTATATAGACATCAGGAATGGGAAATTGTTATGTTATTTATCATTTTATTTGTCTTATAAAAATTGAAAAATACTCAACACTCTGACTTTAAGAAAACCTGTTTTTCCTAAATGTCTTCTGATAACATTTTCATTGCTTGAATCTGTGAGTACTGATTTGTATTTATTGTTTTATTTCCTCCTCTCAGCTTACTGAGGCAGGTTCAGGTATCAACTGCTTGGACTCCATGTGCTGCTTCTCAGATGGGGAAACAGCATGCACATCTCTTAGAAGAATGCTGGAACGACTAATGGGAAGATGTAGTCCAAGCCGGGTCAACAGGTGTGGCATTTCTCTCAATAGCCTTTGCTGCAGACGATTCTCCTATAAACTGGAACCTGATGAGCCTGCAGCGATAGATGTCTAGCCGAACCAGCTGCAGGTTTTGCTCATTTAAGTAGGAAATGCAACTCTCTGTTGTCCTTTTTTCATCCTAAAAGACTAGTTTCTTGTTTCTTTTTGGGTGCTTTCTTTGAGGGTGGCGCAGGGGAAAAGCAGTTTTCAAAATACTTCTGTTAAGACATTTAGTTGGGCTCTACTACAAGTTCTTGTGTTGTATCTTCCATAATTCCTCCTGGTTTGTGCATCCTTCTCTTCAGAAAATCAAGCCTTGCCGCTGTTTTTGTTCTCCTTTTTATTTCTCTTTTTTTTTTTTTTTTACCTTCACGAATCAGGAGTTGTTTGTAAAGCTGAAAGACTTTTCCCTTTGGTTCTTGATGTACAACCTCCAAATATTGACCTTGGAGCTTGCATTACTCCTGGAGATATACAAAAGGCTCGCACTTCCCCCCTTAAATATAACTTCGTTGTTCGAAGGAGAGTCTTTAAATCTCTCAGCCATCAATTGATATGAAGATGAAATATTTTTGTAGTATAACTTTTATAATCTATTTCTAAAATCGGAGTAATTGACAGAGCAGAGCCTTCAGGTTCTAAGAATTTTAAAACTTTCTCTCTTTTTTTTTTCTTTTGTTCTAGAAGGTAAATTGTCAAAGTCATGTGTGCCATTCCAAAGTCTGTGCTAAGTAAACCTTCCTTCACAAACCACGCGTGAAACAAACCGCACTGGGATGAGAGCACGTTAGAGTGTTCCAGTACGCCTAAGGAGCACTACTGCACCTGCAGTCAGCGTAACTGTGAGACGAGCTCTTGCTAAACCTCCTAATGTGCCATCTCCCCATTTCCAGTTGAAGAGGGATGGCTAACAAACATAGAAATATTTGGGGGTAGAAACAAAACCAGTCTTTTGTACATCGTAATCTTTTCAGGGCCTGAATGATATCATGGTCCTTCGTTGGCAAAGATGCCCTTGACACATTTCCAAGGAAACTCATTTTGTATTTGAACGACTTCTGTCTCTTTGTGTTAAAGGTTGTGATATCATTCACGAGGTCTAAAATCTCATGTGGGTAATTGTCACTGACAGGCTCTGTCAGTTCGGATTCTGCCTTTAGGTATTGACTTGCTGTGTAGTACATCTCTGTTCTGAACTCCCGTGTTGAACACTGTCTCTGTGGGTTTTCAGTCACTCTCTCTCTCTTCTGGCTTGCTTAGAAATTTACTCAGTGTTTCTACAAGTCTAGGGTATGATTATGCAAAATGTTCCATTCCAGATGAAAAACGAACTGTTACGCTTTAAGGTCGTTTTTAATTCCTACTCTTGCTGTATAGAAAGCGGGCATGATGTATAAAATAAACCATTTAATAGAATTTTTAATCTACAAGAGGAACTTTTAATTGGTCTTAAAAAGCAACATTTTGGTAGCAGTTGCCATAAGATCTTTGGGGGTTTTTTCCCCACTTCTCTGTAAAACTCTACTTTCTAAGTCAGGAACTTCTCCTATTTTTTTGTGTGTTGTTACCTAACTAGAGCAGATTTGAGTTAACATTTGCCTTAGTGTCATGTAGCCTTGCAAGGTAGGTATCTCGTGGTTTATTTTCTGCAGTGCTTTTGCATTTTTTTACAGTTTCCTCTGATTTTCTTTCTTTAAGACCTTACAAATATTTATTGAAGATGACTCATATTTGACAGAATATTAACCACTGTTTGAAGACTGCTTTTACTCGGGTTTCTCGCCTGCTAACCTCACGTAGCTTCCAGACAAAGTTGCAACTAGCTGAATAGCTTTAAGAGTTGTTAGAATGCAGAAGTGACTCCTACTCGCAATGAATATGCGGAACTGTCAGTGCTTTAAATCCTGCGGGTTTTGCCTCTGCCTCTGGTCTAAATTACTCTGATCCATCTCGCCTGATTCCACTTACATTTATGTACAGTACGACAAGAAAAAATTGTTTAGCCTCCGTGTTTCTTCCTTTCTTCAATTGCTTCAGTTTCTTCTACTGAGCATTCTGAGTCTAAAAGCCAAGGCACCCAGACTGTATTTCTCCCTGCACTTTCCTGCGTGAGGGTCTTTACTTTTTTCCATGTTCTAATTGCTCAAACCGCATGAGGCAGTTACAAGTTGTGAAATGCCCAAGGTACGCTTATGGGATCTGGTGATTTTAAAACACTCGTAAAATGGTTTAACCTTCGTTCACAACCTTGAGCTGCCTTCATTTTTACCTGCAGTTGGCATCTTCAGATGATGGCGCAGTCCCTATCGGGGGTGGCTGTAGAGTACCTGTGGTACTTGTGCTTTATAAAACAGCTGCTTCTCCAACCACGAGTTACCTGCCAGTGATTTTGTTGAGTGCAGTGATGCTGACAAAGTCACTGGTGTGTGACAGTGCTGCAGAATGAGGAGCACTGTTTGAAAGGGTGTTGCTGTAGCTTGTGTTGTGTTCCGCTCTCCTGATATTCTGTCAAATATGACCTCTGGCCAAATGGGGTAACGCAACAGGAAATCAAACACCTTATCTAATCTTGCTAGAAACTTCAGCGAATCAAAGTTGTACAAATGCTTGGAGTAGTGGGCCACAGGAATATAGTCTCTTGTACTGAATTTACCGCTTGTACAATGTATTGAAGTGTTTTCTATGTCTTCGTTCACCAGTTAAACTGTGTGGTGTGGTATGGTGTAACGCATTCTTGTCTGTCTGTCTGTCCCATTAAACTGTCTGTCAACTTGTCAGTCACTGAAGAATTAAGACTGTTGGATCACATTTCTTGTGCAGTAGGATTCATCACCAAGTTGTTTGGATCTCCCCATTAGTGGTACTCGTGTCAAGGCACCATATGTAGAGGTTCTAAAGAAACAGCAGATTTCTGACAGAGGCCGATTTGGAGGATATGTTCATTATATTTTTATTTCCTGCCTTCCAACCTTCTATTTTCCAACGTTTCACATACAGTCCTGCAAGACAGTTTGACCAAGGACATTGTTTCTTCCTAAGGAGGAATTTGTCCTTAAGAGAAAGACACTGTGAGATTCCTTCTGAATCAAAAGCAGTGATGTGTTAGGCTGAACTTGGTGATCTCAGAGGTCTTTTCCAGCCTCAATAATTCTCTGATTCTGTGTTCACAGAATCACAGAACATTAGAGATTGGAAGGAACCTCGAAAGATCATCTAGTCCAATCCCTCAGGTAGTTCTCATGAGGCTTTCAGTGTAACAGTAAGGCAAGACCTAGATTCATGGCTGTAGATAAGTTCTGTATAAACACAACTTCAGAGAAGCACGGATGTGTAACGTTAGACCACCAGGGTGTGCAGGGTTACGGCGAGCAGCTGTGGGTGCCACAGGGCTTTACAAGGGTGCCCTTTGGCTGTGTGGAATCATGGCCTTCCCAGTGCCTCAGCTTACACCTGACAGGAAATTTTCCTTGAGGCACAACGTTAAAACTTCAGTTGTAAAATTTGCATTTAGACCTTGGGCCATTCGGTTCACAGCAACGAAAATATTTGTAGCTACGAGTGAACTTCACCAGAAAGGTAAACGGAGAGCTGTTAATTGCATAGTTGGCAGGAGTAATCACAGCCTGTTCTCTAAAGCTCGAATGAATTGCAGGTGCCTCCATGAACTCTATAGATCACTCTTTTAGAGACTTGCCTTTCCCTAATCTCGTAACACTTCTGTCTTTTTGCTTTCATAGACCTTTCTCCTCACCTCTAGATTTTTAAGTTCCAGACAGCCAAACTTTTCTTTTATTGTTGCTTTAGATCATGGAGTTCATCGGATCCCTTCTATGCCAACGACAGAAGCATCTTGACTCTCTCCACAATGGACTCAGCCACTTGTTAACAGGGACATTTGTAAAAACCTTGTGGAACCCATGTGGTGCTCACACACCTGTAGTAGGTTCTGACGCGGGTTCAGTGCTGCATCCCTGCCCTAGAAAAGACTAGCATGGCTTCCAAATAGACACTGTGGCTTGTCTTGTGGGCTAGCAAAAATCATCTGGACAGGAATCGTTTCCGGTATTTTTTCTCATTAAATCCTCAAATTGCAGAATATATCGACTTTTTTATTATTATTATTATTTTTCCAAAGAACAGTCTGACCGTTTGATCTCTTTTTGTTCCCGTGTGAGCAGATCACAGTCCCACCCTTGATACTTGACACACGTTGCTGTAACACAGCGGCACAGTCTTTCTCCTCCCAGATTCCAGTGATCCAGGAAAACCGAGTTTGCCCAATGAAACCTTTTCACTTGTCATGGTGACCCTTCACTTCACAGACCCAGGTTCCTTTTGAGCTGTCTCTTACAGATGCTGCCTCAGCAGTTTGCCGATCAGTTTCGTTACGTCTGTGGACGCTTACTGTGTTCTGCGAGCAATCAGCTCAATGATTTTTGAGAGTTCAGTGCAATTCAGATGTTTATGCCGGTGTAGGAATGGCGATCATTAGTCATTGCTTTGAGAAACGCTGTTAACGTTGACTGATCCATCACTTGGAGTAACAAGGGTGTAAGAATCCACTGTTCCCCTAAAGTAAAACTCAGAAGCCACTCATCGCTTTTTGTGGCCCAGGTTTTGTTAAGAATCCTTGAGCCTGATGTGGAAAAATGCGTAAGAAGAGGTGGGTTGTGCACGAGTCTCACTAGCATAAATCTTTTGAATTCTTAAACCTTTCAAAGCTGGGGAATTTTTGCATGTTTTATTCTTTCTCGTGTATTTGTACCTGGTTACGTTGTACTCTGAAGGTACAATTAATGCTTTTCATTATCTTCATATATCTGAAGGATCTGAGACGTTGATGGCAATGTTTTGATACCCAGGTATGCCAATAAAAACAGATTGCACAGACGGAGCCTTGGATGGTGCGTTTTGCAGGTACATCGGCTGTGCCGGCGCGTTTGGGGCTGGGTGGCAGCGTCTCCCTGTTCCTTCAGCTGGGGTAACCAAAGCTGTCGGTTGTTACTGGAAGTGGAGCTAAAAACAGAGGTGCTGCCACCAGGGACATCCTTAGGGATGGGGGTTTTTATGGCCAGAGGCTGGTACAAATCAGTCTCAGACACTGAATTCCCATCAATAATTGGGAGAATCTTCCTTGAAGACATAAAGCTGGGTATGGAAACTGTCTCTGGGTGGAACAAACTGTGACGCTAAAGCAGACTGTAAATAACACCTACAAGGACTTCTTTGTTAACGTGTGCTAAGTGTGGCATTTGGGCAGAGCCAGCGTTAGCTGCTCTCACCCTGCCTGCCCCAGTTTCGCTGTTGGCTGAAGTGCTGGCTCCCAAGAAAATGACATGGCAGATAGTTTTTACGTCATGATTCCAGCAGACACCTCCTACCCTCGGGACGACATTTCTGTGAGTCCTGGGCTGCTGCCAGAGGAGTGTTTCCCTCTTGTTACGGTCATCCCAAATCCTCCTGAGCTCAGTGATCTGCAGCAGGGGAAGTGTTCAGGAGGTGCAGCTTTCCTTTGTCCACGTGCTCCAGATGGTCCTTGCCTGTGAGCAGCTCTGCTTTTGGGTTTTCTTGTCCATGCCTTCACCAGGTGCTCTTTCAGGTCTCCTACTGGAACTTTACTTTTGCATTCGTGACTGGAAGCTTTACTGTAAGCCACAGACTGCAGATACTGCTGGATTTTCAAGAGTTCATTGTTCAGGGCAGCGTTTTCTAGAAAAATCATCGTTACAAACTTGTTTGGAAATCCTTAGTGACTTGAATGTGCAATGTGCAATACCTGATGTTTCTGTCTCACCGGTAGATGTGAAGGTCTGCTCACACCTTGATCGAGAAGCTCCTAAAATTAATTGTAAAACAGAGGAAATACCAAATAAATGTAACACTTTTGCCTTTGAGACCAGGGTTAATTTGGTGTTCACAAGTCATAGCTGTATCCTGCTTCAAGCGCCTAAGTGCAGTGAAGCTTGGAGACTTCAGCTGTACCCCACACGGGGGATCTAGTGTACAAGTGTCAAGTGTCCAGAAGTTTAAGAATCCCTGAAGATTTGAGTCTTGAATAAACCACATAATAGGTGACAACACGTGACACGTTATCCTTTGACTTGGTCTGGGTGATCCTGCTGTGGCAGGGGGATTGGACTAGATGACCTTTCGAGGTCTCTTCCAATCCCTAATGTTCTGTGATTCTGTGACTGACAACCTGGTTCCTATGTGGAACAATAATCCAAGCGTCACCTCTCCAGTCCCCAGGAAAGCTTTTATCCCGCTGCACTGGATTTCACCCACTCCTGTAACTTCCTTTATGTATCACAGATAGAACATTAAATTGTTTTTAAAGTAATGATTTTCTTTCTAGTAGTTTCCTAGTGTCTGTACTGCCAAGGATACCGGGAAATAGACTTCAGTACTCTAGTCAGTTATCTGCTGTTCAGCTCTGTCTTGCCTGTCTGAGTCACAGCGTTTCACTTTGCAGAAGTCTCTGTTTGTCCTTGTCAGCCATAATCATCCGGTCAGTTTGTGTCACCGTGTACCCTCATCGGTCTGTGTGGTTTCTGTATTGAAATGTAAACCCTGGGTAATTCTGGTGGTAGAAGGCAGAGGCTTTGATCCACAGCCCTGCTCCAAGCATTTAGATCAGCTCAGCTCTGTACATAGCTGCACTTTGACTTCTCCACACAAGTGTGTAGCTTATATTTGCACAACAGCCGCACAGTCCTGTATCTGAAGAATAATTTGCGTTCATTATGTGTTTCTTTAAAACCTTCCATCTCCTCCCTTTCCCCTGCTTTCCCTTTTCCCAGTGTGTGTAAGGTTACCGAAGAAACTTGCATTTAAACAATTCAGGAAGAACTTAGGAACCCAGCTGTCTGCCAAGGTATATTTTTCTATTTGCAGTAAATTTGAAGCTGTAGTTTTTCATTTCGTTAGCACTGAGAACGGGGTCTTGCGTCAGGCCAGGTTGCTTGGTCTGACACGTACTTTGGATGGAAGTTTTTGTACTGATGTCGTAAAGCTTTTGAGATGATTTGCTTCTGGTCAAGGAGGAAGGGGGTTGTGTTATTTCTTTGACAGCTGAAGCATCTGAAACCATTCGCTGTGCGCTGGGCACAGTGTTAGAATTCTTCGTGAAGAAGACTGAACCAAATGCAGCCAGCATTCGTCTCTCTGATTTAGAGTACGAACGGCCAAGGGAGAACTTGCCATAGAGAGGAAACTGTTTAGATTTACCTCTTAGCCTTGAAATCCACGGCATGCGGCAGAAAAGCCCACAGTAGATGTTTGGACTTAAAGCCAGAGCGGTGCGTAGTCGCTCTACTATGCAGTGTCTGAAGCAGCACCTTCTCCACAGCCCCTGTCAGAACAGGATTGAGAACAGGGTTCAGTTCTCGTTCCGTGAAAAATGGGGGTTGATTTTGTTACTTAGAAAAGCGTAGTTGCCAAGTTTTCGCTTTTTTAAAAGGTCCAGTGAAAAAGATAAAGTGGTTAGACAGTCTGAGCTGTTCCACAAACTGAACTGTAAATACTCTGCTTAACATACTCTGTACTTTCTTTAGGGTTATGGGAGTCGGGGGGAACTGAAAAAATGCAGAGGCAGGAGTGCCAAGAACTTTGACCTTCCGTTTTCAGAGACATTTCTTGTTTTCTAGTGCAAAAGATGACTTGATCAAAGATTATGCAACTTAGAATGTGAACGAGGCCGCTATCGTATCCTACTGGAAACCTTTACTACTACTTTGAGATGTGGTTTTTTTAATGACAGTAGAAATTCTGTGTTGGAGAACTCTCTCATTTTCTAGTGTTAGAAATGTTTCCAGGCTGGAGTTAGTCTGCATTGATTTTAATAGTTTTATCTGATACTTCTTTAATTCGAAATGATAGAGTTGGGTGAAATACAGGGTTCAGAAGTGCTCCGTCATCATGTGCTTCTGAACCATTTACTTTGAAGTTCTCGTTTTCTTGGTGGGGAGTAAAATCTCTGACACCATCATCACTGCACTCACACTGCCTTGTTACAGGCACCGTTCAGAAGAGCTACTTCTAGAGCTGGGTGAACTCTTCACTATGGACTAATCTCAGCCTTGTTTCTGTTCCTTCAATAGTTTCCCAGTTAGACTGTTCTTTGCAGCTCTGGGGTTTTTTTTCCTGTGAATATTTTGAGTGTTGGTTGTTTTGTATGTTCTTTGCTTCTGTTGTTTGCTTCCAGCGGCATGATTTCTGCTCTCTATCGGGATGACTCGGTTTATAACAGGAGGAGGACACACGGGATGCTCATGGCTGTGTCAGCTCTTGCCGTCAGTCGTCTTAGAAGCGCATTCGAATCGGTATTTGCAAGGCTTCTGCTTTCATAGATTCTTACCTGCAGCTCAGTACTGCTCATAGAGGCATCAGAAATAACTTGGTAGAGAGACTTTGTATGCTGCCCAAGCTTCTGTGGCTTCTGTTGAGAGAGATGTTCTCACCACGTTGAAGTAACTTGCCTTCGCTCCGGCTGTTGCCAGCTCTGATGTTGTATTCCAATAAGTACCTACAATTGTCAGCACTGTAGCTGTGACTCTTTCTTTCTGTCGTTGTTGTTGTTTCCAGTTTGTATAAATGCAAAGACAAGGATAAAACCTGAGGGGCCACAGGCCAAAGACCTCTACAGGTAACATGAAGTGAAAGGAATTAACTGCCTGGCTGCTGATGACGCCAAGTGGGACTGTCTGAGAGGAGCCTGGGGTTCGTTTTTCCTCAGCAGCTTTAAGAGGAGATTGTTTCATACAGCAGCAGGTTCTCAACCTTTTTACCTTTCGGCAATGGGTTTAACGATAATCCATGAGCCAGGTAGTTCAGAAGGGTTAAAAATGAGACTCATGTTCAGGTATAAATAGGAAATTGTCACTGCAGCGAAGATTCTATTTTTACAAGTCCTAGTTACGGTCCCAGGAGAGACTCCAGGTCCTATGCACTCAAATCAATCCCCTAGACTCCAGTTTTTTCACTGAAGTGTGATCAAGTTCTGCTTCTTTTTTTGAAGAGGAAAAAACCAAACTTGAATGACATCTCTGCAAGAAGAACCTTTTTTAAGATGTTGATCCTTAATTTTAGGCAAATAAAGGGGCATCACCAACTGGAAACGAGCAATAATTAGTACAAAGAATTTTGGACCTCTGACACTGTGGCTGCCTCATGTTCTTTTGATTCTCTGACAGCGAGTCTGTGTGCTTGCTCCTTGTACAGCTTGGGTGGTAGAAGTTGTTTTAAAAATGGTTTATGAAAATTATATTTATGAAATAAAATAGTCACTTGTAGCTGAGTCATTGTTTTAATTACATCCTAAAGGAAAATATGCCAGCATCACCCAAGGCTTGCTGTGCTGGGGGGTGGCAGTGAGGCCCAACATCCCACTGCACAGAGTACAGACCCTCTGGAGGACTGACGTGAGCATTGAGAGCACAAAAAATCACAGAGTATCTTTGGCTGGAAGCGCCCTTCATGATTTTAAAAAGTCCCCACCTTTGAACCAGCACTGCAGGTCACCCCTAAACCACCACATCCCTCAGCACCATGTCCCTCTGCCTTTTAGATAACCCCAGGCATGGTGATTCTGAGACTGTACTGGGGAACCCATTCCAGTGTTAGGGAGAATTTCTTGGCTATCAAACAGTCAACTAACTCACGCTGGTGCAGCTTGCAGCCATTTCCTCTAGTCCTAGCACCTGCCACTAGTGGGAAGAGGCTGTTTCCTTCCTCACTCCAAACTCCTTTCAGGTAGTTGTAGAGAAAAAAAACCTGTCTTCTCTGAACCTCCTTTTCTCCAGGCTAAACAACCCAATTCTCAGCCACCCTTCATAGGACTTGTTCCAGACTCTCCAGGAGCCTCACTGCCCTTCTCTGGACATTTGCATCCACGTAGTGAGGGACCAAGAACTGAGCACAATGTTCAAGGTATGGCCTCTCCCTAGTGCTGAGTACAAAGGGGTGCTCACCTCCCTGCTGCTGAGGATGAAGGGGTACTCAGCTCCCTGCTGCTGGCCACCTGTGCACACAGTTGGCTCATGCTCAGCTGCCATCAACCAACACCCCCTGGTCTTTTTCCACTGGGCAGTTCTCTAGCCACTCCTCCCCAAGCCTGTAGCATTGCAGTGGGTTGTCGTGACCACAGTGTAGGTTCTGGCACTTGACATTGTTAAACCTCATACAGCTTCGATGAGTAAAAAAAAGAGTGGCTGCCCGGCCAATCCCAGAGCTATGAGCCTTCAGCTTCTCTAGCAGGAGGCTGTGGAATGCTTTATTGAAGGCCATGTAAACAACAGCCACTGCTTGTTCCACATACACTGGGCAGGTCACCTCATCATAGCAGGAGAGCAAGCTGATCAAGCAAGACTTGCCCTTCGTAAACCCCTGCTGACTGGCCAGATCCCCTGGTTGTCCTGCACTTGCTGTGGGAGCATACCTGAGATAAGCCACTCCGTAATCTTCCCTGGTACCAGGGTCAGACTGACAGGCCTGTAGTTCCCCAGATCCTCCTTCCAGCCCTTCTTCTGTTAAACTGAGACCATGAAGCCCAAGTGAAAACTTCCAGCCACAAGAAGGGTGTGATCTTTGGAGCAATGTAACTGCCCAGGCTTCAGGCTGAATTACAGGTTTAAACTCTGCTCCCTCATGCAGGTACTTGTCCATGTTGTTAGTACTGAACTAGTCAAGAGCTCCAGATTCTGACTGATTGGCAAGATGGTAAATTCATCCAACACACACCATTTACTGGCCTGGTGTGCTCTTTGAGAGGCCTGAACAACACCCTGGGTTTAAAAACCAAACAAACACTGTCCATGTACCACATTCTCACTCCACGGAGAGACTCCTGGCAACATCATTTCAATGAAGTATGAATGACGGAAGTTGTTTATTCAATGCATTCTTAAAAAACTAGCGCTTCTTAAATAAGGACTTTGCAGTAGAGATCACACTGTAAAACAGTTTTGAAGCAAGTCGTAAGTAGGGTAGACTCTTCAACCACAGGGAACCAAACACCCTGTGTGGTGTCCTCCTTCGCAAGCTACAAGCAGCAGCCACCTCAGCTCCACACTGGAGTCATCACCATTTAAAGTAAACTGCAGGCAAGGCAGAGGAGCAGTTCTGTTTTTAGGCTCCCCCAAGAGAAGAACGAACGTACCCGGGAAGTTTAGTTCAGCGGACAAGTATCCATCCCCTGCTTTAGTTTCACTTCACATTGTAGAACTGCCTTACAAATAACCACTGACACCATGCGGGAGAAGACTGAAGTCATGGCAATTTCACTGGAGCTTTATTGCCTCTGTTGGTAATGAGAGGGATTGTAAGAGTTACATTGGAACTTACAGAGATATGTAAATGATGGTTTTTTACTAAATATAATCTCGAGATGATTAAGTGTTTTATATCAGGGCACTTCTTCTAATTTTGTACATATTTCATGTAGAAAACAGGTTTACAAACGTCTTGTTCCGATGTTCCTCGGCTTTTTTTTTTCCTTGACATTTGGCAGAAGGAAACTGATCCGTTTCGGGGGAGATGATCAAATTGAAGACCTCAGCACTTACGAATTAAAGCAATCCAAGGAAGCAACTGTTCGCATCCTTCAAAACAGAACAGAAAAACCACACAACTATACAAAGGAGAAAACACATGGCCACAGCCGAGCACGTTTCCATACAAAAGAAAGATTCCTGTAACCAGGCATTCTGTCCTCAGAACAGCACCCTGCTCAATCAATGCTTCTTTCAGCTTCAGTCACTCACTCTGAAAAACTTCTGAAGACGCCATCAGAGCACAAACCACCCTTTTCTGCAACACAGTTAGTCCAAGTTCTACGTATTTCTTTATAATTACACAGTAATTATAAGCGGGTCGTACCAAACTGATGACAACACTATCTTGTTGAAAAGATCTTGCGTTCAAAAGGAAAGATTCTTTAACGCGATGCTGCCAGACCCCACCACACACTTCTGAGAGACAAGTCTGTCTTGGGATAGAAAGCAAGTTGGGTCTCCTCCCCAGAGCCAGCACACTTGAGATCAATCTGAAACTGTACCCAACCCCTCCAGACAGAAACCAGCAGGCACAGAGACCTTGTCGAGCTTTTATCTGCCATTCCACCCCCCACCCCAATAATTTTGAGTCCCCACTCATATTCACACAAAATGGAGAATGGAAATACTGAAAGCAGCAAAACACCTTCCAGCAGCTGGAGAGAGTCTGCAGTGGTTTCGTAGAGCTGTACTCTTGAAATCAATGCACAAATGTATCTCCTGATGAGGGCACTGCTGCAGGGCCACCCAGCCTCACAGGCAACTGCGCAAACCGAGATCTATTTTTGTAGTAGTCAGATTTCTCCTAAAACATTTGAGGCTTCTGCATGAAAGCGTCTGGCTGTTGAGTGCAAGTACCAACCATGCACTTCAGGAACAACTCTGGCCTTACCAAGGCACTATTCAGAGCACGGATGGGAACCTCAATCCTTGCTTGTAACTACAGTCCTCCTGGAGCGTGGTGTTTTCCAGCTTGTATTTATCACTTCATAAGTAAGTAAGTGAGGAGTCAAAGACCACGTTCATCACAAAAGCAGCTCAAGAGCTCTTGGAATATCAAAAATAAAGAATCCGATAAAACCTGTCCTGAACAAAACAACGATTTAGTTAGGTGCAGCAGACCGTAAGAAGTAGTGATGCTCAACACAACAATTTAAGCAAACGAATCCGGTGTAGGGTTTCCCATCTCACCGGGGCTTGTTTGGGAAAGCTTCACTCTTCATTTCCGGATTTGGCAACGACAGCGCTGTGTCAATGCAACGAAAGCTCAACACAGTAATTAAAAGATGGGTGTCGCCTGCAAGGGCAGTACCTCTGTATTAGAGAGGTTTCTCTTACTTGTCAGGACAATGGTTTCCAAACCTTGATTCGCATTGAACTCACCAGCTTCTTGTACAACAGAGCCATTTGTTTCATCACACCTCAACCATATAAAATCACACATCTCAATTTAAAATACTGTATTGTGTAGCAAACATTAAGACACCAACTCAGTACGTTCAAGTTTTCGATCTCCACAGAAATGAAAAACCTCTCTTGGACAGACAGACAAGCATTTCAAAACTGTAATGAAATCTGATTTCTTAGATACCGACCTAGAGCAGATTAGATTCTATCGTGACGCACACAGCTTATCTCAATGACGCTCACTGAAGGCTGACTAGAACATGAAACACGGGCGCTTTAAGTGCACAGGAGTTGTGTCATACTTCAACCGTCCGCAGAGGCAGCTGATGTACAATCAAACCATTCAGATGATAGGCACCTAGATTACCCCAGTATCAACCACCTCGGGTTTGCTTGATTATTTCCGTGACTGTTTTTTAACAGATACTCTCCACTCACTTGGACGATACCTGTACTTTTCCAGAAAAGAAAAGGAAAACAAAACGAATCGATCGGACCCGGTACACTTAAATATATCACCTTACAGGAAGTGCTATCGGACAGTCTTTGCAGCTAGCCCCAAGTGTATATTTAAGGATTCTTTTAAAAACTGTTTTGGTGTCGACCTGTATAATTCAGAGATGCCACAACAACAGTTGTCTGATGATGACCAGCGTTGTGCTTCAGGTGAAACCTCAACATAAATCATAAAGCTTCTAGGACTTATGGGCAATGAAACTAGGGCGGTCCACCAAAAAAAATTATCCATGATGACATCCACGATGTTGGAATTTTAACGGGCAAGAGTGGTCCAGACTAGAAGAAAAGCCCAAACCACCAGTAGAAGAATGAACTATGATATGGTCCAAGATGTCTCCTTAAAGGTTTGTCTCAACCCTCAGCCGTACTGTGAGGATTGATCTTCAGTTCAGTCCAGCCAGCAGAAATTGACTGTGCAATTCTCCACGTCGGGGATTTGTACAGACTATGTACACGCTACAAGGGTCCGTTAGTGCTACACCGTCGTACTTTTTGTCCCAGCAATTTGAGGACGTGCAAATTCCACAAAGTCGTCAATGAGAACTGGCCATGCCCCTACAAGAAAAAGAGACCGGAGCATAAGACACTCTGTTCCAAAAAGCTTCAGAGCTCTACATGTTACTCACTCTTCAGATTTACTTAGCTATGGGAAGTGTCAAGCAAAAAACCATTGTTGTTTGATTTTCTTCCTTGAAATTTAGCAGCTGGTTAAAGATTTCTGCTTCCTCTAAACCCAGTTAATATCCATCCCTTTTACGGGTCAGACTTCCCTCATCTGCCTGACCGAAAACAGAAATAAACAAAAGCTGACAAGAATTCTAGCTTGAGACTGCCCTGGTTTATGGCAACAGAACTGGATCTCCAGGATGGCAACAGCTGCTTAGAAATTGCTGAACTTTGGATGATGCTGTCTCTGCTGTAAGCAGCAGCATGTCTTGACATCCCAGAGCATCGGCCCTTGTGAGGCCTCACCTCGAGTGCTGTGTTCAGTTCTGGGGCCCTCATTACAAGAAAGACACTGAGATGATGGAACATGCCCGGAGGAGAGCTTACCAAGGTTGTGAGAGGTTTGGAGAACAAGTCGTGCAAGGAGAGGCTGAGGGAGCTGGGCAGGTTTAGTTTGGAAAAGAGGAGGCTGAGGGGGGACCTCACTGCCCTCTACAACTACCTGAAAGGAGGTTGTAGAGAGGTGGGTGTTGGCCTCTTCTCCTAGTAACTAACAACAAAACCAGGGGCAATGGGCTGAAGTTGAGGCAGGGCAGGTTTGCTTTGGATATTAGGAAGAAATTCTTTACAGAAAGAGTGGTGAGGCACTGGAAGGGCCTTTGGCTGAGTCACCATCCCTGGAGGTGTTTAGGAAATGCGCAGACATGGTGCTTCACGACCTGCTATAGTGGCAGGCATGAAGGGAGTTAGTTTGTGTTAGTCAACAATCAGGTATTTAGGTATTCAGGGATTTAGTGGTTTGGGTTTTTCTGGGAGGTGTGGGTTTGTTGTTTGGGGTTTTTTTGGTTGGGTTTTCTTTGTTGTTGTAGGGTATGGTTGGACTTGATGATCTAGGAGGTCCTTTCCAACGATGATTGTTCTGTGATTCACTACTCACTACCCGACTCTGTCCAGCTGTAACGCTCATCAAGCCAGGCCCGAACACAGCAACACATGCTGCCACAGCCAGCAGTAGGGTGTAACGCCCTCAAAGGCTGGTGTTACACTGCAACACCCTGCTGCATTCCTTATCAAGAGGTACTTAAAATGCCTGTTGGTACGTGAGACATATCATGGGCAGAGGTCCCCAGTCATGCACCTGGTGGTCATGTGAAGGTTAAAAACAATTGTAGGCGGGGGCTGGGTTCCTACCCCTCTAAAATGTTCTATTCCAAATCATTAACACACATTTTCTGCTTTCAATCTTTCTAAACTAAGTTGATGGTTGGACTTGATGGTCTCAGAGGTCCTTTCCAAGCTTAAGACTCTGATTTACTGTGGGCAGCAGCCCCTCTACTCAATGACAGGGGAATGAGAACTGTCCATAATTATGAAGTAACATTGTAGAAGTTTGCTCCCCTCTGCTCTGGAAGTACCTGAACATTATAGTTTCCTCCAGTCATTGAACTGATCTGCCGTCAGTAACTGAAGGTAAGTTAGCTGTTCTTGGCTACAAGGACTTAGATGAAAGATCAGAACAAAAGTCTACAAGAAACACATCTGGTAGGGTGTAACTTCTGTCTAGCAACCCCTGCATGCTGCTAGCTTCACTCGCATCACTTCACATCCCATCAGTAAATAAATCACAGCAACCAAACTCAGGGAATTCTCATCCAGAGGACCCTACAAAACCAGCTACTTAGCTGAACTAAGAACTGCTCTGACAGAGAATCTGTGTCTCTGAAATGGACAAATTAGAAAGAATTAGCATTTGAGCCCTGATGTAAGAAAAAAAGGATTTGAACATCTCCCTGATAAGGAAAGGCTCAGGGAGCTGGGTGTCTTTAGCTTGGAAAAAAGGAGACTGAGAGGTGACCTCATCAATATTTATAAATATGGAAAGGGCGCGTCCAGGAGGATGGAGCCAGGCTCTGCTCAGTGTCATCAAATGATAGAACAAGGGGCAATGGGTGTCAGCTGGAACTTAGGAGGTTCCACATAAATAGAAGGAATTTCTTCACAGTGAGGGTGACAGAGCACTGGAAGTGGCTGCCCAAGGGGTTGTGGAGTCTCCTTCTCTGGAGACATTTAAAACCTGCTTGGACATGTTCCTGTGCGACTTGGTCTAGGGGATCCTGCTGTGGCAGGGGCATTAGACTGGATGATCTTTCGAAGTTCCTTCCAATCCCTAATGTTCTGTGATTCTGTGATTTAATAAAAGCTTCAGCAATTTCTTTTAACCCATCAGTAACAAACCGATGCTGAGGACATCCATGCAGGAAGCTGTACTTGAACTTGAGAGCTCTATCTGAACTTCTGAGTTCTACTTGAACTGTCTAATCAGGTTGTTATTAGAGCTGTGCCAGAGCAGAACCCAGAAACAAATGCAGCATAAAACACAGTTAGAAGTTAATGAAAGAAAACGGAAATGTTTACCTTCCTCATCATAGTTAGACATGTCATCTGCTATCATTGTACTAAAGTCTAGAAGAAGGTTCCAGGTATCCTTCGGAATTGATCTTTTATGATGTTCCTGTTTTGATGGGTGGAAAAATCATGTTTAAGAAGTCAGTAATTTGAAAATCTTTACAGACATTAATTTGTACTGTCTTGGACACATCCATATCCCCAAATATATCAATCCTGTACACACTATGAACCACGTTATCTGGGATCTAGGTCTATAATCCATTTCCATCTACTCAAGAATTTAAACACATTCATCAATCAAGTTTTTGCTTACATAAATATTTAAACTTACCAACAAAAATTTGTTCCACAAGTCTAGAAATTTAAATCTTCCATTAAGTACTAAATTCCAGTAGGCAATGGCCATTTCTAAATCTGTAATATTAAAATATATGACTTTTAGAGACACACATTTCAAATACATCGTCTTCACAGGCAGCTGCCACTAAGATGAACCATATATTCATAAAAGTGAAGAGATTCATGCAAATATAATCAGGGATCCTTTACAGGAAGGCAACCATAAAGAAACTGTCATCATACAACTCCTGTAGAGATTGAAACTTTCACTTGAATACAGAGGAATGGAAAACTGCTCATATTAACATCTAAAATATCCTAAACACACAAGGGTGTTTCCAACACCCTTTGCTATCTAACAACAGTTAGAATTCAGTTAAATATTGCTGTCTAAGAAATACTACTGCCTCAGAAAGGAAATACACAGTAGGATGTTTAAAACCCGCCTGGATATGTTGGTCTAGGTGGTCCTGCTCTGGCAGGGGGATTGGACTAGATGATCTTTCGAGGTCCCTTTCAATCCCTAATGTTCTGTGACTCTGTGATTATCTGCCTTGTTTGGCTTTTTAATAAAATACGATTTACATCAAACTACCTTCTTCTGTCAGGTGATCCTGTCTGCAACCAGGTTTTCTTGTGGAAAGAAGAATGACTGTATAAGCAGATCACTGATGGGTTTTATTAGCTGTTGGTCTTTGTTTGGGTGAGGCTCAGCTTTGCTCAGCTTTTTGTTGATTTGGGGTGTGGTGTTGTTTCTGGAGTTTGGGGCTTTTGGTCTTTTTCTTCCCCAAAGGCTCCTCTTAAGTAATGGCTTGCTTTGAATCAGGACAACTGATAACTTTCCAGGAGCAAGAACGATCAACTGACTGCCTGTCTGGCAGCTGTGTGCTGCTGTTCTGCTGCAGCAGTTAGAAAAAGAGACCAGTTAGTCTAGCATTTAAGGAAAAAACCTCCCTGGTATTTGCCAAAGGCTAAACTAACAAGCAGGTCCTGTTTATTAGTGGTGTCTAGTAACATGTTAGCTGAGAAAAGAAAGTTATGTATGCGAGTTCTAAATCTCTACCTACGGTGGATCTCCACCACCAGGAATTAAGAAGGGCTCTGCACTGGGTAACAAAACGCTACTGACTGGGATCTGGCTGTGTTCAGTCTATCGCCGCAGACACGCTAACTCTCAAAGGCTACCTAGTTAAGTGACCTCTTTTTCACATAGCAGCTCTTATCTGCTTTGCAGTCTAGCAGATGTCTTCTAGAAACAGGCCTCTTGCTAGAGCAGGGAGAAGAGGCACATGGTCGGAAAAGGAAAAATCAAGAAACCAAGGAAACCCTCCCTTCCCCTAGATGCACAAACCACTTTAAACAAAGCAGAGAGAGGGGTTTATAGCAGTGAAATAATAGCAAACAAAACAAAACCTGAACTCTGCATTACTGGAAGGAAAGCAGGTGGTGATGGGGGGAGCTTCTGAATTGCTTAGTAACTTTGATATTAAATGTTGATCTGGAACAGCACACCCACATTATAACGCTCCCTCACCAAAGTGAAGAAGAGAAATTGTAGAGGATTTCCCAGCAGCTGCAAAGGCGTGTGATCTCAGACACAAGTGTGAGTTTTGAGAAGCAGTGACAGATGAAACTGAAGTCACTGTTCCTCAGGAAATAAGCTGTGTGTGAAAAGAACAACTTAATAAAGAGAGTAAAAGCTACATAGAGGTCTTGAACAGAAGATTCAGATACTGCAGCTTTCAGCTAAAGCTTTCTCAAACCAAATGGATGCAAACTTCAGGTTAAGCTTGTCGATCCCTCAAGAAAGAGATTAGTAATCTCAATTTTGTTTACTTGTGATGCGTTAACAGCAGGCATGGAATATTGTGTCCAGTTCTGGGTCTCTCAGTTCCAGAAGGACACAGAACTGCTGGACGGAGTTCAGTGCAGAGCCACAAAGATGATGAAGGGAGTAGAACACCTGCCTTATGAGGAAAGGCTGAGAGAGCTGGGTCTCTTTAGCTTGGAGAAATGGAGACTGAGGGGTGACCTCCTAAATGTTTATAAATACGGCAAGGGCAGGTGTCACGAGGATGGGGCAGGCTCTTCTCAATGTCATCTAGTGATAGGACAAGGGGCAATGGGTGTAAGCTGAAACAGAGGAGGTTCTACATCAGTATGAGAAGGAACTTCTTCCCAGTGAGCGTGACAACCACACAGAGCAGTGACAGAGGCGGTGCCCGGTCCCCAATGCTATTTATTGAGGGTTTTGGCTGATTTGGAGGTCCCTTTAGACAAGGAACCTCGGGGGAAGTAAGAGGGAGCCGGTGGAGGTCAGAATCCCTCGCGGGAAAAGCCAATTTTGAACGCAGTGGAGTTCCAGCCGGGAGATCTTTAAACGCAGCGAAACCAGAAGTCGCACTCAGACTGCACGGAGCAGTGACAGAGCAGCTGCTTTAGCCGCTTTTAGCCACCAGGGGGTTAAAAAAAAAGAAAAAAAATGGTGTCAACCTGGCAGTAGAGGAACACCAGGTTACAGTCAGCACTGCACATGGATGTGGGAACCCAAAAAGAGGTCCCACAGCAAGATGAGGCTGTGCAGGTGACAGGATGCAGGGAAAGCAACAGTGTCTCACTTTTCCCAGGCTGTGTATGCTGCGAGCACGTAGATTACCTGCGTAACCGAGCGGCACAGCTGCAACAGGAGGTTGAAAAGCTACAAATGGAAGTAGAAAGGCTCAGGAGCATTAGTGAGGCTGAAACAGAGGTAGACTGGTGGAGACGGGCTCTGCAGTCTCAACAACAACCAAATAAGAGCCAGAATCAAGGGGCCCCTGTATCCAGCACTTACAGATTGAGGACAGAAGCCCTAGTAGAAGGGGTGAGTGGAGGCAAGTGCAAGGCCATGGCAGAAGGCAAGCACCTCCCCTTGCCTGCCTCACTGAGAAATACATATGAGCCCCTACTGGAAGACAGCCAGTCTAATAAGGATACAGAGAATACACAACCTATTCTGGAGGTCCTTACACGGTCACGTAAATCGGAGAGTCTTCCAGTAATATGACAATCTCTTCCATGAAGAAGAAGGATCCTAGTTACTGGAGACTTGCTCCTGAAGGGAACTAAGGGTCCAATATGCAGAGCTGACCCACATCATAGGGAAGACCAAAGTCTACCCGGAGCCCAAGTCAGGAATATCACTAGGACACTCCCTAACCTGGTGAGATCAAAGAATCATAGAATTATTAGGGATCGGAAGGGACCTCGAAGATCATCTAGCCCAATCCCTCTGCCACAGCAGGATCACCCAGACCAAGTCGCACAGGAACATATCCAGGCAGGATTTAAGTGTCTCCAGAGAGGGAGACTCCACAACCTACCTGGGCAGCTTGTTCCAATGCTCCGTTACCCTCACTGTGAAGAAGTTCCTTCTGATATTTATATGGAACCTCCTATGTTCCAGCTTGCACCCATTGCCCCTTGTCCTATCACCAAACGACACTGAGAAAGCCTGGCTCCATCCTCCTAACACCCATCCTTCAAATATTTGTAGACATTAATGAGGTTACCCTTCAGTCTCCTCTTCTCCAAGCTGAAGAGACCCAGCACCCTCAGCCTTTCCTCGTTCAGGGAGGTGTTCTACTTCCATCATCATCCTTGTTGCTCTACGCTGGACACCTTCCAGCAGCTCTGCATCCTTCTTGAACTGAGGGGCCCAGAACTGGACACAACACTCCAGATGTGGTCTCACCAGTGCAGAGTAGAGAGGGAGAAGAACCTCTCTCAATCTGCTTACCACCCCCCTTCTGATCCACCCCAGGATGCTGTTGGCCCTCTTGGCCACAAGAGCACACTGCTGGCTCATGATCATCCTGATGGCCACCAGGACCCCCAGGTCCCTTTCTCCTACACTGCTCTCCAACAGGTTAGTCCCCAACCTGTACTGGTACCTGCGGTTGTTCGTGCCCAGATGCAAGACTCTACACTTACTCTTGTTACAGTTCATTAAATTTCTCTCTGCCCAGCTCTCCAGCCTGTCCAGGTCTCGCTGAATGGCAGCACAGACAGGTAGTGTCTTATCTTAAAATGCTTCTAGTAATGCACTGTTATTAACATCAGGGTTTCTTTCTGGTTCAGCAGAAATAATGGGGCAGGCTGCCAGGCTATCACTCACTGTCAGCATTTTAACAGCTCAAAATCTAATTAGTTTATCTAAAACTGCTCTCTGTAATGGGGATGTGCCAATTTAAATTCTGCGTGCAGAAATGCACTAACCCTTACTGTTTGAGTAGTAGCCACAGTTGGCATTGATGGTGCTCTGTGTGAAAAACATGGTTATTTTGTGCAAATCTGGAGGCTATTTCAGCAGCATTAAAAGTGTGATTTTAGAGTTATGATTTTGCCTATATGCACTGCAATTGTTTCAGCAGAGAATTGTGGCGTTTCTGTCCTTGCTATTTGATTTACCTTGATATATTTATGTTAATTTCTGAGGCGTTCTGACAAGTCAATAAAAACACGTAATTGTGACATCCACACAAACTGCTTACTAAGTAAAAATGGTTTAGAATTGGAGCGGAAAAGGGAATGTAAAAATTTTGGCTTTTGAAGTAATGTTTTCTGACATCTCTCTCATAAAGAGCATATGATTGTTCTTTTAAAGGGCCAGCATTTGTAATTTCCTGCTGTTGCCATTAATGTTTATAGCATGTGCCTATTCAAAATGTTTGGTTTGGGACTGCTCTTTAAAAGAAGTCTCACAGAGAATTAAAGCAAGAATGTTTAAGACAGTAACACTGTCAGTCTAAGTGTGATGAATAGTATCCCCTATTTTCAGAAATGAGAACATGTCTACACAGCCCTGGACTGTCAAAGTGAATGTAGGGAAGGGACTTTGATTCTTTTCCTTTGTCATATCTCAGACTCCTTGCTTTTCAGACTGAAAGTCCTAGATCATGAGAAGGCTTTCTGCTCCATTTCTGAGGGGAAATCTTAACTAGAATTAATCTTTCTAGGAAGCTTCCAAAATAACAACAGTAGTAAATTAGTTATGAGTACCCAGTTTGAAACTGGGTTACAAGAGGCTTGATATTTAAGAAGCATTGATTTCCTGCCTTTTAAGTTTTGAAAGCCTTTGAGATATGTAAATACAAATTCTTGCTACTCACTGAAAAATGTTGTCTTATGTCTTCACTTTGGTATTGAAAAACATTATCAAAATGATGTAGTGATATTTAAAGCCATGATCACTGTGATATCCACTTAATGTGTAAAATGACCATTTATCTATCAATACCATCATCCTGAGTAAATATTCTTGTCCATATGGTATTATTCATTCTGATTGAAGGGTTTCTATAAGCATCTAGGAAGAAAAAGAATCTTTATTTATATAATGAATAGTTAATTTAGTCAAGTAATGGAGAGGTGGACTGATGCACACAGACACATAATGTCAAATGAGCATGCTTACCTAAGTGTTTTCCTGAGTTTATAGTATAGTTCTCTTGGTTTCTTTTTTGCATCATTTCTTATTCCTGTTTTAACTTGTAATTCTTTTCTGTGGAACTTGTTGATGATATTTGTTTTTTAATTAGGAGGTTGGGGCTTTTTTTGAGTTGTTAGTATCTAAGCTAAAAGTGAGGCATTTGAGGTGTCAGTATGATGATGATATTAAACCACTCCTTTCAGTTAATTTGAGTCAGTCATTAACTACCATGTAGGGGTTTCAGTGTTAAATTTATTAAAAGACAAAGGGTAATGAACTTCAGACATGTTTTTAAAAGAGAAGTAAATCTAAAGGTCAGAAAGACAATTGTGTGAACTATCTTAATTTGCTATAAAATGTAGCCTATAAAGTTTCATAGTAATATTTGTGTTGAGCCCAAGAGTTTAACTTAAGCATTTGTTGCATCCAGACTTTATCACCAGCTTTCAGAGGCCAAGTCAACAGATCGACCAGGCAAGCTTGGCACCAGTCTTGGAAATGTATATATTACTTTGAATAGTAATAGGGGAGTAGATACATATGAGCAATACAGACCTACATATCAGAGTACTGACTGTATATCCTCTTCTGATGAAAAGGGGAAACTGAGTGGTATTTCTGCAGTCCTGTATGGACAGTTGAGAGAATCAGCAGAGCGGCCTCTAGATGTGGTCTAGATTTGATTTTTGTTTTCTTTTTCTGGATTTTTAAGATAGTTATAATACCGTATTGAATACCTTATTCATTTTGGATTCCCAGATTTCTTAGGGCTGCTGGAAATTCATGTTGTGTAGTGACGATAAGTTAGGAATTTCTTTACTGAAAGGCTTGTCAGGCACTGGAGCAGCCTGCCCAGGAGGGTGATTAAGTCACCATCCCAGGAGGTGTTTAAGATAAGCGTAGCTTTTGCATTGAAGGACATGGTTTAGTGGTGATGGTAGGGATAGGAAAGGGTTGGTTTCTTCTTACTCCATAATTTTGCTTGTCTCTCTAGAACTTTGATGTAATAGATTACTACTTAAGCAGGCTGCCTTTCATCCTTATTCAAAAATATATGAAAATTCATCTTAGTCTTCCTATAAAATGATTTATCCTTCAGAAATTATCTACAGGCTCACCCAAGTTGGCTGCTGCTACCTGCTGGGGAAATAATCACCTTGAAGAGGTGACTTTGTCCTTCATATACTGTTAGTTTGAAGCATCTTTATTATAATTACATTCCCTCTTCCTCTTGACCCACAAACACAGCAGCTGCTCCCAGTAGTTGTTCTTTTGTGAAGAACACTAAAGAAATGAGAGAAGCGTGATAATATGGCAAAGCCTTTAAATCACTGCAAGACTCATCAAGTCCATCTTCTTAGCTCATTTTTTCTTATTGCATTAGCTTGAATTTCTGAACAGAGCACAGCCCTGTCATCTACTATTCTAGTTGCTTGAGCAATTTTATTTTGATCTGTATGTTACTCTTCCATTGCAAATCACTCACATCTCCTCCTTTCAATGCCTAATGTAATTTGGTATGCTTCTAACTTGACTGACCTCTAATTTCATTTCAGGAAAATTTGCTCATTTCTGCTTTGCTCTCTGTGCTTAGTAATGTGCTCTGTAACAGGATTTTTGCATTTGGTTTACTTCTTTTCTAATGGTGTGCAGGTAGAGCATGTACCATATTCTCCAGGACACTCATAGAGTCCTGCAAAATGTGAGTCACACTAGGTATTTCTCTTCCAGTTTTTGGACTTTCCCCAACTCTGGTGGTTGTTACTGTACCTCTTTTCCCTGCTAACTTTCTGAAGCTGATATTTGCTCTTTACCCAGTATGTGATCAGCAGCCTCCTTCTGAGTTCTTCCTAATCTCTAGCATTACTTGATATTTTTCTGCATTTTTCTATTTCATTCTTGTGTTCTCTCTTCAGAAAGATGGCTGTCCCTTTTTCTACTGAAGCTCCATTTTCCTGGACAGTTGCTTTTCACAATCTTTTTACATTCCTTGGCTACGTATTCCACTACCTACTGTTGCAATTGCCACCACTCCCACACTGGGGCTTCAAGCCTTTTGTTGTAAATGCTCTTTTTAGCCATTTCAGTCGTACTTTTCAGCTCTTACTTGGCTCCTTTTCTCATTTGTCAGTGTCCAAAAACACTAATTCTGTTCGGATGCCCCAAACTTCGAATAGTCTGAAAAAAAAAAAAAAAATCCATCCTGTGTTTCCTACCTGTCATTAAAAAAAAGATGCTTTTTCTATGGATTGGGACCCCACTGAGACCCTTTTGTTTCTTACTAACAGTTTATTTTTGCCCTGGTTTTGAGATGACAAAGGAAAGAATGAAAATGCTTTCATACATCTTTCCTGGGTATTCCCCAAGTATTATTGATCAGGTCATCATCTTGGGTAATTCCATAGCTCTCAATCCCGTAGATTACATGAACACCTTTCAGCAAAGCAGTGAAAGTTTGTAAGTTGTCACTTTTATCAAAGCAGAAGCGAAAGGGCAGAAATGAGCTTCCCTTTTGTTTGGTTGTTTTCTCTTTCATCCTCTCTTCAACGTTGTGCTAGTGACAGGGTGGTTAAAAAGGAGCCACAGAAAGAAAGTCTGTGTTTCTTCCAGAGGTGTGATGGACAAAGAATATGTCCAGTCATAGGACCTATGTGACCTCTTCAGTCCCCTGGAAGAGGCTTGGACAGCTCCTAGATGAATGTGCTGTGCTGCTTCTGCTTAGAACTCTCTAGCAGTGTATGTGTGTTCAGGTATCTTGTTTGCCATTTTCCGTAGCAGGAGTTCAGTTGTTCCTAAAATCAGGATGTGACTCCTCTACAAGGTAGCTAATAAATGACTTTTTTCATTAAAAAGCTTTAAGTTAGTGATGCAATCCTTGTTGCCACCATTTAAACTAGAAAATGTTTCCAGCAGTGCACGTTATAAGTAAAAGACAATTTGGTCTAATCTCCTGGATAGCGCAGGACATAATAAACTTTCCTTTGTACTGAGGACATATTCTTAGTCTGAACAGCAGTGAACCTTGTAATAGTATCGCAAGATGAAATCTGGAGTCTTTGCTGTGTTTATTTTCAGTGCTTTTTGTCTTGAGAAGCCTTGCCCATCAAGGCTTTCACCAAATGACTGTTCCTTTTCTACAGAAAACATGTTCTTTTCTTACTTTGACTTTGACAAACCCCCAGACCTTCTATTTCACGGAGTCATAAAATGGTTTGGGTTGGAAGGGACCTTAAAGATCATCTAGGTGTAACCCTCCTGCCATGGGCAGTGCAAAGCTGGAGTCCCTGGTTGGGTTTCCAAATACACCTATTCTTTGTCACCAAGGGCTGCTGTGTGCTGTCATTCTAGTATTATTTGTATTCTGCACTGTACTGCTAGGGTCAGCAATGAAACATGATTATCTTGGGATCTAATGAAATAGTTTCCTGCCTCCTGTAATTCTCATAGTGGCTCAGACATTTAACCTTTCAACTCATTGGGACTAACCTCACAATAAACATACTGCTATGACAGCACAGCTGTCTCAGTTGTTTTCTGCACTTCCAAAAAGTAGAGTGTTTTTCACTTCTTTTACTTCTCTTATGTGATGGGTTTGGGTTTTTTTTTTTAACACAGCTCAATAAAATCCTAGTATGTGTTGAGTTTGGGTCTTTCATAGTATCTACATGAGTTTTATAGTAGTAAGTTACATCATGCCAGGTAATATCTGGCACATCTTTTAAAAACAATAATTCAAATATTTTTCTGTTCTACTACATCATCCTTTTTTTTCCCCCTTTATCATCTCTCTGTCATTGCAAGTGTATTTAATCAGGACAGCATAAGTGGTGCACTCTCCCTTAGGCATGGCTAGGCTGAGGTTCCAGATACTTGATTCCTTTCACTTTTATTCCTCTGATATCTCTTGGTATGTGCCTGTGTTTCTCAGCTCTGAGGTGGCATGTCACACCTGGCTGGCCCAGCTGAGATGTATTGTTGCTCCTGCTGAGCAGACCTTCACAAAATTGCATGTTAACAAAGTGAATTGAGTAGCCTTGGGAAAAAAACCTTATAAGTTGCTATTTTTAAAGCAGCCTAAGGATTTTATGCAGTCTTTTGAATCAAAAATCCATCTCAATTTCCTGGAGGGTTCTAACGTAATCAGCACTGTGTGTGATTAGGTGTGTATGTGTGTCTAAGCACGCAACAGTGTCTTGCTGTCTGTGTAATAAACAGCAGTAATGAATTCAGATTAGCTTTTTAATTTTGAACTCTGTCCTGTGATTTCTTTAAAGTGACAGAGCAGTATAAATCTCTTCTGGGTTGTGTGTGTTGTCAGCCTTTTTTGATTTGCTTTGAGGCAGAGACGTATGATAACATAATTTACTAAACATATTTGATTCCATTCTTCTTTCCGTTATTTTTTTCCTTTCAAGCTGTGTTTTATGAAATCACATCACAGCTTCCCATGATGTGTTTAGCAGTTTATGGAGATTTGCAATTCATCCTGTAAACGGAAACCAATGCTTGAGAAACTCTTGGAGGTGTCTTGAATCACTGAATGAAACAGCCTTTTGTGCAAAAGGAATAAACCCTGCCGTACAGGACCAGCTCAGAAACCTGTGTTGTGGGGAAGCACGGTACAGAGGTGACTGTGTAACTTGGTACAGGTGCAGCCTGTGTTGCCTTGGCCAGTGTTGGACTCAGTGAAGACAACCCTGCTGGCTCTGGCAGAGCATTTTGACATTGCTCTGCCATTTGAGGACTTTCGTCAGCTTGAGCACAAGGTCATGCTTCCTGGACCTAACAGACTCAGCCTTTTTGTTTCACTAGCAATCCCATGGAAAACTTGAAGTGCTGAGAAACACAGTGCAGAAAAAGCTGGGTTAAGCTGCGTTCGTTGGGCAGTATCTGGCAGAGCTCATGCATTCTGGTTCACTGTGGTCCACATCCTACCCAGGCTGATGGTGCTGTGCTGTATGAGAAGCTGCTGCTGCTTTCGTAGAGATTCTGGTTAATGGGACACTGCACAGCTGTACAGAGTGTGGCAGTGTTGCTGTCCCACACAGCTGCTCTTACAGAATTTTCCAGTGTGTTGAGAAGCACACATCCTTCCAGTTCCCTGGGGTCATTTGGGTGAGATGACTTTTATTTGTTCTGTGATTTCTCCTTTTATGTATACAGGAACTTGAGAGTGGTGAACTTTGACTTACACATCACTGCTTAGATTTTATGTGGAGTTACTACTGTCTTGAAAAGATTGAGTTCTAGATTTCTAACACTATGTTTCCTGCACTTATAAGATGTGGTTCAGAATTTCAAGATGTTTTGTAGGTATATAGACTTAAAAAGCCCACACACCAACAACAATAAAAAAACCAAAACAAAAAAACCAAGGCTATCAATTATTTCTGGAGTTGCATTAAAGTGGAGGTTGATCAGGAGCACTGTGCCCCCTTCTGATGTTAAAATACTTAAATTAACTGACATGTCTTTCCAATGGCCCTTATCCAAGTGGTGAATGGGAATCAGGCATCCCCATAGGAAGCTTCAGCATCTCTGTCAGATATTATATTGTAATAGTATTTTTTATCTAATGAATCATCAAATATGATTCGATGTAAATTGCAAATGTAGATTAGAAATGCACTTCAAGTAATGAAAGTGTTCCATAACACAGAGTATGAGAGGCTAACAGTCAATGGAAGCTGCTTATGACAGCTTGTTTTGCACTCAGGAGGTCCTTGTTCTTTCCAGAATTTGGTAAGGCAGGCACCCAAGCACCAGGTTAAAGCCAGTTAACCAAGTTACTCAGTAAAGGATAGAAATTACAGAGTGATAGTAAAGTCTCATCTCTTCTGGTTCTGGGACCCTGCCTGCTGTGTCAGTGGGTGAGCTCTGGGTGGCTCACAGCATGCTGTGTCATTTCCATCCATGGTGAGTGTCCCCAGCCTTTCTGTTCATAATGTCTTACACCATTTTGGTCATAATATACATTCATCCACCAGTGGTAACAGTAATAGAATCGTAAAAGGTTTAGCTTAGAAGGGACCTTAAGAATCATCTAGTTGCAACCACCTTGCCTTGGGCAGGGACACCTTTCCCCAGACCAGGTTGCTCAGAGCTCCATCCAACCTGGTCTTGAGCAGTTCCACGGAGATAGTCAAATTTGGCAGGTGGAAAAGCTTTGGAAGAGCTCCTTGGATAATATGCTCCATTACCTTTACATTGGTGGAATTCTGGTTCTTGGTCCTGTTCTTCATTATCTTTAGCTGGGTTTGTTCTTCACTGTCTTTTATGTTGTATCACTTGTGTGTCACTTTGTAGAAAATAACTGCTAACTTTCCTTTAAATTCCTGTTCTGCTGTTTGGTACTGTGTGGGTGTGAGCACATGGACCAAAGTACACAAATACTTCCTTTTGTACTTAATTTCTACTTATCTTAATACTTCTGAATCTCCTCAGAAGAGTAGGAGATCATTCACCTTATGGTGATTTGCGGAAGTCACTGATACTTGTGTTCAGGTGTTACAATGTGCAAACAGACGTTGGATTTGTACTGGGCTACATGTCTTTACAGTTTGCTAAGTATTAAGTGCTAAGCCGTACAGAAGCTTCCTTTCTGGAAATGAAAAGTAAAGCTCCAGCATCCGGTGCCTCAACAGATACAGCTTGCTAGCTAAGCACTCCATTACTGGCTGTTGGTGGGGGTGTTCTTATGTCTGCATTGCTGATCCTCTGCTCTGTGGCAGTGCAGGTGTCACTGTCGTGGATGGGTGTCAAGGGAGGAAAAAAGTCTTCCTGTTCCATGAAAACTGTTGTTGTGAGAAGGAAGACTCTAAAGAGGAAATTCCAGTGGTGCTGATGGAGTCAGTGATGCTGGTGGAATATCTGGAAAGCATCTCTGAAAGCAGGAATGCTTCTGAAAAGCTCCAATTGACAGGTTTCACTGATTTTCAAAAGATAGATGCTTAATCTGTTTGAAGTTTGCTTGCAATTCCCATGTGAGCAGTGACATTGTGTTCTGACTTCAGATTTACTGTATCATCCAGGAATAAATACCCAGGGGTAAAATCTGGATACAGTGAAAGCTCTGGGTACTTTCTCAGTAGAAGTAGATAAGCCTTGGATACTTGGTTTGTTTATGCAGTTATCTTAGAGTCTGGACAACAGGTCACCCTGACACAAACCTGCTGACAAATCAGAACTATATTATCCTCTTAAAATTGTTACCATTTGCAAATCGCTTACTGGGAGACAACTTATTTCACAAATTGGAGTTTTTGTCATTAGGTGGTATTGTGTATTTAACGTAGCGTCAGAGAACAAGGCTGAGAAATGCTTAAGACTTTGGCTGAGGCAAAATGAGCCCATCCTGTAAAGCTGCCTGCAAGCTTGGCTGTTGACTGCTGATGCCTGATCTCCCTGGTTTGTGTGTGGTTTTCAAATGCCTTCTCAGAATCAAAGAATTAAGACCTCATGAAGCCCAGCTTATGACCTAGTATCACCACAACCTAGACCATGGCACTAAGTGCCACATTTAGTCTTTTCTTAAACACCTCCAGGGATGGTGACTCCACCACCTCCCTGGGTAGTCCATTCCAATGGCTCTTCACCATTTCAGTGAAGAACTGCTTCCTAACATCCAGCCTAAACATCCAACCTAAACCTCCCCTAGTGCAGCTTCAGACCATACCCTGTTGTCCTATCACTAGTTGCCTGGGAGAAGAGCTCGACCCCCACCTGTCTACAACTTCCCTTCAGGTAGTTACAGAGAGTAATAAGGTCTCCTCTAGGCTAAACAAGCCCAGCTTCCTCAGCCTCTCCTCATAAGACTTTCCCTCTTGTCCCTTCACCAGCCTCATTGCTCTCCTCTGGACCACTCCAGCGCCTCAACATCATTCTTGAAATGAGGGGACCAGAACTGCACCCGGTACTCAAGGGGAGGCCTCACTAGTGCCCAGTACAGGGGGAAAATTACGTCCCTAGTCCTGCAGGCCACACTGTTCCTGACACAAGCCAGGATGCCACTGGCCTTTTGTGCCAACTGACACACACTGCTGGCTCATGTTCAGGTGGGTGTGAACCAGTTCTCCTAGGTCCCTCTCTACTAGGCTGCTCTCCAGCCACTTATCCCCCAGTGCTGCATGAAGTCATTGTGGCCAAAATGTAGACCCTGCACTTGGCCTTGTTAAACCTCATAGACCTCTGCCCATTGACCCAACCTGTCCAGATCTCTCTGCAGCATCTTCCTGCCCTCCAGCACATTGACACTACCCCTCATCCAGGTCATCAGTAAAGATGTTGACTAGAGCTGGGCCCAGTACTGATACCTGGGGGACACCTCTTGTCACTGGACACCAACTGGATGCAGCACCGCTCACAACCACTCTGTGCCCAGTCATCTATCAAGTTTTAAACCCAGTGGAGGGGGTACCCATCCAAGCCATAGGCTACCAGCTTTTCCAGGAAGGTGCTGTGGGAGACTGTATCAAAGGATTTGATAAAGTCTAGGTAGACCACATCCTTCTTCTCATCCACTTGGTGGGTTACCCAGTCATAGAATGAGATCAGATCGGTTAGGCAGGACCTTCCTTTCCTAAACCCATGCTGGCTGTGCCTGAGCCCCTGGTTGTCTTGTACCTGCCACTCGATGGCACTCAGGATGATCTGCTTCATAACCTTTCCAGGCACTGAGGTCAAGCTGACAGGTCTGTAGTTCTCTGGATTCTCCTTCCAGGCCTTCTTGTAGATGGGCATCACAGAGGCCAGTTGCAGATATACAGAGGCTTCTTTTCTAGGAAAACTGTCCGGTACCTCCAGCAGTGAAATTCACTTTGCCTTCTTCACTGCTGTTCGTCATGGGCAGTGTGTGAGCCTTTACGAGCATAGAAGTGGTCCCTAGCTGAATTAGGTCTACTCCTTCTACTACTGTGTGTTGCTTTGCATTTAGTAGCATGCTTTTATTTTGCTTTTTGATTACCCAGAGCAGCAAAAGCTTTCTGCAACTCTTCTCAGTTATTGACTCCTGCTTCCCTGAACAGCATGCTATGGGATGCTCCATAGTGTGAGTGCTGGGAATGGATCTCCTGAGAAGCCCATTCGAATGAATTTATCTCTGCAGGTCTGTGCTTGAGTCATGTTGCAAGAACTAGTCACAGTCAGTTTGGTATTTGCAAAATGGATCCATTATGCTCAGACTGCTGAGGACTGGGAAAAGTCATCAAGAGATGCTTCTTTTTGAGAGACAGGTAACCTCCCACTCTTCTATAGTTTTTATACACAAAAGGGTAGAAACCAGTCTCTTGAGAGGTTCATTGAAATATTCAAAGAGGACTGCAAATTGCTGGAAAAATAGCAGTTACGTGGATTAGGATGTGTTGTAGTGTTCACCTCTGGACATACTGATTGTAGTCAGTTCTTCTGGATTTGGGGACTCCGTCTAGCTGCTGATTCGTTAAGATAGACAAGCCATAAGGGCATATTTTGAAAAAGTTTGAGAAACACGAAGAAGGGCAGAACAAGTCTTTATATTTGTCTTTAAAAGTCACTTCAAGGATAAGATACTGCTGCTTTGATTATCATAGAATGGTTTAGGTTGGAAGGGAACTCAGAGAGCATCCAGTTCAAACCCTCTGCCTTAGGCTGGGACACATCTTATTAGACTGGGTTACCTAGGGCCCCATCCAACCTGGCCTTGAGGCCAGCCTGGTCTCTTATCTGAGACCTTTCTTTGTGTCCAAAATGTACCTTAAAGGAGATAGGGGTTTTTTCTTCTCTCTGAAAATGTGGAGTGCCACAATGCACATTTTAGCTTTGAATTTCTTTTGTTTGTGTGACAGAGAAGTATTCTGACCATAACTTCTGCCCAAGAGGTGGCATTTTACAGTGCTTTGAAGACAGGATTGTTGTATTACTTGTTCTTTTGCTAAAGGAGTTACCTGTTGTTAGAGAAGATCATTCATTTTACTGCTTGGCAAAAACACGACCACCTTGTGGTATACTCAGAATACCTTGGTTTAGATCACTGCCTTTTGTAATTGAAAGAAAGGGAATAAAATATTAAAAGAAGAGGATCTCAATAAAATAATAGTCAGTTGCTTCTAGTATATATGTGAACACAGCTAAGTGTTTTGCAGCAAATGCAGTTACCTTCTGTTATGGTTTAGAATTATGCAACTACCACTCTAGTGGAATGAGGAGGAGAAAAACCCCAAAACCTCGAGGGTCAAGACAAAGGATATGGAAGGCTCACTCACTCAGTTATGGTCATGGGCAAAAATAGAAGCAGTAATGTAGAATGCTGTTGGTATACTTCATGGGTTTTATTATTCACTAGCAACATGACTTTGCTGAGGTTGCTCCTAAAATGGAGTCCTTTTCTATGGAATTGGCTTTGTATGTGGAGAGCTAATGTGAAATAGCAAGAATGTCCCAGCAGGCTGACCAACAGCTCTCAAAGAGTTGGATGTTGGCGTGTGTTCTTTGCAGCTTTATTCAAGCAAGCGTAGGAGAAGAAATTGCAATGATCTCAGCCATTTCTTAGTTAGAAAAGCATTCAGACAAGCAAAAAAAAAAGTAGTAAGTTTTAGTTAACATGGGATTTTGCTGTTTACTGCAAATGTAGTAGACCCTCTGTGGGAGGGATGTTCCATCTCAGACTTCAGATATGTTTTGTTAAAAAAGTGAATGTTGTTGACAGTCTTCCATGTTCTGGTCATGCTTCTATTGGTTTCAATTGGAATTTTGTAATAGCTGGGTGTTGTTCTGATAATAATACAAAATCATAAAAATACCAGTATAGACTTTGGTGCAAATTTTTAAACCACCTTCTGTTTCATTAATAGGGTGTGAATTATTTTATTTCTAGAAAAAATGTAATTATTGATCATTTTAATTTTGAATAGTGCTGCTTTATAATTACCAGCGTGAAGCTAATTACTTGTATTGTAGATAAATGGTGCTTTTTGTTACCAGTTTCCCCTTTCTTGTGTTTTCTGTGCCTGCAGGGAGTGCTTGGGATAGAGAATTCAAATCCTCATCTAGAGTGCTGTTAAAAGCAATTACATGGAAATTCTTCTTCACTCTCCTTTTGCGGAATTGCTGATAACAATGTGGGTTCATCTTGAATGTTCGTTTTCATGGTCTTGTCTATAAATATTTCCTAACCATCACATTTAGGAATATTTCTATTCCTTATTTATAAAAACACAGTGTGGTTGCCCAAGGCCTCACACTGTGGCATATTGATTGAAATCAGCACAGTGTGTACTGGGACTGCAGAAGCACGGCCATGTCAGTAGCTGAGGTGAATGTAAATGCTCATTTCTTCCAGTATTTTCAGAAGCCTTTGTCGATTAGCATCAGATATATGAATTTTAACAGCCCTGTAGGGATCTCCTGAAAACAAACATAAGACCCCTTTGTGCACACTTTTATCCAAAGCTTCCTTGGGGAAAAGACTATAAATTGTTGACTTTTGTCTTACTGCACTGCATCTCTAAACAGTCTCAGAATTACTTGTATTTTCCTTTCATGTGATCTCCTCAGTATTTGTGCAGTAGATAAAATCTCCAACACTTTGGTGTGCATATTAAATTGCTTATGCAGGTATTAACTTCCATGACTCTACCATCTGTGCCAGCATTTGCATTATTATTCAGTTAAGATGGTTATGTAAACTAGTGATCAGAATTAAAGTGACATGCTTTCAGGTTTAGGAGGTAATAAAATGGCTTCTTCACATATAATTTATGAGTTCATCCTATTTACTGGCATTGTGTTCATAATAACACTATATTGTCTCTTAGATCATGAATGGGAGTATAACAGTCCTTTTCAGTGTAGCAGATGCTGTCCTCTATCGTTTTCAAACAGAAAGCTGAGCAACAATTTCCTTAAAGTCTTGTGAAGGGTCTGTTGCAAAACATGGCAGCTGGTTTTGAGGGAAGGGCTAGAACCTGCTCAGCCTTACCTAGAAAGGATTTCCTTGCAGACCTGTGTCTGCTGCTGGTTGCTCCTCAGCAGAAAAAGGTCAGAGAACCCTAAGCTTTGGTTAATGTATTGTGAATAAAGACAAAAAAACCCCCAGTAAGCATAACCCCCCACACACACCAAAACCTCCTGCTTATCTGAAAGAGAGACTTGCAAGTGACCAAAAGAATATCAAGCGATAAACAGGCATATGACAAAATAAGGCCTGATCCCAGTTACCTGTCTATAACAATACATCTCCACCTCTGGGGCCAGACTGGCTTTCACCTGAGAAATATGATACCCTCTTGGATAATCCCAAACTGGTGTTTTAATAGTGTGGAGGCAACTAATGCATAATTCATTGTGCTTTGCAGCAAGTTAGCAGCTGGAATTGGTAATCATTTGAACAGGTTCGATGCTGTTGCATTATACATCAGAAAAACTACACTAAGTGTCAAAGCTGTAAAGGTAGGCTGCCTGCTTGACCTGATAGCAGTCAGGTCTAGAACATTGGATTTCACAGACTAGAAGAGTGGATTTCTGTGCAAACTTTGGAATTCCTGGCTCTGCGGGTGGCTAGTAAAAATAAAAATGAAACTTGGCAATGTTATTCTTCATTACCTGCTTATGTTTTTTAGCTCGTCTTTTCCATACGCATGGCTTTCTACACCTAAATTAGACATCTAGCTTGTCTTTTGTCCTCATGTCACTCACTGCACATTAGCTTTAGATGTCTACTTGTCGTAGAAATATTCTTACAGTCGTATTTTTCTGTTTCTATCTTACAAATCTGTGCCCATTTTATTCACTGCATTATTTATTTTATACTAGTTTACTTCTGACACTGGAACTTCCATCTGTGGAGTGGTTTAGAGTTTGATACCAAATGGCCTTTTCCTCAAAAGTTACCTTTCTCCATGAGAGACCTATTACCTGTGTGCGCCATCCTTTCTTATGTACTTAAGTACTGATCATTATTTTATCATTCTCAAACTTTAAATTTTAGGACACCCCTTAAAAGCCATTATACTGTTATATGATGCTCAGATCTCAGAATACATATGGCATCTTGTTACTCAGCTTTTATTACTAACTTACAGCACATATGTCTCCTAACTTAGTCATAGAATCATCAAGGTTGGAAAAGGCCTTCAAGATCATCAAGTTCTGTTGTCCATCCTACAGTCTCTAACCACTAAGCCATCCCCTGAAACACTGTGTCTGTCCATCTATTCACCATTCTCTGGTGCAGCTCGACCCCATTTCCTCTTGTCCTGTCACGAGTTCGTAACGAGAAGAGGCCAACACCTGCCTCACTACAACCTTCTTTAAGGTAGTTGTAGAGAGCAATGAGGTCTTCCCTTAGCCTTCTCCAGGCGGAACAGCCCCAGCTCCCTCAGCCTCTCCTCATAAGGCCTGTTTTCCAGACTGCTAATCATCCTGTCAAGAACATCCTTCCAAGCAAAGTCTTAAGAGAACTGATGAGATTAGTTTATCTCAGTGAAATTCAGACTGTTCTCTGTTAGGACAGTCTCTGTCAAAAGAGTAAATGTGCCTTACTCTTTGTAGCTGATTGAATTCATTGTACCTACACCGGGAGGGGAATTCTCAAGGGAACAGAACCTATAAAGGGCTGTACAGCCTCCTCTGAGCCCTGTCCTGAATGTGGAAGGTGGTGTGATTTTTTTTCAAAAAAGCTCTACAGTGTGATTGTTGAAACTAAGAGCCTCCAAGGGACCAGTGATTTCTAAGTGGTTTTGATGAATAGCCGTACCAAGCAAGGCAACAGCATACTGAAAAGAACTGTGGTAAGAAAGTAGTATGTCTGCAAGACATGGTTCAGGAGCCATTCGGTATACTATCATAGAAACCCACAGGTGAGCGTATTGACCACCATTCCTACCGTTACAACCACAGATCTTTGCTTCTGCTGTTACTTCTTCATGGCTCGTTCAGAGAACTCCGTAGCATATGTTGATGTACTTGTCAGAATCCAATTGAAAAGATGGACTGACATGGAAGAGCCTAGCTCTGCTTTTGCTATACTGGCATTACCTGAAATTTGCTTTAGGGAGAAGCTGGTGTGAGATACTAGGATAGGTGACAAAGTATTTTTAGGCAGGAGCAGCATCTCTCCAGGAGCCAAACTATATACTTTCCCCTATAAATGTCTGAATCATCCTCAGTGGTGAATATTTGCTCTGTGTTTGCGTGATACTTCCTCCTCTCCCTCAGCATCATGTGCTGTCAAAGGAAAACTGTTTTCTTATGCAGGCTTCCACAGCAAGCTATTACTTTCCCAAAGTACCCAAATACAAGTGGCATCTATTTAGCTTGCAGTCCAGGTTGCCAGCTTCTCGTGTTTTGAGCTTCTGCTTTTTCCTTCCATAGCTGATGCCAATGCCAGTTGAATCTGGTTCTCACATATGAATGCCTCTATTTGTGCCAAGGGCTCCTCCAGTTCATATCTTACTCATTACTGGCTTTCACTGAAGAATTTCCCAGCTCCTGGGGACCTTTTGGCTTTTTACTGTCCAACATGTTCAGGATGTAATTGTGAAGGCTGAGGTGGATTGTTCAGGCCTTCCGGGCTGCTAGTTGTGTTTGCTGGCCATGGTGCTCCTGTAGAATGGTGTGAGATGTATCCATAGCTGGAAACACACAGCTTTTGTGTCTGTTATAAAGTTAGTTGGCCTGAAAAAATTTTTCCCACTGTAGGGATGGTGTCAGTGAAATGAGTAAACACAGTTAATTGAAATATTTATATCGTAGCAAGGTATTTTTATAAGGAAGTAAACATGTTAAGCAAATTATTATAAAATAAAACCAGAACAAATACCTGGCTACCAGCTGAGAGGTATTGACGTGTAGCTTAATTTAAAAATGATCAGTCTCATGGAAGTCTTTAAGTGGGTATGTCTGTTTTGTTCTATACAGACCATGAGGTACTTTTTGAAGCAGTACTTTTTGCTTGCTTTTTAGTTAAGCCATCCTGTACATTCTTGTTGCATGGATCTGCATAACTGCCATCAATATGGAAAGAGAATTATGCTTCCTGTGTGACTTAGTCTAGGTGATCCTGCTGTTGCAGGCAGATTGGACTAGATGATCTTTTGAGGTCCCTTCCAA
>JAOXOE010000702.1:11919405-11948902 GCA_028565055.1 Phoeniculus purpureus | reverse complement strand
TAGGTGATCCTGCTGTGGCAGGGGGATTGGACTAGATGATCTTTCGAGGTCCCTTCCAATCCCTGATGTTCTGTGATGAATGCAAAAGTGGTCACCATCAGTCAGTTGAAGGTAATTCTCATCACTGGGATAAACTAAATTCACAAGTTGTTAACATAGAGTGATGTGATCCTAGTTAAGGCTAGCATCTCAACTACACCCTGTAGAAATCAAAGTGCCTTCTGGCTGTTGAACACTATGGCTTGAAAGAAATGTTTGTTCTCTCATTTTTGCTATTTTGACCAAACAGTTCTACAGTTTGTTCATTTAGTTCCCTCAGAACAGTGGTGCTTCTGTCTCTATTTTTAATAAGTGATTCTTCCACTTCACCTGTTACACTAATCGAAAATACAATCAGCAGAAGAGCTCAAATAATGAAAAGGAAAAAACAAGAGTCAGTGAGCTGAGGGGTGAAAAAAAAACCAAACCCCAAGATATAGTTAGGTACGTCTTCCAATGGCATGAGGGCCAGGAAACGAAATCTATTTGTATTATTCCAATTTTATTTTGCCAAGACATTTGTGACCATTTGTGGTTTTACAAGAGACTGTACAAGTAAACTTACACAGAAACCAGTTTTACAGCTTAACTTTATCCTGAATGTGGAAATTCAGCTCAGTGCTACAAATTCTAAGCAGTACAATGATGTCTTTAATGTAAGGCCATAACCCACTGTATTTACTAAGAACTGCACACTCTTAGTTAAAGAATAAACCTCCTCTCAAAAAATATTGTGTTCTACATTAATGATGCAGATACTTCTATGAATATGAACACCTTAAATTGACATCTACCTTACACAAGAGATGTACTTCACCCCAAGGGTGGTTATCTTTCATATATATTAGATCACAATACATCTTTCAACTTACTGCTTTAATCAGTCATTTCCCATATTTAGAGATTGTATTATTTTGATTCATGAGTAAGAATACATACCTAAACCTTTCTGTCCCGGATTCTTTGCGAAGTTGAAAGTAAACTGATAAAAATCCTTAAATTTTCCTGGCTCTTTTAATTCTTGTTCCATTTTAGGAATCTGGGCCTTCAGTTTTTCTATGCTGTCACATCTGCATTTTAAAAAACATGTTTATTTGTCTATTATTCATTTTGTCATAAACATAACGTGGAATACAATTACCAAACCAAAATTCAGGAAGCCTTTAACTTATCTGCACCCCTACAGGAAGTGAATTTCTTTGTTATTTCTTCACATTACCATTTGCACATACTAGTAAATCACATTCTAACATCTGCAAGATGTTTAGAAAAATGTGATGGACTATAACGTTCTCACAAGGCAGAGAAAACCCAGTTATACTAGACAGCAGACCAGTATCCTAGGCTCCATCTGCCTGAGTAGCTCTGTGGCTCACACAGCCAAGACAAGCAGCACCCAAAGCTGCCTCCCTTTTTTTGGTCACTAAACACCCAGCACACAGACAGCAAAAGCATTTTTACGGAGTCAGACAAATGATGCTAGACTCCAAGAAGCCTCTGAAGTCTGAAAGGACAATGTGATTGTGAATTCCCCAAAATAGGGCTGTATCACCGGATGGTCCAGTTTGTGACACTGGATTACGCTGTCGGTGTCTAACACTTAGCGCACACTTACCCTAACTCAGTCATTCCATCCATGAATTCCAGCTTTGAAAACTCACACTGCGTTGCAGCTCGGAATTTCCATGCAATGATGAGTACGGTAATGCTGGCTGGGTCGAGAGCTAGGTCATCACAAAACTGCTGTATACCATCTATACCGATTTTATTTTCATCTTGAGGATCTTTGGGATATAAAATAAGTACCAAGAAAAACAGATTTTTTTGAAAAAAGCTAATTTATTCGACAAGCACATTTAAGACAAGTATTTTCAAGAAGTCATTTTTGGAATCAGCCCTTCTCAGTGAATATTTTTAAAACAAAATTATACTTTTAGTGGCTATGCCTTAACAATTGAGGCAGTTGTTGCTACAACAAAGCCTCCCATACAACGAAGCTTAGGTCATTTTCATTGACAGGCAAAAGCACCACAAACATTTGGTTTCTGCCTAATAATAAGCATGATGCTCTGACTTATTCCACGCAGAGAACAGCGGTCCTTTCCCACCAGCATACTTAATTATTGGCATCTTTGGTAAGATCTGTGCACCATTGTAACAATTCTGCAGTGTCCATTTTCGAGCTGTAGTAATACAACACACAAACTGCCATAATAAACCAATGTGCCCGTGAACTATCAAGTCACCATCAGTTTTGGGCATTTTCTGGCATCACCAGCATGCACGAGACTGGACCTGGTAACCTCCAAGAGGAAAGTTACGTTGTCCCATTACCAATTCCAAGTCAGCCAGGCATACTCCTCTTTCCACGAAGGAATCAACATCTGGTCTGGAAGTGAGACGCTCGTATTTCAAGTGCACTAACAAAGATCTCCTAACGTGAGCCAACAAAGACTTCAGGAAAATGTTATTTGGATTATGCAGGCACATGAAAACTGACAGAAAATGCAGCCATTATGTTTAGATTTTTTTAAAGTGTTAAACCACAGAAGTTGTTCTACTGAACTGAATTCACTTTACCATTTGTGGTAGGATATCAGCAGCTGAACACTGGCTGTGTAACAGAGACTTTGCTTTCTTTTCTGCTCTGTAAATATCTGATAATAAGCACAAGGAGAATAAATATTTAGGTAGAACCCATCCTCGCTATGTAACCTTTCACTTTGTCAGCACCGAGTCCTGAGTGATGTGCTCTCCCCAGAAGAATCCTCTCAAATCCAAGTTAGCCATTACAGTTACTCACTCCGCACATGATTCCAGTATAAATGTACTTATATTTAGAGCACATAAAGCAACTGTGTGTAATCCTTGTGAAGTGGAAGCCTACATATATTCCTCCTCTAACTCATATTAGTAACAGCAGAACAAAGGTGAAACACTTCCAGTACAAGGGCAGGGCTGCACAGATAAGCTGCAATCAAGAATACATACAGACAGCTCAGAAACAAAGCTTTAAAATTCAGTGTACTCACCTTTGTATCTGTTATATAGTTGTTCTAACTTCTTTCTGTCCAATGATCCTTTAACGCTCTCTCGTATATAAAGTTCAGGATTTTGGAAAAAGTTGTCTGTTGCAACATCTAACTTCCAGTCATTTTGAGACAGACAACTCACTGCAGTCTTTTCACTAGATTGTGTGAAGACCATAAACTGACGCACTTTATCCTTCTGCGATGATTTCAACTTGTTCTAAGTAAAACCAGACAATACTGTAGCTAGAAATGTTTTACTCAAAACATCAAACAAGAAAATCCAAGCGAAAAAACAAACAAAATCCCCACCAAGATATCAATACCATTAACATCAGCACATTTTATAATTTTGTCAAGCAATAAGACTTCTCACTAACTCACTTCCTCTAACTGATGGGGCACCTAAGACACTCCAACCAACACGTATTTTCTGTCTTTTTTTTTTTTTAATTCAGACTTACCTTCATTATAGGTACTTTACATTGCAACAAAACTGAGTTAAATCATCACAAAGAACAATGCAGGACAGGTCATGCTGCCAGAAGCAGGATCTCTTCGTGTGCCTCTTGATGGCAGCAAGGCACCGAGCTGGCTCATCCATCTCAGGGAGCTACAATCCAAAACAGCTTGAAAGACTTATATTTTTTCTTTTCTTAGCGATTTTTTTGCTTTGAAGGCACCCAACTGCACCTACATAATTTGCAAAACATTCCTGTGAGGAGGCTTTGTCTCCATTTCACAGGTGCAGCAAGTGAAGCTAAAAAAAAGGGTAAGTAATTTTGCCAGAGGCAGACGATGAGTGAGTAAGCCAAGGTGAGAGCTCTGGAATCTCAGGCCTCCTGCCAACACATAGACATCTCTCTGCTACAAAGCAGAATGCACTGGACAACTTGCTAACAGTCATTTATCGGCACAGAGGGATTCCCAAGAATATTTCTCAGTATTTCAAGGATATTAGTTACACAACTGCTGCTCAAGACGAAGCAATCATACAGCCCTTGCTCTAAACCCAAATTCAGGTCTGAGGTTCCCTCAGAATATTCAAAGAAGAAAGACTACCTAATGTTAGAACTCAGTAAATAACAGTTCAGATTTTAAGTCAGGATGAGATTTCTTACAGGGCACAATCTCTCATTCGTAGCTGGACTCTAACTAAAACTTACATACCCTGCTCATTACTGTGCATGGTTCCTTCTCAGAGAGCACAGGGAAAAGTTCTCTAGACACAACAAACCATCCTGAGCCAAAGATCAGTTTAGGAATAGCAGTACCAGCTCAAATTCTTCATTCCAAAGGATAATTAGTGTCCAATCATATTATTATTAGAAAAAAGAACTAACACTTCAGAACACGAGTTCATCTGCCCTAAAAGCCAGATTGTTTTCTGCTGTTTGACTACAGTGAATTGAACACTGTTACTCACAAGAGTAGTTAAGTTAGCAGCTCCAGAGTTACACCTTTTAAACAAATACAAGAGCATCACATCTGTCTCACATTAATACTCACATAATGCACTAAACAGACCGATACCTTTTAAGGTTGTTTTTCATTTAAATCTCCATCAAAACCAAAGCAACCGTCTATCTACAACACTGAGCTGAAGCCAACATTTCAGCACTCACTGGAGACTTAAACTCAGTGACTATGAGTTAGGCTATGTTATTCTTAAAAGGACTCTTGACTCACTGAGGGTGGTGAGGCACCGCAATGGGCTATGGATGTTCCCTTCCTGGCAGCGTTCAAGGCCAGCCTGGATGATCTCTAAGGTCGCCTCCAACTTAAACCATTCTATGACTCTACAATGTGCTACTGCTTTGTTTCAGTCTCTTCAATAAGTTTCTCTCATTGGACCATTTGCTGCAAACATGTGTGTGAAACTCAGATTTTCAGAAGCAGCTCCAGGGAAAGGAGGTCCCACAAAAACCCACTGCTGACAATCTGTGCATGCTTCGAGCTTCCCAGCAAACATTCAGCACCTTACAATACTGAGCTCAAACATCCACAGAAATCACTCATAATGACAATGTCAATGACTTCCAGAAACAACTAATGGATTTCTAGTTGTGGTTTTAAAAAACATATTGTAAAGTCAATACATATTAAAACAAACCATTGAGCGCAATCCCAAATAAAGATGAAACAATGCCAAGGTTAATTTTCTGTATCAATTATCAGCTTCCTCAAATGAGTTCACCACAACCAGACTGCTGTATCCCCACAGACTCAGCTGCACTACAAGTGGACAATCACGCTTGTGACCTTAGCTTTTCATTTTTTTTTTTTTGACAAAGCTGGTGTCTTTAATCATTGGGTTTCATCGGTTTGGTCTGTTTGTTGGTTTGGGGTTTTCAAACATGTACACATAAATGTGCACAGCCCTTTTAATATTAAGGGCTCTGTAAAAGATCAAGAAGCTTTTTCCTGCTCTTCTGCAACAAAAAAAACTCCAAAGGCAACAACATACAACAGAAAGTCAAGAAGCAGGTTTAGAAAGGCTTCACCTCAGATGCCCAAGCCCACAAAAGGTGATGTGTCTTTGCATCTTGTCACAGAAAAGACAACACAAAACTGCAGCTTGTATCACTTTTATGATACAATTTCAGTCCTATATATGCATGGGAGCTCCTCCCATGCCTGGGGTTCCATAAATGATAGTAACAATATTAAACCTTTTAAAATGAATGCTGAATTTGCCAAGAGTCAAGCAGCCAGTGACACTGATCAGCACAGCACTTGGTAATATATTTAGATGCAATAAATCACACTTTTCAACCATAATCTTTTTCTCGAATAACTACATTTTTACTGCTCAAACATGAGTTTATTTTTAGTGAAGAAGAGCCCAAAGCCCTTTCTTTATATGCAACGAATGTTTCTGCAGAACCTTGCCAATGTGGCCAAGACACTTCACATCCTGAGTGACTGGACAACTCTTAAGGTGTGCAGTAGGAGGGGTAAGAGATCAAATTACTGCTGACTCTCTATTATGCTATTATAGCTCTTCTTTCATCACATTAAAACCCCACACTTCAAGCAGTAACAGGTTCCAAGCCTTCTGCACTTTTCAAGGCTATTTCTAGAAGCTGAGCTCTAGCAGTCTATTATTGCTTTAAGTGTGCAATACACAAGCCAGAGCGCCCTACAACCTTTAATGCTGTAGCCATCAGGCAACAAATACCTTACACTGCGATTGTATGTAATGCAGTGCAACCAACTGAAAGTATCTCAACTTTGACACTAGTTAAAAAGACAGAATTTTATTGAACAGGTAACATGTCCCGCTAAAATATTCATCTAAAAGCCTATGGAAAACAAATGCAACAAATTTCCTAGTAAGGCTTTCCCCTGGGGATAAGGGGAAAAATAACAAAACTCAGATCTGCATCCTCTGATCCAAGTGTGTGTGGTATCTAAGATACCTTTCATAATGAGGATGTCCTAAAAGACACAGTAGTTACTTTTACAAACAAAGAATAACTTCTCCAAACAAAAAACTACTTTATGGAGATTCACAAAACTACAACAACTCCATCATTCTAAGGAATGATGCCATGGCATTGATTTTTAAAGGAAAATTTGCCTCTCCCCATGATGCATCAAATTTGATAATTCTAATTCAATGACCCAGCCTTAATCAGACACTTCAGTGAAAAATTTAAAAAAAACAACAACTTAGCTTTTTTCTGCAAGTATTTTCTCTGGTCCCACACTGAAACTCCCTGTCTGGAGGAGCAAGTTTCCTAGAAAATAGAAATATGAGAACTCATCTACCAACTCTGACAACATGGCTGTTTTTCCCTCTACACTCAGTTTTTAGTTATCTCAGATGAGCTCTGCACACTGGTCATCAACATTTTATGGCTAGCTAATAGCTGTATGAAGGCTCGATGCACTCTCCTGGAGAATGTCCCCAGGAAACAGTAATGACCTCGATCACTCACTGCCTGGACTGGATTGCTGAGGATTCTGACCAAAACCCTGTTCTTGGACCGTGCTCAAAGGTCATACGTGGCCGCCAGCTAGACAAGCAGCACACCATCAGTCTGAAGTATCACTGCCCAAAACTCCTTATGGCCCACAAAGGCAGCATTCGCGCAGCTACTCCTTAATTAGTTACTGCTTTTCACCTTGCCCTCCCCAGCCACTGCTTACAGACATCTGATTCCTGCTAGTTTCACTGCTAACTAAAGGAACTGGAACAATGAGACCCCAGCACTTTTGTTTCAGTCAGGGTTCAAAGAAAAGCCTGTTAAAACTCTCATGCAGGTGACAGGTAAAAGCCTTTTCTAAATTGGTATCAGCCTCCACAACATCCACGCTTTACACAAACTGCATTTAAAGTCCAGCAGGCGATCCGGCTGTGGGAAGCACCCCTGCACCCCACAAGCAGAAGAACGGGCTTATGTATGCAATAACCTTCCAGATCTGCCAGTTCTGTCACATCTTTACAAGATACTAGTATTGCTCCCCTACAGTGTTCAAATGATTCCACGCTGGGCCATGAGTCCACTAATGCAACACACAAGACAACCACAAACTGTCTGGTTTACTGCTTGCAGACAACAAATACACTGCTAAAGCTTAAAAGGCAGAATGATGAGTATTTTTCTTTGTATGATGAAAACAGAAAGTAATCACAACAACAGGAGTCCATGAACATAATGAATTACATTTTAACCCAGAAGCTGTGACAGCATACATTAATGCCACCAAGAACCCCATCGAATCCAAGTTAAAGACAAAAGTGATTTAAGTAAATCCCTAGTTTTCGTGTAACGTGAACAAACGTGTCCTTCAACTACACTTTATTTTCTACACAAAAAGGAAGATCATCAGGACATTTTAAAGTTTCTATTTCAAGCTTATGTGCACTCATTTCTCTGCAGCAGAACAGAATAAACTCTAAAATGTACAAGGCCTGTGGAGAAACTGAAAAAAAGCAAAACACCAAAATAAAACCAAAAATCACACACAACATAAAACCAAAGTTGCTTTTTACACCCCCTAACGTTCTTTTAGTGGATTAAATCTTTTTCATACTTGCATATAGGCAGAAAGTATTTTATTTTAGATCAATATAGAGCTACCCAGAATGCAGAGGCTGGACTAGCATCTTAAGACAATTTGTGCTAACCTGCAAAGTGAAGGAAACACCAAAAATCAGGGCTTTTCCAGTTAAAAAGGGACAAAATGAAGCTGTCGGTTGTTGAGTGCTCTTAACTCTGATGTGGAGCACAAGCTCTATTTAGCCCTTAGAATCTACACTCATACCTTGTATTCGCATTGGCACCACAAAACATGGGTAAAGTATCAAGAGATACATATTTCATGTCTTGTTCTCAGAGCAGTTCATATTACTGAGCATTTTTTCATGGCTCTAGTTAAAACTGATTTTACAGTACAAGTTCAAAGAGGTCTCTGGTAAGAGAGGAGAGGAAATAAGATCATGCACCATCTTGTCTAGCACTCAGACTACTCTGTCCTAAGCATAGTGCCAATAATCTGCAAGTTTTACTACAGAAGAACCAAAAGCATCTAATATCAACAAACTGCTACAAACGTGAATACGCACCACACCAAACAGCCTCACAGAACAGCTTGTGGAGTTAGACACTACATAGCAATGTCATGATGTACAGTATCATCACGGGAGACTGCGTCAGACACTCAATTCTTGCAGTATTAAATCTTTACAACTTCCTGTCACCTGAGGTTAGCAGTAAGAAATTAAGTATTTATTAGCACAGAAGTAGTCTTCAGAGAAGTCAATCTAGACAATAAACTAGATAATATCAATGGAGATATGATTAGCATGTGGCTCTGGATAAAACTACGGGTAAAACATGTCCCTTCCCTGGAAGTGTTCAAGGCGAGGCTGGATGGGTGTGAGAAGTGTTCCTGCCCATGGCAGGGTGGTTGGAACTAGATAATCTCTAAAGTCCCCCACAGACAGTCCTAAATTCATTAAACCATACAGAATACTACAGGTAGTAGCTCCTCTCCTCAGAGCAGATGGCTTAGAGTAGACTGGACCAGCTCATCACTGTGCCTTGATTCGCAGGCACACTACTTGTCCTCACGATGAGATGGGGTAGTAACATACTAACAGGTAAGGTGAAGGAGAACACTTCTACAGATGCTGCTCAGCTCAGATGGCAGTGTGGGTACAAGAGGCAGATTGTTATCAGCAGCCCAAGGAACAGATGTACTTGAGCCCTGGACAGAAAACACCTTCCAAGTCACCTGAATGGTCAGAGTGAGCCTGACAGGCTGCTCTAACAGCCTCCCTTCCACATACTGGACAGAGACAGTTTGAACCCAGGCAACCTTTGTCCTGAAAGCACTGGTTGTGTGAACGCTGGTGAGACCAGGTCAGAGCCAGAACTGTTCCAACTGGTAGTACTGCATGAGCAAGTAGGAACCAGGCCCCCACAGCAGGAGCATCTACCATAGCATTTGCTGTGCTGGCCAAGGAACTTAGCCCCAGGAACCTGCCATAGTCCCTGGAAGAACTAGCCAGAGCAGCAGCACACACAGGCAGAAACACAGAACACTGAATCTCATGTTTCTGGATGGACACTTTCAGCTCTCAGAGAAGTGTCCCCATTCTTTCCCCTAACTAAGAGGACTTTGACATATCACCCATGCAGGTACAGAATCCTTTACCTGGGTACTAGATACAATTCATACCTGTATTTACTACTTGTAAAAGTTGCAGTCTGTCATTTAGACACTTTGGTGTCTGTCATCCTTTCTCCTAGGTGCTGGAAGTCAACAAGCACAACCTGTGAAACAGCTGTTTGCATAGAGCCTAACAACTACGCTTGGGGCCATGAGTATTCAGATACTCTGTCCGATCTGATAAATGCTGATCTATCAGTACAGCATTGCTCCGCAGAATGTATCTGCTAGTTCTTCACCTAAGTGTTTCCAAGAAGACTAAGAAAACAAGACTGTCATTTCTCACAAGAACCTGTTCTCAGTGCCTCACTATTTCTGTTACGTTGCCACTTACTACAGTATTGTTCAGCTTGAATTTCTAACTGCACAGCCACCTGGTCAAAATATTGGTACAAGACATCACTGTGTATTTATTTTGCACACACACACTGATGCACCGTGAGACAGCTCTAGGTGTTCTTAATGGGAAAATGTTTTCATAAATAGATGTGTAGCATTACTGCACAAGTGCTATTTGAGACAGCCTTGGAATTACAATTAGGTATCACTACAGTCTGAACTCTACCCAGACTTTCATTTTAAGCCTCATGAAAAACTCAAGTGAAGACCAACAACTCAATTAAAAATTATACTAGTAGCATATTGACAAGTTTACTAGGGGTCTACATACTGCAACATTAACTTAAATTCTGGGTTCATTTTTTACGCCAGCATAACCAGATTAGGTTAATCTAGTTAAAGGTAACACCTCTAAAGGTGACTTGTGTTTCTAATAAGCCTTTAAGCAGAACGATATGAACTGCAGGTATAAGGTAGATACCTTATGCCAATAAGTGCACACCAGGAGATCTTGGCTTACCTCCCTACACCCATGGTAAGACAACAGAGCTGCTAGGGACAAGTGCTACTTGAAACTGTGCAGGTGTAGCTAAAGCTGTGCAACAAGCACAACATGTTCCCTCGAGTGCCCAAGACACTATGAAAGAGGCCATTAAGGACCCCTTTTATTTAAAGCCAAGGAACATCCTTTTGTTCAGGTGCACAAAACCAACTAATTTTGTTCCAGCCACTGTGGTTTCCGTCTAAAAGCAGGAAGGGTAGAAAGTACCTGATTTCTGAGTCCACAGCAAATACTCAGCTACAAGGAAAAAATTACGGAGAAAATCTAAGATGGTTAGGTCTTCTTTTACAGCACTTCTATGAACAGGCACCTCAGCAAAACCAACACAATCCCAGTTCGAGAAGGACCAACGTATCCAACTTTCCCAGTGAAATGACAGCACTTCGTGGGCCCTGAGCCGCCTGAAATCCTGAGGAAAACTCCAAGAAGCCGCTGGTTTCTGACGCTCCCCAGTCCCTGCAGCTCCCCTCCCCGCACACAGAACAGACCGAGCTGCCCGCAGACACCCCCCTGGCCCCCGGCTCATACAGAGGCGCCCGAAGCCTCGCACGAAGCACAGGGAGCAGCCCCTAACCGTGAGGCGGCCGGACAGACCCCAAGGCCCGAGGCCTCGGCGGATCCTGGCGCCCCCCGCACAGGCCCGGCACTCACCTCTCCCCGGGCCCCGCACCTCTCCCCGGGCCCCGCATTCCGCCTCGCTCGGCGGGAGGCCAGTAGAAGCCGAAGCCCCGAGACATCACGGCCTGGTTCAGGCCCCCGGTACCAGACCCCACCGTACACCACGACTAGGCCCCAGCTGCCCCCGCCGCGGCTGAGCGGCCCCAGGCCCCGGGCCCCGGGCCGGGCCAGGAGGCGCCTCGGGAGGCCGCTTACCATGTTGAGGGCTGTGCAGGCCTCTTCCCTCCCGGCTCAGGCGGAGACTGAGGGCGGCTGCGGCAACGGCTTCCTCCGGCGGCGGCTCCCGGCTCCTCACGGGCCCTTCCGCCGCCTCCCGCTCATGCGCAGTGCGGGGCAGCCCGCGCCGGGAGCCGGTACCGTGGGGAGGCCCCTACCGGGGGTCTCGAGAGCGCTGGTTCCCGCAACGCGGCTGAGGCGGGGGCACCGCACCGGGCCAGGGGAGCTGGACCCAAGGGAGGGCACAGAGGGGAGAGCCCGCCCTGCCCTGGGCGCTGCCGCGGCGGGAGGTTTGTCTCAAGTGGAGCGTTCGCTGATGAAAGTCGCCGCTCATCGTGCGGGAGAAATGTGCGGGATGTGATTGCGGCCCTCCCATTCTCTGCCAAGCTGGGAGCTGTCGAAGTAGCTTCTGAATTTGTATTAGGTGCACAGCAAAGGGGTGCAGAGGTCAGGGAGCCCTTCTTGGCAGTGGGTATCCAGGGTCTGTGTTCCTGTAGGGCCTGAATCGCTTCCCACTGCTTTCCCTGAAGTCAGAGCTAAGCTCGGATGGAACGTGAGGAGTTAGAGTTTGGAGAGGACAGTCGATGTCGAGAGGAAAACCAGCCTGTCCTGCGAAGGGTCCAGTTGTGCTAATGCTTTGAAGCAGTGAAAGAAGAGTTGTCTCAAGTCCACGGCACAGTGTGTGAATCCAGATACCGTGAGAGACACGAATTCCCGGTCGGAACCTCGAATCCGACTGGGAATGGCGGTTTTGACATCCACGATGGCTGCGAAGTGCTCAGTGTGAGCAGCCCCGAGCACTGCGCGCCAGCCCGGTCCATGTGAGCCAGGGCAGGGGAGACGAAGCCAAACCTGGACATGGATTTCATTGAGTTAGCTGGTGGCCAGCGCTGTGGCTGTGCTGTGCTCTGACAGCGTTCCTGCAGACCGAAGTCACAGTCCAGTCCTTGAGAATTGTTGCAACTGTTAACTATAACCTGAGAGATGAACTGTGGTTGCAGTGGACTGCTCAGGACAGACTTAGAATTTCTAAGTGGCGTATTTTCCTCTAACGTCCGTGGATTTTACTGTTTTTCTGTAGTGCTGTTGGATTTGGGGGGGATTTGGAGTGTGTGCTTGGGATTATGCTGTGTTTATGCTTAGTTTTACCTCTTAACAAGTCAACGTAGGATTCTTTGGCTTAAAATAACATTGGAAAAGTGTTTCTCCTTTTCATTTTGCTTCTTTTGTTCACTGAATAAATTATTAAACTGTGTTTAATTAAAAAAAAAATGTGTTTTCCCTTGTTTCAGTCCCAGTTAGAAAGGTATTGAAATCAGCGTGGTCCTTCACTTTGTTTTCAAATGAGCTTTAAATGAAACTCTTAAGAAATTAAGGGCTGATGTTACAAGACACACAAGGAACTTCACATGTTCTTCAGCTTTAATAACGTGCTACTTGCATCATCAGACTCACAGATGTTATCTGGAAGACCTGATTTTATGAATTCAAAGGATGTTTACGTTAGAAACATTCCTTGAAAATTCACCATTGCTACAGCTTCTGGTTCTCTCCATTATTTTCATCTTCTGCCTGGCTTACAAATTAGCAAATTTAAAACAAGCTGCAGGTCTGGCTGAAGTTGTTCTCAGTACTTTAATGGACTCTTGTTTCCAGTTTGGACTGACTTGTGATTTGATCTCTCTAACTTACTAACTTTCCTCTGTGTTACAAACTCTCATTGTATAAGGTAGAGAAAATCATCCTTCACTGCTCTGCAGGGGCTCCTCACCAGGGCAGATAAAAACAGGCGGTACAGTGAAATGCAAGTGCAATGAAAAGTAAAATAAAAAACCAACGCTATGCCCAGTGTGCTGTTTTGGGGTTTGTTAGCTGGGTTGGGATTTTTTAATCAATTTAAGGTCAGTTACGAGGTAAAACTACATGAGAAAAGGAGTGGTTTTGTACTGCCATTAAGTTATGAGGACCTGTGTTACTGATTTTAGCGGGACCTACAGCGTGGCCTTCTGTCACAGAATCACAGAACATTACGGAGTGGAAGGGACCTTGAATGATCTAGTCCAATCCCCCTGCCACAGCAGGATCCCCTAGATCCTGTTGCACAGGAACATGGCCAGGCAGGTTTTACACGTCTCATTATTTCCAGAGAGCTTCCAGGGGTATGTCTGATCACCAAATCTAAGGTATGTTACCCTGCCCTGAGTTATTGGCTACCACGGCTTGTGCCTCTGCCAGATTAGTTTGATCAGACTGAGCTATATGGCGCACTGCAGTAGGCATATCCTGCGCAGCAGCTGCTTCAGGACACAGTCAGCTCGCCCCAGTTCCACTCGTGTCCATATGCCTACTGGAGTACACCAGTCACTCCAATGGCATACGTGTGTGCTCTCTGCATCTCACCCTCACATTTCTGAGCAAAAACAGGTTCTTTGTACAGCAAGTGACACCATGAGCTGCCAAGAAGTGTGTCTGTACATACTCAGTTGCGTATACGAAATGACCACTTTTATATGGCTCCGTGCAGAGCAGCGCTAACCAGCTCTGCTGTTTGTAAACACAACAAACACATTCAGCGACACAGACCAGAAGGAAATATTCATTGTGTAATCTGCACGCAGCATCATCACCATGACCACAGCAACACGACATCTTGTATGGTTTATAGTGAGGCTGACAGGTCTGCCTTGTTTCCTTGCGTGAGTCAGTGATGCCTTATCATCTCATGTGAGCCCCAGGAGAACCAGTGACCCTTCTTTTTAAATCCAAGTGTGTCAAATGTATGTTTCTGAATATAGCACTGACCTGCCTTACGCTGACTGGAGTGCTCTTGATCTGCCAAAGAACAAACCTTACGTTAAGCCAATGCAGAATCCATTTAGTGTGAACCCCTTCCACTTAGGGGACTTTCTGAGGAAGAGGCCCAAAGCTTTATGAAGGATAACAATAACCTGGCCTACAAATGTCTTTCCAACCTCCACATCTTTTTGTCAGCTATGTTATACTCTAGAAAGTGAAACAATCAATTCAACTTACGCTGATGGCACAGCCATAAAGTAGGAATGACTATGGTCCTTCACCTGCAAACACCAGCCACCTGTTTAACTGAGAGAACAAAGTCCCATGAAGTAGAGATACAGTGACACTCTTACAGGCATGATGCTCCTTAGCATTCACAGGTACTGACCCAAACCTACTCTCCACCTGAAGGGTTGGAATGTATCAGCCCACAGCAATTTTTTTCTGTGTTGGAAGAAGGAGAGGGGAAGTAAACACTCTGAGTCCTCCCATAGGTGTCTGAGCAATTTAACCTGCACACAGGCACATAGCCAGTATCTGCAGATCCCTGTTAATAGGTTGCAGGGAGGGTGTTCACCTTCTATAGAGCTTCCTGTGTTACGCAAGAGGTGAACAAGTCCGTACACCCAGTCCAAGGCATGTTAGGAGCTGGGTTTCATGTATCAGGAGGAAGCAGGACAGGTTTATGTGACGGAGGAGGAAAAGTCAGTGAGCCCAAGAAAGCTTGAAAATTTCTCACGTGTCTCCTGCCAACTCCATGGCACCTAGCACGCAGCACTCTGGAAAAACTTCTGTGTAGTCTTGGAATGCTGCAGAAGTAGAGATGCACGTGGTAAAATGAAGGCTTTTTAAGCAATATGAATTACAAAAGGAGAACGCAGTAGCAACTGAGACAGCTAGTTGATCTTTACAAGATATGGACTTCTGCTTAGTGCAGAACTTCTGCAAGCAAGGTGTGATCTTTGTAAACACAATGATTTGAAATTTTGTAAGCTGCGAGTCAGACAGTGCCACCGCAGCTATGACTTCACAATTAAAACTGCCCCTTTGAACTCCACGCAGCTTTCAAATCTCACTGTGAAGAATTAAGGGTGCCTTCAACAACCTAGGAGACAGATGCACCATTGTTTCTCTATCACAGTGATTTTTCTGTAGGTGCCACCTGTAATTGTTCAACTTAACAAAAAGGCGGCATCAGAACCGAGAGCATTAAGAGCAAACGTGACACTTTGCTATTACTATACAAAAAGAGGGAAGTCATTTAAGTTACACAAATTGGAGGCAGAACCTTTTGCCTTGAGGTAGGCAGTCTGCAAAAGTAATGCAGACACACAAAGTCACGCAAGGGTAGCAAGATGATTCGCCCCCAACAACTAATAGGAAGACATTTAAATGGCAACTTGTAACCTCCATACCTGTGACTGGCCATCAGCACCAATTCAGGGGGGGCAAGCTTCAAGGCAAATATGCATTAACCACACTTGCAGATAACAGGTCTGGTTTTAAATCCGTTTGTTCTAGCTCATTTGACATCTCTATAGAGCATCCTCTTATGTCTCTGCAATGCTGTCATGGCTTGAGGCTAGGCCAGCCAAGGCAAATGACAAACACTTTGTATTAGCCCCTCTCCCTCCCCTAAAGGGGAAGAGAAAGGGAGTAAGGGAGAGAGACTTGCGGCTTAGAAAACTACAACAGCTATAATTAAAACAGTGTTAACGTGAAATATACACAAAACCAATACTGAACCTGCCTGTCCTGATGACGATGATATCACTGCCACCACTGATGCAGGTGTTGGAGAAGCCCCAGAATGGACTCTGTGGCAGACAGAAACTGGACACAGGAGCTGGATTCAGGAATGCACAGACTGGGATTGAAGGCAGGATGGACAGACTACTCCTCAGATACTGGACATTGAGGAAGTGACTGAAGAGATAAGAGGGCCAAAGAGCAAGAGCACTGACCCTTGTGGTCCCTCAGCTTTATAGTCAATATAAGCGACATGGGATGCAATACTCTGTTGGTCAGTGTAGGGTCACCTGTCCTGTCCACTCCTCTCTGCAGGTGCAGCCTCTCCCTTACTGCACCCCAACGTGGGACACAAGATTTAGCAGTGGCCTTGGTTCTTGCTGAAGCAAGTCTAAGCAAGAGCCATTCCGGTAGTGACTGCAAACATAAGATGTTACCACTGGTGAAAGCAGACAGCCTGCACATATAAGCTGTTAGAAAGTGCAGTTAGTTAGAAGAGACTGAGTGGAAAGTCAAAGTCACTGAACAGAGTGGTTCTGTTCGAACTCTAACCAGGACAGATGCTTAGCACAGGGCACTGATCGTGTGGCTGCAGCTATCACACCAGTACTGATCACTGCTTCTCTCTGCTAGTGCACACAGTGAGCAAACCAGCACAGCCCAGAATAAGATATCCCTTTTCCAAAAAATGAGATCCCAGCAGTGGTCTTCTTCACTTGACATTCTTCAGTGCTTCACTGGCTCTAACACCAACCGCCTTCCCTACTGTTTAGGTGAGTAGGTTGGCTGTCATTCACAGAGATCAATTACCATTGCAAGAGCAACTTTGTGGTGCCAGAACTCTTTATATGGAAAACTGATTAAAGCCAAAATCTAGACACCATTATAATTTCAAAACCCAGCAGGACTCTACAGACATGCATGTTACTTGCTTATTACTGCTACAATAAAAAATGAATAGAACTAGAACATCCATGTTTGTTTTCATGTGGATTGTATATTCAACAGGTTCTCAGCTGATACCAAATACACATCACTTCCAGAACTCATGTTCTCTTTCAAGAAGTGCAATGAGCCCAGATAAAAATAGATGTCAATGTTTCAATGACGAGTTTATGCAATATTTGTATTTTAATACAACATTCAGTAGAAGATGCTGCTGCCCAAATGGAATTCTCCTGCAGAAGGCTATGCCTCAGGATCACGAGGACACTGGTATTTACCTGTGAGTCAAAATCTATCCTTTTTCGTGCAACTGTACAAGCAGGTTAATTATCTGTTGAGAACACACCTTGAGTAAAAGCTTGAGGTTCAGACCTCAACCCGTTGCCATAGGCAAAACCATTCTGCTCAGCATTACTGAGCTGTTTCCAAACAGAACAGAGTCAATTCCTGATCTGATTGAACAATCAACAGAAACAGATCTACCTGTGATAAGTGCATTGGTTCTCATGTCCTTTAAAATAGGCACGAGCTGCTCAGATCAATATTTTTTCCTACCACTAAGTCTTAAAGGTCCTGCCAAAAGACTTTATTCCTTTTTTGATCATGATGGAGACTGAAGCCAGGAATTTCCTGGTGACTAGGTAGTGCCACAATTGCTACAAAGGATTCAGCACGCATTGAGAATTTATTTTCACAGTTCACTGGGATAGGTGCTTCTTGTAACAAAGGTAAAATAAAACCACTTACAAGTAAATACACTCTACATCTAAAATGACAAGCTTCCCAATTTTTGCACATTAAACATTATGGAAAATAATCACTTGTAAATCACAGTGTCCACAAACACTGAAGTGCTTTGCTTACCATCAACCTCATCAGAAAGGAGGAAACAGCCAAGTATCTACTGAGGGACTTGCCTGCAGTCATGGTGAGTCAGTGGCTGAAATAAGAACAGTCCTGCTCTCCTGCTGTCCACTCCTGTCCATCATACCCTGAATCCGCATGAATTCAGGCTCTACATTGCAGATCTTCACTGGGTATGAGCTCCAGGAACTGACAGCAGCTGGAGAATGCAAGAGAGACCAAGATCCCCACAGGTGGGAGATTGCCACAGGCCACAGTCTGAAACATCAATGGCCTCGTTCTGTCCTTTGGACTATCAGCTGTGGCTGAACTACATGTCCTGTGACCTATTTCCCCTCTCCTGGCAGCAAGAGTGGATCAGTACAATTAGAATCAGCACATTGGACTACATGATCTTTCGAGGCCACTTCCAACCCCTAATGCTCTGTGACTCTGTGATATTCCTTGTTTCTGTAGTACCTGTAGGAGAACTACAGCACTATTTGAGAAGGTGTATCGGTAACAAATAACTGGGAATTAACATTTTAGGGCAAAATATTAAATTAAACCATTAATGGCAGAGTAAGAAAGAAGAAAAAACCTGCAGAGTATTCTACAGAAACCAGTTTTGCTACAGCTGTATCACCATCACATGGCTCTTACCAATTCACATTTGTAACACAAGGATGTTTTTGTAATAAACAGCCAAATTCCGACTGTTTTGTAGATTAAAATGCTCGGTAACAGGAACAACCTACCTTTAATAATCCCTTGCGCATCTCTCAGCTCAATTAAATCACACTGCAGCAAAACACTGAAGGCTTGCAAACTCTGACAGTGACACTTGCAAGAGATGTTACTCTGAAATAAAACTAGCACTACTTGAAAAAATCAGTCTCAGTGGAAACCTGTAGAGAGAAAACCTGGCAGATGATGTTCAGAAATGAGAGAAAACAAACCAGTGAAATTATCTGTCTCTATTCCTAAGGGAGGACATCTTGTCAGCTCCCAGAGAACATTCTCAGGTGGCTGAAGCAAGCAGTGTAGACTTAGTGGACAGAGAGCCACACAGTGAGTTTTAATGTTTAGCTACAGATTTAGTGTAGCAAAGTAGGTCTAGAAGCTAGAAGGAACAGAGATACCAATCTGCCAGTGTCTGTTCAGGATTGAGTCTGTGTTTCTGTAGGCAGGATCAGCTTCTAGATAAAACAAGTCACTAGAGACTTACCTGCAGTGAAAACCATTATGGCTGTGTGGACTACTGCCTCCTACATGTGATCTGCAGATTGTGGTCTGGCACGTAACAGATGGTGGTGCATAAACAGCCGCTCAGAACCCTCTACTGCATAAACACAAGCAATCAGGGAAGGAACAAAATGGAGAAAAATGCAACCACACGTTCAAAGTTAAGCTCAATTTTTATTTGGCAGTAGATAAAAATCACTGTGGCAAGATTCTACAAAATCATCACTGGAGTGTCACTTGTTGTTAGGTGGCCATTGGATTGCAGGGACATTTAAAAGCATTACTGCATCACTCTCTGCTTTTAATATACAGACCATCCAGAGCCATTACTTTCTCACGCCTTTCGTCTGTGTTGTAGGTAGGGCTGCACAGTTACAGAACCACACCAGAGAATTCCCCAGGACACTTGTATATTGATTCAGAAATGAGATTCCAGGTAAGTACAGGGATCCATGAGCACAGACCCAACTACAACTTTGGGATCACTGCAGCATCTCTTTAGTCCTTTCTGCAGTACAAACCACATTATCATCTGAAATTACGACATCAAAAGTTCCTATGAGAAGCAGAACTAAAACATGAAAAGATTTCTGCAAGTTTGCAATAATTAAAACTTCTATTTTCATTCCCTTTTCTTGTTTCTCAGAGCTTTTTAAGCTTGGTAAACGGTCAGAATGCTGCATCTGAGAGCTCTTTGCTTATTAAAAAAACTCCCTCCTGCAATGCTGCAGATACAAAAAACCTCTATTAATCTCAGTAATATTCCATATTGTTATAAAAACTGTGGTGCACTTCACTCCAGACAATAAGAGAGGTACTAGAACATGAACAATATGGGGAAAGCAGTGAGGACTTGGCAGTTCATGTCTGATTTTGGCACGCTTTAAGTATCAAATGAGCTTGTCGCCTTCCTGTGCTACTACTTCATGTTTAAAGATCAAGCGATATTTTTGGAAAGCAGTTACGTTCCAGCTCTGATTAGTGTAGCAAGTGCTGATATATATATTTGAAATGTACTTGTATCAGATATTTCCAGGCATATGAAAATAACTTTGGAAATGCAGTAAAATAGTTTTTGAAATGCGGATTTTTCACTCCTCATTGAGGTAAATGGGAAAAAAGATGCATAAAAAAAGTGGCTGAGAGGGATCCTGGGCTAAGGAATAGTCCTGAATTCCCTATTCAGGCAAAAATAAGCCACAAACAGTAATTTTACCAGAGAAATGGGTTTGTGAAACAATTGTCACCCTTCAGATCAACGCTCTCACATCTCTGGAAAGAAGGCAGCTGTGAACGAGAACGCAGGCAGAAGAACTGCAGCTGTCTGTAACTTACAGTCCTTACTGACCTCCGCCAGACATTAACGGTTCCACATCTTTTTCCACTCTAATGCCCCTTCACAGGCAAACAACCACGGAACGTCAATCACAGAAGTCCACAGGTTATACATCTGGTTACAGTATAGTGATATCCAAACTTCAGTAAAGTCATCATAATTTACAGTCAGACAGTGCAGGAAGTGCAGGGGAAACCAATTCCCCAGTCCATCATACAAAACACATTTGCTGAAAGTATGAAGAAATCTTCTCCTGAGAGAAAAATCAGCAAAGTAGGAAAAATAAAATGCACCTCCCTTGAATTTCTATTTTGACTCGGCCTCTTCATCCACGAACTCAACAAGTGGAGCGTGTCTGTTGGCCTGGGCTCCTTCTTGGAAATTGACCTTTTTTATCACTCCTGCCTTTGGAGCCCTTATGGTGTGCTGCACAGAAACAGAGCAAGAGTGAGCGGCAGAGTCACTTAGAATCGTTTGGGTTGGAAAAGACCCTTGGGATCCTCCAGTCCAACCTTGAACCCAACTCCACAGGCTCACCCCTAAACCAGATTCCCCAACGGTACACCTAAGCATCTTTTAAACTGATCCAGAGATGGGGACTCAACCACCACCCTGGGCAGCCCACTGCAGTGCCTGACCGCTCCTTCCACCAGTAATTTTTTCCTGGTGTCCAATCTAAACCTCCCCTGTTTTAGTCCAAAATGTTGATTGCGGGTCTTTAATGAACAGATATTTGGCAAAATATCCCAAGACCCAAACACAGACTGGGCAATGAGTGGATTGAGCACAGCCCTGTGCAGAAGGACTCACAAGTACCAGTGGATGAAAAACTGATTAGGCACCAGCACCAAGTGCTCACAGCCCAGAAAGCAAATCACATCCTGGGCTGCATCAAGAGAAGTGTGGCCAGCAGATCAAGTGAGGGGATTCTCCCGCTCTGCTCTGTTGAGACCCCACCTGGGGTACTGTGGCCAGTTCCTGGGTTCCAGACATAAAGACATGGACCTGTTCAAGCAGGCCCAGAGGAAGGTCACAAAGATGTTCAGAGGACTGAAGCACCTCTCCTGTGAGGACAGGCTGAGAGTTAGGGCTGTTCAGCTTGGATAAGAGAAGGCTTCAGGGAGACCTTACAGTGGCCTTCCAGTACCTCACAGGGACTACAGGAAAGCTGGGGAGGGGCTCTTCATCAGGGAGTGTAGTTACAGCAGGAGGGGTTAAAGCTTTCATGCTGAAAGAGGGGAGATTTACATTACATTTCAGGAAGAAATTCTTCACTGTGAGGCTACTGAGACACTGTAATAGGTTGCCCAGAGACGCTGTGGAAGCTTGGAAGTGCTTAAGACCAGGTCAGATGGGGCTTGGAGCAACCTGGGCTGGTGGAAGGTGTCCTTGCCCACGGTAGGGGAGTTGGAACTAGATGATTATTAAGGTCTCTTCCAATCCAAACCAGTCTATGAACATCCTAATGAAGTACAAATACAGCTACAAGTGACCGTAAGGGCACAGCACGTTCACATGCCAATACCCAAACCAGTCGACTTGTTTTAGGTTATTTTCCCATTGAAGTTTTGTTTCTTGGTAGCTTTCTATATAGGGTTAGCCTCACATAAAATCATTTAATGTCAAATATGAAACCCTCACATCTACAGAAGGATTCATCTAAATAATTATTTCCTCTTTTACTTTTACGCTTTGTATTTCAGTAGCACTGCAAAAGACTAAGAGAACAATTCTAATAACGTTAGTGTAAGATATCAGACACAAACATTTAGAGTCCAACTGCGGATAATTCTGGACATTTCTTCTTTTAGGGCAGAGCTGGTTTGTTTCATATCATTTGAGTGTAGTTTAGAAAAGGGCATGATACGGGAAAGACACGCTTTCTCAGTAACGTTAACTCTGCTTCCACAAACTACAGTATAAAATCACTAGCCAAAGCAAATCAGTCTGTGCTACAAAGCAAAGCAAATGAATGTTAAAACATCTGCACAACACCATGGATTATATAATAATCATTTGTTAATAACAGGAAATGTAATCCTCTAAAATCTAGTCAGGCACACCACTTGTTTTACAGCATCTGAAGGGACACTGGCATCTGCAATCTACTAAAAATCATGACATTCTTACAGGATTTTTATTTTCTCAGTAATTAAAACCTGTTATCATAGTATCATAGTATTACCAGGGTTGGAAGGGACCTAATAGACCATCAAGTCCAACCCCTACCACACAGCTCAAGGCTAGACTTACCTCCATTTTCATAGCTATCATAACCACCAGAGGGTCTCCAGCCTGAACCTTGTCCCCCGCCTTCACAAACACCTACAATTCAAGAGAAAATGACCATTGCCTTTACCATTTTAATGTCTTTACCATTAAAAATCATCAGGTGGGTCTTGGCTAGCGTGGTGGTTTTGCAAAACAGCTTCATAATTCTTTAATATTGGATTAGTTAAATATTCAGATCTTCCAAGCTCTATTAAAAAGGATTAGAGGCTGGAAGAACTCTTGGGTGGCTGCTGAAAACTCAGAGGTGGCTTTTTTCCAACCAGGACAAGTTGCACAGCACTGACATTTCTGGCCCAAACTGCTTCCTGGCAGTACAGAAGCAAACAGCATCTCTGGAAGAGTTAACATGGATACACACTGGAGAACTGATCTCCTACCCAGACTGTTATAATTACCTTTTCAACCGTGCCTGTCATGGGTGCTACAGCACCACTCTGCACTCCCACTGAACTCACTGCAGACAAGTACTTGGGTATCGGAAGGCCAATCTGAGCGCTCCCTTCCTATGGAAATAAAGTCAATGACATCTGAGTTAACATAAAATAATTCTACCAGTAGAGGTGCTGCATATGTGTGCAAAGAACAGACCCAGCTTTAGTCAACTCTTCTGGAGGAGACTCGGGGGGGACCTCATCATTCTCTACAATTACCTGAAGGGAGGTTTTAGATAGCTGGGGCCAGGCTCTTCTCCCAGGCAACTAGTGACAGGATGAGAGGGCAGAGCCTGAAGCTGCACTAGGGGAGGGTTAGATTGGATGCTAGGAAGCACTTCCTCATGGAAAGGCTGATCAGACACTGGAATGGACTGCCCAGGGAGGTAGGTAGTAGAGCACCCATCCCTGGAAGGGATGGTAGTAGAGGGTAGTAGAGCACTTCCATCCCTGGAAGTGTTTAAGGACAGACTGGATGTGGCACCAAGTGCATTCGTTTAGCTGCTTGTGGTGATGTTAGATCTTAGAGGTCTTCTCCAGCCTCAACAATTCTGTGATCAGCTGTTTAGGGTGACAGGACAGCAGAAGGACTGTGTCATACTTTGCCAACGTCTAAGTCCTTAAAGACTTTGCTTGCTGCTGCTGGGGATCTGCAAGGAGAGGCACTACCTGTGAAAAAGAGACTCCGCATGGACCATTGTCCCAAACCTACACCTTCCCTACTCACGCAGCTACAGCACAGAAAGTGGAGCGAAAAAATGACCAAATGCAGTTTGCAGGAGGGGTAGAGAAGTTGCTGCAATGAGTAAGAAAGACACTGGCACCTTCACTGCTAATCACTGTCAATTGAGCAATTCACAATCCACAATGACATGGGTCTATCACTAAGCTTAGCATAAAACTGTCCATCACTCTGAATCCCCTGAGCACTCTCAGACTTGACAGCCAGAGTTTCCCAAAGTCTTGCTCTCCTTCACATCCTAAAACTCCTGTGATTTGTTCTAGATCCCTACCCCAGATTCCACTCTGATATCAGAGGAAAACTGAGCTCTGCTCTTCCAGCATGAGTTACCTGGTCCTCATCGCTGGAGCAGTGAAGTTTTCACTTCACTCTGCTGAAAGTCTTAAGGGGCTTTGAGACAGAGGTTAGTTCTAGGAACTACTACATAATCATTTACTTATTTACAATTTTTATTGGGTTACTTTCAGGCCCTGTAATCCTTTAAACAGCAAATAAAAAAATACCAGGCTAATCATGCAAATAAGGATACACTTCCTCTTTCAAATGCCACTGTTCATGCAATGAGGATAATGCCATGGGAACTCGTAATTCTGATTTTTAACATCACCCCAGACCAATTTCCTATCGTTTTATATTAAAAACGAAATACACTGAAATAAAAATATCAGTTACAAGCACTTTCAAATAACAGTGTGAAGCGACTGCTGCTGTTCTATGACACACTTAGATACCTGAACATTTTAATACTTGGTGTTTCTCCCTCCCTAATTGTATTTTATCACACTAAAAGTCGTTTCTTCACTCAGTGACCACAAGCAAGTAACTTCCAGTTACAGCTACACCTCCAACAAGTACCAAAATATACTAACGATTCTCTTTCGCATTCTCCTGCAGTTAGCACTGTTCTTTTAGATGGAGACAGCTCCGGAACTTCGCATTTGTAATAACAAAGAAAGGGACTTTACCGGAAAGAAGAGGTAAATGGTGTTGTCCAAAATGACCAATTTGGAGTTACACACCGTCCCATTTACTGAAGACCTCAAGTAAACTGAATCACCCTCCTTGATGATCTCTCCAGAAATCAGGAACGTTTTATCTTGAATCTGAAAGTTAAATGCTGTTAGAAGGACAAAGCCTAACCTTCATGAGCAGTAACATGACAAACTCAAGGCCTCAGGACAAGCTCTGGAGCACTCCAGAGGCACTGTTCTCCTCATGATCAGCTCCCAGTTCCATCTCTTAGCTCCAGCCTCTCTCCATTTACACTTCAACCTCCATTTTTCCTTCTTCTCTGGGAATCTACATTCTCCCTAGTGGCACTTCCCCTCCCCAAAAGACCCCACTCTACAATCCTTACAGCCTTTCTCTTTTGCTGACATCACTTACATGAGATAAGTCTGAAGCATAAAAGCTTTCTCACGTTATGTATGTCATCGATACACTCAGAATAACCCGCATGTTACTTGAGGGATGTGGGTTATTCCCATTTTCACATCAGAGGAAGTAAGGCTGTAAGGGTTTGAGACTCCCAACTCGTGGTATTTCACACACATGAAAGCACAGTAACCTTCTCACTGTTTTTCTAGTTCACTGATCTCTGTACAGACTAAGCAGTTCGCAAATACTGACTCTCCTAATCCTCCTTTTCTACACGTTGGAAACAACAAGCAGAACTAGAAAGAGACTGCAATTATTTTGGGTGCCAAATTTGAGATAAAACCCATTTGACTCCAGGTGATCCAAGGAGGATAGTCAACACTTCATAAAATGCAACCCCCGTAAGCCACATAATTAAGAGATTATCACACATACATGCACCAAAAACCTTTGCTCAAAGCACCTCAGGTTGTATCCCGTAGGGTCTCCTTAGGTTAGACAGACAGAAGCCAACTTCATGAGCATCATTCAATTATTTAACCAGGTGATTTACTAGTCTCATAATTCCTCATCTCATTTGGTAATGACTTTCTAAATTCTATATTTAAAAAAAAAAAGTGTTATCTGGGACAGGCTGAGAGAGCTGGGGCTGTGGAGGGACCTTCTTTTGACCTTCCAGTACCTGAGTGGGGCCTCCGTGAATGCAGGGGAAGGTGTTTCCAAGAGGGTTTGTATGGATAGGACAAGGAGCTGTGGGTTCAAGTTGGGAAAGGAGAGATTTGGGCTGGATCTCAGAAAAAAGTTCTGCAATGTGAGGGTGGCTGATGGCCAGAATGGGTTGTCTGAGAAGGTGGTGGGGGTCCCATCCCTGGAGTCATTTAAGGTCAGGCATGATGAGGCTCTGAGCAGCCTCACTTTTGGCAGCTGTCCCTGTGTAGGGAGGCTGGACTAGATGACCTCTGGAGGTCCCTTCCAGCCTAGAACATTCTATGATCTTATACATAATAATCTAGAAAGCTTCTATTTTCCCACAGGGGATCCATCTCCTGCACAGAATAAACAGGAGTCCTGTGGAAAAAAGGTCTTTTAAAATGCTGATTTAAATCTAGCCTCCAATGTTTCAGACAAATTCAAGGAAGGGAAAAAAATAAAGAGCAAGATCTTTAAAACCTGCTGTTCTTAGCCTTATTTTGAGAAGCAATTTTAGTAGCTCTTTCACATCAATCCAGCCTCTAGCAAAAATAATTTCAGGCCAAAATAACAGTCTGCCATGATGCCTGAAAGCAAACCCACAACGGAACCCTGTCTTGGCCATTACCAAGCAACTTTAATAGCCGTTGATGCCAAGAGAAGGCTAGAGGAAACTCGTTCTTCCTTTCTCTAATAAGGTATCTGAAAACATTTGGGCTTGTACCTGCATGCTGTAGGACCCTTCTGGGTTGTATGTTACAGCTACCTCCACAGCTGTTCAATAAAACAGAACAGGTTATGTCAGTAGATTTAATCATAGGAGCTAGAGAATGACACATGAACAATATCTAAGTCTTTTATTAAAAAAACCAAGCAACAACAACCTACCAACCCTAAGAAAAGAACAAGTATTTTCAGATGAGCTCAGCACACACTGCAGTTTTCATACCAAATTCTAGACTGTTTTTTAAAGATGAACACCTCGAGTTACGCTCTGAAATCTACAGCCCTGCATAGAGAGCAGATGCCTGGCAGTAAAAAGTGCTAAATACTTTTTACCTTTGCTCCCTAAAAAGTGAAATTAAAAGAAGTGAAATTAAAAGAAGAAAAATAAGTCAACGGCACTGAGCTGCTCTACAATCTCAGTCTTACTCACTTCAACGATGAGCATTAGTGGTGTCACTTGAATTTGGTTTACATCTCCTCAAGACGTAACGGTGTGGATTAATCATGCGAGTCTGTGACTTCCCTGCTTCAGCTGCATAAAAATCAAACTGATTCTATTTGCTATTTCTTAGCCTGGATTTTCAAGTACCAGTTGAAATAAATTTAGTCAAGTATCTCCTGCCCCTCCACACACACTTTAGTTAACTTACTGTTTTCCCCGTCCAGCAGAGACAGTTTTCTAGTATAACGAATGTTTATTCTTCTCCCAGTGCTGGATGCAAATGGCGAGAATTTATCTAAAACACAAAACATACAGGTATGTTACTTCCACTCTGCGTTGGCAAAATACAACACGTAGACCTTACACCATAAAAATCACCGTCCCACTGTTAGTACCATTCTATGCTCATGCTTCACACAAGAGGTTGGGGAACCTCTGGAAGAGACAGTGAGGATCCTTCCCTCAAGCTCCAACAGTGAATGAACTGATGCTGTGTAGCCTACAGAAAACGCAACACCAACACCAGCACTGACTAAGAAGAAGGTTATTGACTGTTCTCCGTGAGCACATCCTTGAACAGGACGAGGGAGCATGGGAATTCAACTGCAACACAGCAGATTCAGATTAACCTTTAGGTGCAGGTTCCAACTGTAAGTGCAGTCAGACATGGCAGCAAGGGAAGGCTGAGAGGTCTTCTATTACTCTGAGGAGGGATCAGATATGAGCTATTCCCTGATGGGTTCATCATCTCTTGGAGCAAGAGAATAATGTACAGGAATCTTTCCAATCCCACTCTTCCACGTTTCCAGGATAAAGTGGAAAAGGAAAGAAAAGTCACAAGGCTGTTGTCACCATCTGTTGGATTTACACATTAGCAATGAAGTGTCCCACTGGCACAGCCACTAACAGTGTCAGAACTCATGAATGTTCAGCTCTTAGAGCCCTGTTCAGTCCATGAAACCCTACTGTCACTCCCAGTCCCAGCAGAGCCCATTTTATCCCTGAAGACCTCAGTCCAACTATAGGAATGAAAGGGACAGATATTTACTGTTTATGCTTGTAAGGAGCAAGGAGTACACAGTGACACTGATTATGAATCCCGAGGTCTCTCAGATAGTGACTATCTGAAGCGCTGTGGGAAGCTGTCTGTACATTATGGAGGAGAAACACTCATTATCTGTCCTTTAACAAAGGACGTAAATATCTGACAGATGCCAGAAAGCAGAACCCTGAGCAGGCACAAAGGAAGGCAGCAAGCATGCAAATGAAATAATTGCACATGAGCTCACAGCACTGTCTCATCCAGTCACAAGAAAAATAAAACAAAAGAATGGTCCTTACCATCTGACTGATCTCTAAAAGCATCTGTTAGCATTTTCTCCTTCAGTATGAGTCCCAGAGCTGCCTGACACATAACTTCAAGTGGGGTTGCCTTTGTGGCTGGGAACAGTTCATCATGATGTTGAGGAATGAAATTAGTGTGCACATTTCCAGCCTCAAACTGTGGGTGTCCTGACAGCCTCAGTAAGAAATCAATATTAGTGCTTAATCCTACAATCTATAAAGAAAAAGAAAGCACAGTGCCAAATTGGAAACAAGTCATGAACGGAAACACAGCTTTCTGCTCAACTTACGCACAACTCACGAATCCTTCTTCAGACAGCACCACCACACTGACTTTACCAACAAGATGTAATCAATTCAACTGGTCTGTTCTACCGCCAATTATCATCAATTGTCTTTAAGAAGAAAACAAGACAAACCCCACAAAAAAAGCCAAGAGTAGGTTGGGAAACAGCAGCCTGTTTTCACAACACTACCTTTGCCCACAGTGAAGTCAGAGTGTTTCCCAGCAACAGCAAGGGAGGCAGTTTAGGAAAAGCCTAAACTGTTCCAGGAAACTACGCTCCGCACGTTTAGAAGCACGTTCTTGGTATTAAAAGTGCCTTCTATTAAAAATCAGTTACAAAAGTTTCAGACATTCCAAATCTGATCTTCTAACACAGTAACAAACGGGAACAGTGACTTTTGTAAACTACTAGAGGCTACACATCTGCTGTACTGCAAAACACCTTAGCAGGCAACAGGAAAACAGAGTTACTTGAGAAAAATCAGGGAAACTGGTAGCTGTATTGCACCGCCAACATTTATTGACAGAACTACCTCAAAATTGTGAAAAGGAGGAATTTTTTCACCTTCTATTTAAAATAGTGGGTAAAACATGTTCAGCCCCTCAGTCACATTTACACTGTTGATTTAAAATCACAGAATCACAGAACATTAGGGATTGGAAGGGACCTCAAAAGATCATCTAGTCCAATCCCCCTGCCACAGCA
>JAOXOE010000702.1:11880431-11901629 GCA_028565055.1 Phoeniculus purpureus | reverse complement strand
GTTAGATACTGGAATGGATTGCCCAGGGAGGTGGTGGTGTCACCGTCCCTGGAGGTGTTTAAGGAACGAGTGGACGCAGCGCTTAGGGATGTGTAGGGGAGACATAACTGTCCTTTCCACTCTGCTGACACTGTTGGTTGTGGTGGTTTCTGTGTGCCTGCAGGCTGCTGACATGGAAAGCACTTGGTGCAAATGCACCAAGAAGAATTTCCAGCTAAGTGTCCTGCCCTAACACCCTGGTGCCACCTGAACCTGGGTCTTTCCTTGGGCTGTAGCAATGTGCTTTTCCCTGGTAGCAATGCTGGAGTATAATGGCAGTTGTTATGTAACATCCTGAGGATTCATTGTCATTCCAGCTGTGAGCACACAGGGGCTGCTGAATGCAGCAGGTGGAGAAACTGCAGCAGACACAAACGTCTCCTGTGCACCCATATTTAATGTTATGCAGTTTACAAGCTGGTAGGATCGGTTGGGAAAACTTGAGAAAGAAATACACCAGAGAAGAGGTTCCCAGCACTATTCCCACTTACAGACATAAAAGGTCAAGCGTTGCTGAATTTTTGGTGGCAGCACTGTGTTCTGTTTGGCCACAGTTAATTGCTTTGCTTGGGGAAAACACCTGCTTCACATCTTGGGGGTTGGTTACGAAACTTCCTTTTCTCAAGCTCTTTGCAAAAGGCAGTTGGCAGTGGTGAGCACTGAGCCAGCTGATCACCTGCTGCTACCCTGCACAAGCACCGCAGCCCTGGGGCCTGACCCAGCTCCTCTTTCCATGGTGAAAATCAGAAGTGCCACTGCTGGAGCACTCCTGGTTCAAAGCAGTGAGAGAGGCTGCAGGGGCCAAACACCCAAAGAACAGCAGCAAAATGATTTTTCATTAACCTGCATTTCAAAAGATGCTAAGCGAGCCCTGCTATGCTCTTGAGGCTTATCTTTAAGTGAAGGGTGGATTGCCTAATGCTGTGCCAATAACCACCTTTTTTGGGGCAACACAGGTCAAGTACCTCCTCAAGGTTCACATCATTCTCCTTAGCATTGCGACAAGCTGGGGCTTTCATGGGTACTTGAATTGCTGGACTTTTTCTAAGGATCCTTGTAACACAGAGAACGTTCCCCTTGCTGCAGGAAGCATGCGCTTAAAGCAAACACTTGTGGTCTGAACTGATCCTTTGTTTTAAAATAGCTCCTGGATTTTTAACCTCACTTTTCCACTGTAGCTTTGAGAAAATGTTCTGCCATAAACTAAAGAAGAGAAGGATTGTTAACTGGGATATTTCCTCTGCTTAAGCACTAACGTCTCAGGTGTGGTATGATTTGCTGTTGCCTCTTGGGCTTTCTGTGGCAGAGACTGGTTAAATGTTTCTGCTTTTACTGTCACTAATTTAAGCTTGGAACCAGACTGCAAGATTGACAGTTTGACTCGTTAATTGAAGGACACAGATCAACAGCAACAGCCAAACACAGCTCTGCACTGCTGTGGAGCTCCAGACATGGCCTTACTGCATGTTACACTCAGAGTTTGATGGGATCCAATCCATGCCGCAATCCTCCCTGCCCATTGAACATTCACGCTGTACTAACTTCTGTCTCTAGCCCTGCTGAAATCACTGCCCAGCCCTATCAGCGTTCAGGTAATTAGTACCATGAGCTGTGCCCAAAATGTGTGAACTGGGTAAATGCCTTATGGAAAACGAGGATGGATGCACACAGCAATTTGCCTGCGGTTACAACAGCAGCAGTACTCTTGGTAGCTTATGATAAAGCCTCATCCCCATGTGATGCTGTCCCAGGGGAACGTGGTATCAACAGACACAAGGGGAAAAGAAAGTTTGTTTTCCCACTACGCAAGCAGAGCCTCTCTTGCTCAAGTTTCTGCAGCTACCTCTAAGTTTCCCTGGTGTGGTTCCTTTTAAGGGCACTCACCTACACTTTTGTTGCTGTAGTTCACTTGTCTGGGAATTTTCCACTCAGAAATTAGCAGAAACTAGGCTACTTCAGCTCTGGATGGGCTGTGGCTCCTGGGCACTTAGAACTGCACAGGGTGTCTTTTGGATTGAACAACCACAGGTGGCATTTATGGGAAGCAAATGAGTAACCTCACCTGCACTCAGGTGGTCCCTGAGACACCATTTCATAAGAGCAACTTGACAGTGTGAGTCAGAGCTCCTGGCACACACTCCTTGTTCCTGTACAGGAGTCCAATCCCAAACCCATTCCTGTTCCAAAGCAGAGAGCAGTCCCAGCCTTCTCTCCCAGTAGCTTTTATCTATGTTAACATGAGACCCAGGTTTTGCTTAGGTTTTATTTCCAGACTTGCTGTGACATGGGGACTTTAACACTGTCCTTTAGCTCTTTCTACAACAGGATGGCCAGGCACTGACCTTCCCCTGCATTGCACACACAAACCTTTCCAAACTGAATGTTCAAACAGACAAGACCTGAGTTAGCATTGAAGTTAGCCCTGCTCTGAGCAGGGATCAGACCAGGTGCCCTCCAAATATCTTTCCCAACCATGGCTCTGTGATTCTACCCCCTTGGGAAGGACAGGAGTCACAGTACCTTATATACAAGTGGAAAACTAGCACAGAGATGAAATACCTTTTCCTACAGCACAAGCTGAATCAAAGGCAGCCCAGGTTCCAGCTCCCCAGTCCTAAACACTCCTTTCCTTTAAAAGCAACAATTACCTTTACAAAGGTGAAGTTTATAAACCCTCCACTGAAAGTTATGTTCAGCTCAGACTGCACTGTCCCACAGCTTCCAGATGTCTGTGTTGCATTGGGGTTGACAGCCATGTACTCCATCTGCTTCTGGAGAGAGAACAGACATTGCAGGGTGGCTGATGAGAAGAAGGGGAAAACACAGAGATTTATAGCTGCTTTTTTGTGTGTCCAGGTAGGCTCTGTGTGGCTGAATGAACAGGCCAGTGGAGGTAGCAGCCCTAATTGTCTGCCAGGGTCATTCCCCACTTGTAGAGCAGCACCATCACTTGTTTGACACATCACCAGGATGCTCCAGTGTGTAAGCTGGCAGAAAATAATAGTTTCCTGCTTATTTAGCAAACTGATACAACTCACAGCAGGGTTAGATGAGCACCAGTAATTTAAACAGAGGGAGCAGTGTGCCTGAAGGCAGAGGAAAGATCAAGACAGAGACAGGCAGGGGTTAGATTGACTTCAGCATGTGCTGATCTTTGTGTCACCCCAGCCTCCTCATTTTGTCCTGCACAATTCATCTCTAGCATCTGTCAACCCACACTGTAGTCTGAAAGGAGAGAGATCTGCAGCCCTGAAAACAGTTTGGCTCCTCCAGTCTCATCTGAAACGCCTGTTACTTTCACACATCTCACTGTGGTCTGGGGAGGTTAGAAATCATGATCCCTGCATAGCTTCCACCAGGACAAGGGAAGAAAAATATATTAACAACATCAGGTACCCATCCTGTGTTAGAAACATTCAGTCCCCAAACAAGAATATTTGGATTTGCAACAGGCAGGGCTGGTGGCTTATGAACTCCAGAGCCTGCAGACATGACCTGTGTATTACAGAACCGTAAGTCTGAGGTTCATAATCACCACCTCAGATTTTATGACATCTTCTGCTGAACCATCCACAGTGGATCACTGCTAGGAGGGGGTACGAGCTCCCCAGGACCTCTGCTGCAGTCCAGCCTTGCAGTTCCTGTGAATCAACATGTGTCAGCGTTAAGACAACCTACCTCTGACTCCAGGATAATTTCTTGCTTTCATTGCAAACCACAGTGTCAGACTTTCACTGAAGTGAATTCAGATTTTACAACACTGAAGACTGACATACCCTCCAGTACTGCTACCACATGTACATTGTTGAAATGACAAAGCGATCCTACACCCTACTGACATCATCACACAAGCCAAAGCAGAGCAGCTGTGGCACAGAAAAGGCCTTATACTGGGAGCAAACCACTTCTTTTTGTTGTACAGGCTAACCTGTGAAAACTGCTGTGAAAGAAGAAGAATAAATTCCAGCTAATAAAGAAACAATCATTACAAAGACCAGTCATGTAGTGCTTCCATCTCACCTTCTGTGTATTTTGAGCCATCAGTTGCAAACCCATGACTGCTTTGATGCAGATCCCGGTCCCATTAGAAACAGTGTATGTGCCAGTGGGGATGGAAGAAGGCCACGGCCCAAGAGTGGGTCTCTCTGTCATCATAGTAGATGGGATGGCTGTTTGGGTCCCTGGGTGATTGGTTGTTGTGTTGGTCATGGCTGTGGCTGTTGGACTTTTAGGCACTGTTGTTTGATTTCCTAACCCTGTGGTGGGCTTTACAGTTTGCTTGGTAGTGGCTGCAGTAGTGATGGCAGCAGGTGTCATTTTGGTATCTGGTGTTGCATGCTTTATGGTTGTGTTTGTGGCTGCCACTGGCATTTCTGTGCTCACATGGATGGCTGTTCTCACTGCCTGGGTTGTAGCCTTACTAACTGCATCTGTCTTGTCTGATGAAGTGGATTCCACCGTGGGAGATTCCTGGTTGGTCACTTGTGTGGTGGCTGGTCTTGCCTGGGCTGTCATGTTAGGATCTGGTGTTGTTGTTACCTGGTGCTGGTCTGTTGTCTGTGCAGTTGTTCTATGGCTTGTGGGTGTTATTTTAAGAGAGCCTGTACTGTTAAAATGAACTGTGGTGCCTTGATGGGCTGCAGGATGATAAAGGGCAACTGGCTGTGCAGAAGTAGCCGTATGGTGGAAGGATGTGGTCTCTGGAGACAGCTCGACCTCCAGGGTCACTTCAGAAAAGCAAGAGGAAAATGCTGCAAAGAAGCAAATAAGTCAGTCAGTTGTCTAAAACATTTACATTTAACATTTCTGTTGACACCCACAACGTAACTGCACTGGTTTTGTTATCCAATGGGTGATATGATGTTATTCTTCGTTTGACTCCAGTCATAATAGCAGAGTGAAAGCAGACATGCTGTAGGACTACCCATAGTTTCTCACCACTCACACAATCTTCACACCTCTGAATACACCCATTGCAGTGGAAGAACTCCGGCTCCCAGCTGCCCACACTCCACTTTCACTGCTGAAGAAGCCAGAAGATGCCAGTGGTTGGAGCAGACCTTGCACAGCTCCCAGGCAGCACAAGAATTCCTGTGCAGGCAGTACAGCAAGATTTGCTACAACCAACTTATCAAGGTCCAAGGAAGGTGACATGGGTCTAACAAGTGAGGGGGTGGTTGGTTATTTACCAACAAAGGACAGGGAAAGGGAACATTTTGTGTGTGTGAAGGAAGTGAAACAGCATAATGGTCTTATGGTGATTCACAATAACCTGGGAGACTGGGAAATTCTAAGTATTTTTTCATGGTTTTATTGCAGCCGTGACAGCTTGAACCTGAAATTCTTCCTCTTGGAAGTACCCAAGGGGATGCTCCAAACAATGGCTTTCAGCAATGAGAAACAGGGTTCTGGGTACAGAATCCAGGGACATTCTGGACCTCTGAAAATAGCCACAGCAGCAATATTACACTTCCACCTTGAAACATGTCCCTTGCAGAACTGAAAATACCTGGCTCCTAAACGTAATTAACAAAGCTAATTAAAAATAAGAGAAGTATGTTGTAGAATAGATGAAGGTCTCAACTTCCTCTGCTTGAGTCTTTGGTTGTGACTGTGCAATAAGGCTCTGTAAAGCCAAGGTCAAGCTAAAAGAAATCATAAATCATGATTAGAATTCCTTGATGTGCATGAAGCTTCAGGTGGTGTTAAATGCTTTAGTGCCTGAATTAACTGAGGGACAGAGACAAATTCTCCAGTTTGGAAACAGAAGGGATCCAAAATATGACAGCTCATATTCCCAGCAGTATGGCTCCATAGAATTTGTTGCAGACTGGTTCTTCCAAAGAGATTTCTTATGCATCAGTGTCAAAGGTTAGTTGCAGGCAGGTTGCTGAGACTGTTTTTAGGATTAAGACCAGATGCACATTCAGGGTGGAAGTGGCTGGAATCTCACAAGCCCCTCTTGCTTTTTTATCATTTCTTTTCACTCAGCGTGAATAGAGATCTGTAACAGAATCTCACCATTTTAGGATACACTTAAACTAAGTAAGAATAGTAAAACCTACTAGGCTTTTAATCAATTTCAAGATCAAAACCTCAAAACCAAATAAATGCGAACAGATGTACAGATCTGAACCCACACCACAATTTTCCCTTCAAAATGACTGTACTAGATGTGAGAAGCATAGCTGTATACCCCATATTCCTAAAATTGCCAGTTTCACCTCTGTGCTACACAGAATATAGCTGACTGCCAGTGTAGCTGTTCTCTCCAAAGCAATGCAGTGATAAAGTTGAAAGGCCAGAGGAAAGGACAGCACAGATCCCTCTGACTGTGACTTGTACCAGAGGAAACCTAAAAATGTTGTAATGATGCTTCACTGAATTTTCTCACTTTGTCCATGACTTTAGCAGACCTCCTGGCACAGCTGACAGGCAGGTAACTCGCCTTCTTCTCTGCGTGCCAGAGAACCCGTGCAGTGCCATGCAGCAGCGACAGGCAGTTGTAGCTAAGTTATCAGCACAATAAAAACAAAAAAAAGCTGCAATTTTCACTCTGTTTCCCTATAAAACTGCAAACCACCCCGTGCACAAGGCTTGAAGAGTTGGGACTTCTAAGTTTTCCGTTAACATTTCGGTTTCAATTACTGACTAGGTAACACTTCTCTGACAAACATGGAGAGAAACATTTCACTGGCATTTGGATGCCACTCTTCGCTTTTAAATGAGACTTCCTTTTCCCCAGAAGGTCATTCCAGCTGAACCACTTTTCGTTAGAGAAACCTTCAACCTGACAGGGTTGCTGAGGGATAAAGTCAGAAATGTCTTTGGGGTGGCCCATGGCTTGTACTCCCTGGGTGATCTGCCAGACTGCTCCTCCAGGCTCCCAGAGGTTCCCCCAAGCATTTTGGAGGTTCTCTTGGGGCACTGCCATGCTGCTAATCCTGTTGGCTGGGCTGATCTGCTCAAAAGGTGTTTGGCCACGTGAGCTCCCAGAGATGGATAAGGATTGACCTCCAGTTGCACCCAATGGTCTTGGCTCTTCTCAGGTGGCTGTTTGGAGGTAGTTCAGTGGCTTTGCTGTGCGTAGGGGCAGGTAGACTCATGGAGTGGCTGTCCTACCCTCCAGCTAAGGCTTGGAAGGCTACACCCTGGCCTCCTCAGTATTGCAGCATTGCCTTTTGGGGAGCCTGGCACAGCTCAATAAAGGCTTCTGCAAGCTTCTTCTCAGCTGCCTGCAAGGCTTCTCCCAACACAGTCCTTCCCATGGCTCTGCCCACAAACAGGGCCACAGAACAACAAAGGACTGTGGTTCTATATCCCTGTTAGTCTCTTTTTTTTAAAGCCATGGTCAGGCTGTGACTTTCCTGAGCCTGCCATGCTGTAATGGGGTGGGTGCAAAAAACTCCTGTCAAGGATGTTTTCCCCTTCTCGTCTAACCACACACTAATTCTGCTCAGACACCCAGCAGGTTTCTTCTGCTTTCTGATGCCCAGAAGAAATGCCCATGTTTAACCAACTGATTTGTGTGGGCACAAAAACCCAACCCAGTTCCTACCATCACTGTAAACACTCCACCAGCTTCAGCTGCTTTGGTTTGAGTCCTTGAGGAGCTGGAAAAGCACCAAGATTTTCTGAGAGGTTTTGGTTTTGTCACAGTCCCCCTCCAATACAGGAGCACTTTCTTAAACCTCCAACCCATCACACACTGGTGGCCTGGACTTTGTTTAATTCCCTATCTGCACAGAAAGAGTTGACTTTGTGGCATTAATAAACCAGCACAACAAATTATTTTAGGAACAATTTAAAATGGATAAGAAGCTGAGGAAACATGTTCCTTTTGGTCAGAAGGATCCTTGCTGACTCCTGAATTATTAGTGTACTTCTCTCAGTCTGATCTTGCTCTCCATTCAAGAATAGATTTTGGGGCTACTTGAGCAGACTCCAACTATGAAGCAGGTGTGGGAAAGCAGAACTGATCCAATGGGAGCTGCTGGTGATTCAGTCCCTGGGCTGTTGCCCTGCTCACTGCACTGGGAGCACAACAGGTGTGGTTCCCTGTGTGATTCCTGTATGCCGGTGGCAAAGCACGCTGCACAAATCCAGCACCACACCAACGAGCTCAAACCTTTAGCCCTCACACAGACTAAATCACACTGTCCTCTGCCTGGCAGATTCTGCACTGTGATGTGGGCTGGGGGATGCCTTAACATGCTGAAACAAATCCTTCACCAAAGTGGCTCCACAAATGTTGACAGAGTAGCATTAAGGACTGAACTGTGACTCCAATGACACTGATCAGTGATTGTTACAGAGATAAGCCCCAGCCTGCCTTCTCCAAGCCCCCCATCTCACTCTCGCCTTCCTGATCTTGCTCTGCATTTTGCAACATAGACAAATGACTGCCTTGAGCAATGCTGCCTTAGTTTTTCTTCTGTTTGTCTCACTCAAGACTTCTCGTTTGGAAATTTTTTTTTACTTAAGAAAAGCAATCCCAAAGAAGTCTACTTCTAAATCTATTTTGAGCTGACTCTATCGCAGTCAGAGCTTGTATCCCCACAGAGAACTACGGAAAATTCATGGGAAAACATCAGGCTAAGTCTATAACAGCTGGATTTAAATGTAGTTATAATTATTTCTTAGCAGTGAGACTTCATTAAAAGCATCCTTAGTGCTAGTGACAAAAACTGTTTGAAGTTTCCTGTTTATTAGGCACTGTACCGACTGCAAGGAAACAAAACTAGCTCAACTCTCTATCATCTGTCTGAAAGAAACAATGATGTTACTTACCACAGGTGAAAGTCAGTAGGATGAACTGCCGTGTGCTCCTCCCCATGGCCAGTAGAGCTGCAGGTCTGAGAGACGCTGCTCCTCACCGTGCAGTGGGTGGAAAGTAAATCAAGGTTTCCCGGGGACTGAAAAGTGTCACTTGATGCAGAGAGCGCTCAGTCACATGGCTGCAAAGGAGGTGGAGAGAAATGGAGAGACCAATGCTTCTCGACTGTAGACTACTGCAGAAGGAAAACACCGATGGTTAGTAAAGACAGGACTGCTGTGCTGAGGTGAAGACAGGCTGTCACTCTGTAGCTCAGCCCTGGGGCTCTGCAAGGCTTGCATAAAACTTCACACATCTCCCTCCAGTTTTAATAACCTGGTGCAGACTGCAGCCATACCCCAGTGAGGGTTCAAACTCTAGATTAGTACATTCTCTGTGTTCAAGCCAGGGTCCTTTATTTATGGTTAAACTCTTATGTTAAGGCACAGAAGAGAGATGTGTGATCCTGAGCCATCTCCACAGAGCACCTGCTGCAAGTGAGACAGGGCTGAGGAACGTCCCAGATGGGCTCTGGTCTCAGCTGGGGACAGTCAGTGGCCTTTGCTGGCTGGGTCAGTCTTGCTCTCAGGACAGTCTGGAAGGTGGATGAGCTGAGGTGGCTCACCATTAGTGTTGCATCCAAACACACTCCTCAGAAAATAGTAACACCCCACCTGTGTTCTGTGAAGTGTGTCCTGCAAGCCATACCAAGTTGGGACAGAAGCTGCACAGACAGGTCCCAGCATGTGTAGCTACACACCAGAGACCTGCAACAGGCAAGTGTTAAGACTGCTCACGCGTGTAGGTGGATTTCCAACTCTGGGCCTTACCTGCTTGAGGCAGGGGGAAGGAACAAAGCAGAGCCACACCTGAAATCTGGTGTGGTCCTAATTTTCTCATAGTAGTATTGCACTGCAGTGATGCAACAAGGTCAATGACTTAAAAACTACAGTGAGGTGAAGGTTGTTCCTAGAAACATGGATACGAGCTGCAATTAAGTCAGATTATTTTGCTGTCTCTATTTGCATTGTGCTTCTGTGTCCTGTTTTACCTGCTTGCCATTCCACATAATCCACAACATGCATTTGGGTCAGTTAGTGCTCCCTAATAAAGCACTCATAGCCAAAGTTACGCAGATATCTTGGGAGCAACTAGCATAAAGTTCTCCTACAACTTCCTTGCCTTATGGCTTAACGTTGCCATACACAACCTTGAACATCTGCACTCTCACTGGGAGAGAAAGGTAAACAAACAATCCTCCAATCCACTGTGGCTTTTGAGATGTGACGTTATATTGGATGTGTGGATCTTTCCAGCTGTGATGATGTGCCTTTACTGATACCCATTTACTTACCCGTTCAATAGAAGGAAAGCTCATTTGAGCTGTTACTCTATATAGAGACATCAAGCACAAGGTTTTGTACTAGTTATAATTTTTATAAATTTCAAACAAAGTGTGGTTCTACACAGGTCAGAATGGCCTAATTACAGGAAGTTCATTTGCACACTTTTCTCTTGTAATAAATTCATACATTCTGTCTTGACTGGAAGAAAGGACATGTAGTCCTGTGCTCTTTCCCTGTCTGATTATCTCTCATCAGTCACAATATACAAATACATCATTAGCAACACCATGGAAAATACATAAGAAAAACAAACTGTACCAATTCTCAGCTGGGGAGAGGAAATTTAGCAGCTATTTCAGCTCCAGCTGCAGGAAGAAATACACAATTTGGCTCTTTTCTCTTATTATTCTTTTATATTTCTAATCATATATAGATTTGAAGTCAGGCTTTGAGTATTTTTGGAAATCCTGTTTGAAATCTCAAGAGTCTAAGAAAATTATGGATAATAAAATGGCTTTTCATCACACACCCAAACAGAATGTAAGACACACACACCTTTGTTGTCACTGGCAAGAAAAGCCAGTGTTCAGACGTGGTTTGGCTGCAGCCATCTCTGAGCAGGACAATGACTATTGGTCTGAGTCTCCACCCAGTGGTGTTAGACACAAGAGGAGAGGGTGAGGCCTGATTACATTTTAGCTGGTCCACTGAAAGCAAGACTTCCCCATCATGGCAACTGCCTGTCTGTTTGCCTTTACTGCCAATTAGGAAGGAGGCTGTTGCCCAGCTGCACTCAGTTGAGCAGAGGACAGTTTTGCGGGCATGACTTTTCTGCAAGTTTCACAGAAGACTGCAGCAGAGCAGATGGAGGAGACCCAAGTCTAAACCTAGCCTGGAGGGCAGGTCTCACTGGCCTGGACTTTGGGAGAACAGCTGGGCAGCTGGCACCAACTCACTGGCCAAGCAGCAAAGGCACGATGCTCAACTGCTAGCGCTGCATGGATTTACCCTGGACATTTTCTCGTCTACAAATGAAACTTAGTGGCAATCATTACGTTTAAATTACTTTCTGGTCACTATATCATCTCCAGAGACCCTGAAATTAAATTGAAAACTGTGAGGTTTAGGTCCATCTACCTGAAAATAATGGTCTCAAAGACCTACATACAGAATAAGCTTACCGTAACGTTAGTCTTGCTGGACATTGGCAAATTGTATTCTAGACTGTACATGGAGAGTCACTCCCTTGAGTATCACCTTGCTTGACAGAAATACACTAATTAAAAGACTATCTTGTCCATTAACAAAAACAAAAGTAATCAAACTGCAGTCTGTCTTGTCAGAAAAGCCAGATGGTTACTTCTTGTGGGCAGCTCTCAGACTCATCAGCATCCTGATCTGTTTGTTTGTGGGCTCCCTGCTCAGGTTCAGTAACATCTGAGGACAGCTTTGATACAACCAGCTCCCAAAGATGGCTTGGAGCAGATTGCTGTGCCACAGCTACACACAGCCATGGGACAGTGAGTTATTTCTTAGGACATCATGGTGCAGCTTTGGTCCAACAGGATAAAACATGAGATTTTCCACAAAAAAACCCAAACCCTAACAATACTGTTTGCAAAAGCAAAGTAGGGAGGAGAATTATTATAATCCAGCCCAAACCTTTGCAGTTGTTATCATGAGAGGGTGATCTGGGAGAGAGGAGATGCTCTACAGCCATCCTCTTCCCAGCTCCAGCTCTAGGATGCCACCAATGACACTCATGGAGGGCACAGCTGGACATATGGGGTTGAATGTTTTGCTCCTCTCTGAAGGGTCCCCGGGGTTTGCATACATGTTAAAATTTAGCATCAGAATTCAACAGGTGGGAAATCAAACAGCCCCCATTTTACAGGAGTGTCGAGGTACCAGGGGATATAGGATTAGCCCACTGTCACCCTGCACACAGCAGAGGTAGGAAATGGATTAACAATACCTGGTTTTCCCGCTTCAGTTCAGAGACTTCCCACTGCCATTTCAGCATTAGAATGAGATTTCTCCGAAGAAACTCCAAAGTGCAGGTTTACATCTTTCCATTTGTCAGCAGCATCACAATTCCTGGTTTGGGCAATTTCATACATCCAGGGTAACCCTTCCCCATCTCTCTCTCTCTCTCTCACACACACACACACATAAAAGCTTCATATGTTGATTAATGTGCAATCAAATCTATCTACCTTGTTCCTCAGCTCTGCTTAGGGCAGGGGTGGACGGACACACTACTACCGAGCCAAGCAAACCAAAGTGAACTCACTTCAGGGAGAGGATTAAACAAAGTACACTACAAGAAAATGTCACTGTATCTTTCCTTAAGGACTGAACCTGTTCTTCCCTCAAGATGGTCCTAACTACAGTAAACTAACAGGATTTATGTTCCTGAGAGCTTACTTGTCATTTTTAAAGTAAATGACCAGCACAAAGCAGACAAGTTTGTAACTCTGTAGGTCAAAATTTGCTTCCAAACAGGTACAGAACTCTCAGATCCTTTAGTCACTAATAAAAAAAAAAAAAGAGTAAGAAATCATAGAGTTTAGATGCTGAGGGTTAGAAAAGCCATGGGAATGAACCATCACAGTGCAACTCATAATTAACCAATAAGCCTTTACAGGCAAACTAAATCCAAATAAGCCTTTACCTACTCCAAAGATTTTTCTCCAAAGGGACTATCTACCTGCTTCACAGCTATCCTGACTCACACTAAGATACTTGCAATGCCAGCCTCTGCTGAGGCACAAAGGAAAACATTTGGGTCCCTGCAGAGATAGCAGAAATGATACAGACTCCTACTCTGTTGCTCAGAGGCTCAATAACTAAAGAGTGGCTTTTGGTTTTGCTTCATCTCCACTTTTTTAGTGCTTTTGTCCCCTTTATTATTTACATAGAGCACCACTAGTCTCAGGGTTAAACAAAAAATCTCTAATAGAGAAAGCCAATCCTCACTTTTGAGCTTCTAGAGTCATTTTTGCCAAGCTGATCTTCACCTGTTTGCGACCCTTGGTCACTACTTACCTCCATTAAAGTATTAGCAGCTTTTGTGGGCCATGAGAACCCATTACCATCAAAATGCCTTTATGCCTTGACAGCTGCTCTAGATGAGCTAATGGCTTCTATAGGAATAATAATATCTGTAATCTCTTCTATAATATAATTGCATCCTTATGTGGCAGAGATTTGGTACAGTCCTTGAATCAAATGTCCTGGAAAGTATTTAACAACAACACTTTATCCACTCATTGGAGCATCTAATGCTCACTGCCTATTTGCAATGCTTAAGTATATTCCAAATAGGGGATGAAATGTATCTACTCCATAGCCCAGCACACAACGAAAGCATGCAGTCTACTCAAACATAGGACATTAAACAGCATTCAATGGAATTCTCGGCACCAACGCAAAGGATTGTGATCCAGCAATCACTGACTGCAGAGGGGCAGAGGAATGACTTGTAAAAAGAGTTCCAAATGGTCTTTGTCACAGTAGCTGTCACACATCTTTGCTTCCCTGCTAAGACCTGCACCTCCACCTCACAGCCAAGAGTTGCCACCTGCATTATTCCAACATGCTGCTGTATGCAGCAGGTTATTCACTGTGCCACTGCAAAACTATTCAGGTCATTGCTGCAGGAAACCTCTCTGATGGTCCAAGTCAGAAGTTTCCACAGCCACCCTAAAATGGGATGTTTTTGGTGTTGAACATTAGCAAAAAGGGCACGTTTGTGATGTATCAGCTGGAATTAAGAAGGATAGGGAAGGCACAGCCAGAGGCAAGCGAATGGAAAAACCTCCAGGTGACCCCAAGATAGAGCAAGAACTCATAACCATGCATGTGTCCCTCTGCAGTGACTTGGTGTTCAAGCAAAGTTGCCAAAAGGTGCGTGCATAGTAACTCTTCAGCTCTGCTGTCGACCTAATTTAGGCCACATCTTCTGGAACAGTTTGATAATCAATGCAAGAAGCATTTTTCTCCTCTAATACTAAAGGTGAGTTGTGATGTTTTCTGGATGTTCAATGCTAGTTTCAAGTTTGTTTTTCTCAGCTTGCCAGGTGGACAGCGCAGTTCTTGTCTGTTCATGCTGATAAAGTTTTAGTGAATTATGAACCTCAGAGCTTGTGAGAAAGGCAACTTTGATCCAGTGTCGACCCAAAATAGACAGAGATGGATGGGGTCCTGAGGAAGGTCGGTCCCGCTGTTCAGCTGCCAGCCCTCTGTTCTGCTGGGAAGCTTTTGGCCACCTCGCTCTCCTTGGTGTCTGACTCTACAGAGGCAGTACTGCAGGAATCGTTGTATGTGTCTGAAAAGGAGGACATAGGAATTGTCACTACAATGGGTCTAAAGGCTCATTGTTAAAAGCCTGAAAGAAAATAATCACAATGCTACTCATCTCCTAATTCCGTCAGCAAAGGCAAGGGAGGCTCTTCTGGCACATAAACTGTAATGTGTGTGTGTGGTTCTATTTTGAAGCATTGGATATGCCAAAGAAATCAGAGCCATAGCTGCGCACTGAGGATGAAGGCAGAACTGACCTGCTGTGGAGGTGAAGGAGCAACAATTACCAAACTACCTTCTAACCACAACAAAGAATATTGGTTAACTTTCAAAACAGTTTTTCCCCACTTTAACAAACTAAAAAAACTATCAAACAAAACCAGTTCAGATTTAACTCTCTTCTGTTACCAGAAGGCCAAAAGAAAAGCAAGTGGCATTGGTAATTTATGTGTAAGGAGTTAATATAAAATTCTAAACCTGTGATCTGCGGAGTTGCTGAGTTCAGCTTTTCCAGTGTTATTTGCTAGGTCAGAACCAAAGCTGAAGAAAGGCTGACTTCTAGTGCTGATTTGGCTGAAATCTTGCCAAAGCAGCCCTTCCTCCAGCCTTTGGAGCCAGCAGTGAAATATGATTGAGGCTTTAATGCTTCACGAGATTTTAATGTTTTCAAACCTACACCAGAACCACAATCCTGATGCTGATCTAAATCCAAACAGTGTCAGGATGAAAGCAGTTCTGCAGTCACAGCCTGGTCTGCCATGTGACATACTTGAACCAGTCTGGGTACTCGTAGCCACTGGAGATTGATGGGAGATTCCGGTTCTACCCAGGAAGGGAAAAACAATTAAGCCAAGCCAAGGTAAGCTGCTGTGCCAAACTAGCTCTGCCACCCATGGCACTGAGTTTCAAGGTAGCTCAGCTGCAGCACCAGAGCCTGCAGCACAGACATACAGTCAGGCCAAGTATTTAATAAAGACAGTGCACTGTTTATCAACACCTTTTTTAGTACCATAAACAGAAATAATCCCAGTAGCACATTACCTGCATTGCTGTTCTTAATGATGTTGTTACTGTCCCCCTCTGCTGGCTGCAATATACTGGAGGGAACCCAGTCGCTCTTCTCAGAGACCAGTTTCTTCACTAACCTGAAATTCAGAGAACAGTCAGTGAACTTCCCCACATTCCCTTTCCCTGGGTTGTGCTTCTTCAAGGTGCATGTTGGGCAGCATTTTGCTAAGGAAGAGCACCCAGAGCAGTCCTACATGTTGCTGGTGACTGTTTCATCAGTCTCAGATGTGGTCAAGCTTACTTGCAAGCAGACGGTGAGACAAGAAAGTAGCAGCCTTGGCCTGTGTTTGAGACCCTGAGCCACATTCAGAGCTGAAGAAAATGGATCTTTCATACTGGCCACCCTCCTTGCTGTAAATACTATCTAGGCGAGATGTTTAGTTCACTTTCTACCTTCTTCACCCTATGACCCTACGTCAGTTCTGAGTGAGTGATCTATGACAGCATGGGCATTTAAAGAAGATCAGGTCTTCCTCCTAATTACCCACGGAGGGAGGGTTTCAGCCAGGTCTGTTCCTAACACTCACTTGTGAGCAAGAGAGGATAAATACACCAAAACATATGAGAACTCAAGAGGAGAAGGTCCGCTTTGTCAATCATTGGCAAATATTCACTTGGTCAATCATATCTTATATCTAATTATCTACATTTTAGCAGGGGCTAAAACTGCTCTCTGCTTCACTGCTGCAGCTTGGTGGAAATTATGAGGATTTTCCTGATGTATCCTATGGGAAGGTGCTGACTTTGACAGTTGTCCTTCTGGCTAGAAGCAGTCACAAACTCAAATATTCTCCCATTTCCTTTATGTAAATTTCTGTCCTCTTAAGCCTCATGTCAGAAGCATTTGGGGTGAAAGCCAACCAGGTGGAATTAACCAAAGCTGCTTGTATGTTCATGCCTCCCGCTGCCGCTGTCACATTGCAGTCAATGAGGTGAGTGGATTTGAATTGATTTCAAAGAGGCTTTGACATTCTTCTGAATATTTCCCATCTTTCCCAGGAGGTTATGGCTGACCTACCTGTCACATTCTGTTTCTCTGCTGTGCTTACCATTGACCATTCTCTCCTTCCTGCACAAACTGCACTAAATCTCCATCCTCAAGTGAAAGAGAATCCGGGAAACAGCTGTCAAAACTGCCTTCTACCCGGAAAAGATTGGTCCCCTAGAATGAATGAAAAAATGCACCACAAATAGAGTCACTATAGATTAAAGGACTATGCAGGAGAGAGTGAGTTGAGTTAAATACTGAATTAAGTATTTTAAGCTGGCAGATATCTCTTTTTTCACTCCTTTTATCATGCTATAAATATAATAAAATATATTCCAGATTCAATGCATTCAACCTTTAGAACTAACTGCACAGTCATTATTCTGATATAGAAATTGGGTTTGTGACACCAGGTTATCTGGAAAAGTCTGAAATTACTTTTTTTAAGTCTCAGAGTCTTCCACCACTTCTATTATAGGTAAAAGCACAGCTTACAAGTAAAGGTGACTTTCTATGGTGCCAATCCTGATCAGCAAAATAGTCTTGGAATAGTCTCCCAACACCCCAGATCACATTCCCATTTTCTGTTTTCTCACACGTCCATGACTTTAAGGGTAGTCTAAACCCAAACTTTGGAGGGCAAATTGTAATCTTTAGATAAGAGGAGGAAAGGGCAGTGTAATTTGAAAAAAGGAATTACATTGTTAGGGTTGGTCTCTTCCTCCAAGTCAGAAGAGTTGGAGAGTTCATCTGTGCTGGAGGGGATCGCTTCGAAATCTTCAAATGTGTCTAGAGATGGCATTTGCCTGCTGGGCCACCCTTTTCAAAGGAGATAAACCAAGAAGAGTTAGCTATCAGTCACCAGCCTCTTTCAGATGCAGTCTTGTAAAAATAAACATCACAGGTTTGCTTCCCACTACTCCACTTACTGAATTACTCGTTCCTTTTATCAGCTTGTTCCCTGATTTTTCCATGAAAAGGTTTGTTGCAGCCATTATTCTGTCTCTAAAAGCCTGCACCGCTTGCTGTCATTGCAGGGCAGATTGTGTGACCACAGTTTGCATGCCCATGAATGCCCCAAGTGTTCAGCATTCCTACATTTCTTCAGTTCCAGAGGCACAGAAAGCAAGGACCAGGAATATTTCTGCAGAGCAAGCACTGTAGCAAATAAGTTTTGCTGACGTGACTTTCAGAAGGCCATGCTCATTCAGTTTCCAGCTTACCTCCACACGTTTAGCTACAAATTGAAGTCCGAGGCCACTGAATTTTGGTTGACTTCTTATCTCCATCTCACCCCAAGGTGATATTACCTCCTGAGCAACTTACAAGACTATACCCTGGAGCAGGCTGGAAGTGCAGGGAAGGGACAGAGTGAACAACAAGGCAAAGACAGCCAGACCTTTGTTGTAGGTAGACAAGTCTCATTAATATTTCTGCTGTTAGTAGTCTATTGCATGATTTGCATGCAAAACCACTGCAGTCCCATGGAAGAGACTTAACGAGAGATTTCCAGCCTAAGCACGATAGCCAGTCTCTTTACCTATAAAGGCATGCTCATAGGATGTGTCTTGAGGAAATTCAGCCTGAGCCTTATAAGACCTGTATGCCTGAGCTTTCAATAGTGGAAATGTAACTCAGTCTCTTCTGCAATCATGACCTACACTTTCCTTCACACTTGATGCCTGTCCTTTCCTCACAGAGAGAAGTACAGTCCAGCTAAAAGGAAACATACCTTGCATCTAGGGATTCTGCAACCCTGATAGACACAAGCTGAATGGAGTCGGTCAGATCACTATTTGCTTTCCTACTTAATGTACCTGCTGTGCCTTAACTCATTCACAGGGACTTGGGCTGAGCAGATGCTGAATCAGGTTCTTTACAGCCTGCGGGATGCTGCTTTCAGCAGCAGAGCTCTGGCAATGATGTACAAAGACAGCTGCTCATGCAGTAGGATTATGCGTAACTCAGCACTCACAACCCACTGCAAGATACGGTGTGAGAAAATACAAAACCCAAGGCCGGCAGGTCAGGCAGTAAACAGAAAAGTGCTCTGATCTGAGAGAAACAGGTTTGTTAATTAATCCATCTTCATGCACATTCTCCCTGTGCAATGTGTGGTCATGCGGATCTGCAGCCTCTTCTTCTCTTGGCTGTTACACAGGGACTGCCCTGACCACTGCAGTTTAGTTACAAGAGAGACGACGACCTTCCTCCAGCAGAGCAGCTCCTCCAGTCCTACAGGGATAGTTGGGCCACCCCTATTTTCAAGGTGCAAACCAGACTATGAAGCATTATTTATGTTCTAGGTTGTGGGTGTCCCTGCCAAGGTCCACACCAACAGTTTCAAGATGGAAGAGACATCAAGTACAGACCATGCAGTGTACAGAACTGGACCCCATATTCTCTATCAGTGGAATCACACCAGCAAAATACTAGCAACTGTCTAAATGTGCAAGAATATGTTGATGCTAATTAGCTTCAAACTGTTAATTTTAGTTCAAATTCACAAGTTGGTCTACAAACACCAAAACAGTGTCTCCCTTTCCCCTTAGAAAAAGCTCCTGTAATCTTTTGCCACTGTTATTTGTAGAAAGTTCCCAAGGCACAAATCTAAACAGCGAGGATTCCTTACAAACACATGCATCAACCTCTTTCTTCCATACAAATTTCTACTCTAATTTCAAAGACTAAGACATAGTCCAAGCTGTACATACTTAATTCAAGCCATACAATAATACAGATCAAATACTGAGCTCTCTAACATCAGCTAGAAGATTTCAGCCATACCTGAGCTACACAAACCCAGCACCTGGGACATTGTTTTTATCTCTGACAGTGATCCAAGTTTGTTCTTTCATTGCTATCACAAGAAATAGTGGTCATTGAAATGGACAAATCTCTTTAAGTTAGAGAGAGTGAAAATTATCATAAATACTCCCAAACTGAGAAGACAAACATATTAATTTTGTTTACCTGTCTGTGAAGCAGATCTAGGTACAGGTCTTGTGGTGGAACCGGTATTACATTTAGTCTGGGCCAATATGGTGTTCTCAAAAGCATCTGTGACAGGAAGTACAATTTTTGTCTCCAAGGGGAAATAGTGACCACACAACCAGTACAAAGTGAATGCCTGTATCACCTCTGCAATTGGCAATCTCTAACAAACAGGTGGACTGGGGTCCAACATTTACAAAAGAGGCGATGCATGACCAGCACAAATGAGTGAAAAAACAGCAGCATTCCACTAAGTCTGAGAAGGACAGAGAACAGCCAGATGAATCACACAGAAATACTGATGTTAATTAAGGAAAATGATGGCTAGTTGAATGGTACAGTGTTCTATTTCACTACAGCTTCCTTACACATTTTTAACACTTTTTGTCCTTGCAGCATTTCAAATCATTCTGTAGGTAATGGTACATGGGTTTGATGCCCATCCACACAGCAGTAAGAGAGGACCAGGGAGGCTCCTCTTCCCAACTAGAAATGAATGCAATGCAGTTGGAGGGGTGAGAGGGGAGGGAAGTTTTTATCTAAGCACATAAAATCCTTTGCATTATTAACTCTACCAGAGCTCTGGAAATAGCAGCGATATATCCTGGTAAACTGAAAATAATGTTCATTGTTTCCTAATTAAAGAAACTCTGTCTGGTTAGGGATGATGCACAGTAATACCGTGGAGGAGGCTCAATGAGTGAAGATGAACTCAGCTCTATCCTATGGATAATATTTGCACCTTGAAATCCCCTCTACCTACGCTGAGATCACAACTATCTGTCAGTGAGGAAAGGGAGGTATGAACATCACAGTTTGTGAAGCTCTGGTGCGGAGTGCCAGGATGATTCCAAACATAGTGTCAGTGGTCACTGGCCAAAGGAAATATTCTGCAATCAGCAAAACTGCTATTTCCTCTGAATTGTTTCTTCCAGTCTCTGTTCCAGTCTCCTGCTGGAGCTATCTCAAGTTGTCACTGACTCCATCACTGACCTTGCCATCTGCCCTTTCTACCCATGTTTTGAGCAGAGCAACACAATCTTTGGAAAAGGTTCCTCAGGCTACATCTCTCACCTCCCTGTCCTGCAGCAGAGATACCTGACTGCTTGTGTCTCACTAGGCAACATGCTCATGTATAGGGGAAAGCTGACAGCGGAAGTTGGTGATCTTCCAGTGGCTGGGAAACTACTCCCCAGTTCAGCTCTTGGGTATTGTTTATTAAACAGTAATTAATGAATCTGCTGCAACAAACAGGTGGAAATTCTGCTTAGCTGAAATGAAACACTGCACCTTAGATGAATATTAATGCACAGTCTAGCCTCTTCTGTAGTCTTCATGCTAATGGGTCCTGCTCCTCTCATTAGGTATAGACACTAAAAAGGGAAGAGGGATACAAGTGGCTAGACTGCAAGTGAAGGTGGAAACTAGCCCCTTGGCCCCTTCTGTTGCACTCTGTGTGGTAAGGCAGAAAACCCAGATCCAGATCACAGTCTAGAGCATCACTTCCCAAAACAGGCAGAGAATTGGGAGTTTAATTTAGGTCCAGCTCTAGGTAAAAGTTCTCCTCCTGGAGAAGAGGAGACTCAGGGGGGACCTTATTGCTGTTTACAACTACCTGAGGGGTGGTTGTGGCCAGGAGGAGG
>JAOXOE010000702.1:11861290-11880331 GCA_028565055.1 Phoeniculus purpureus | reverse complement strand
GAGCTGTGTGGTAGGGGTTGGACTTGATGATCTATTAGGTCCCTTCCAACCCTGGTAATACTATGATACTATGAAATATAACATCAGTGCAGGGGACAAACAGGGGCCTGAAAACCTCAGCTTATCACAATTAAACAGATAAACCTATACTAAACCCTTAATGGACTCCAGTGTCATCTACCAGCAGTGATGAGATGTGAATTCAGTGAGTAGTACCAAAAGATTGTCAAACAGGTTTTCATGCAGGATAGAAATACTCATACCTTCAAACCCCAGGGGAGTTGGGTCACTCTTTATTTCATGTCTCTTGACTTTAACTGCAGGAACAAGGGGACCTGTGTGAAGTTTGCAGAGTCACAAGGCTGTAAATACTGTTAAAGGAGAAAACTTGCTTTCCCATTACCTGGAAACACTACCTGTCTAATATTTTCTACTTCACCAAGAAATGTGGCAAATCCCTAAACTCTAGGTGATGAAGATAAATACTTCCATGGTGTGGATAGGAAACAAAGACATTAAGACATAGTAAATGTATCTGCTTCCAGTCAGGTTTCAGGGATGTTTTCAGTTATTCTATCGCAGGAGGTAGCACTAATGCAGGCAGCCTCTCAGCTTTCTATCATGAGGTTGTCAAGGAAGAGCCCGCAAAAGCTAACACTTATGCCATACGGAAGTGTAGGACATCCATTACAGCTCCACTCACAGTGCTTCTCCTTTGTCCTGACTCCACATGTGGAGAACTGGTGATAAGACAGAGCAGAACTGTTAGCAGTGAGGAGCAGCACACAGCAGTGAATGTGATAATCCAAACACCCTGGCTAGACCTGTGTTTGGCTGATGCTGAGACAAGACTCAGGCTTCAGTTATTTTGTTCTCTGAAATATCTTCTTAAAGCAGAGCTGTAAACAAAACTTAATTGAAAAACACTGATTTTTTTTTTTTTTTCCCTAGCTTTTAAAATGATTACAGAAGTAGTTTTCTCAGCATTCCAAGAAATTGCCAAAGACTCTCGTGGTGGACAAGTTCCTAGAACAGGAATATGTTTTATATGAAACTGTAACAAAGTTTGTACTTCATTGCAGTTCACTCTCTTTGATAAATTACAGTAAAGAACAACCTTTGATTGCCCATTCTCTTTGTACATACTTGCTTCTTCATGTTCCCCAGCTTCAGAAATAATTTAGTCTTCCCATAACTTAATAACTGATCATATATTTATGAAGTCATTGCTCTGGACAGAAAGCTCTGAGAACCTCTTCTGGTTGTTTGCATCACCATCATTTCCATGTGGTGATGTTTTAGTGATATGGTCTGAAGAGGCTGGCTAAAACACATTTCCTCTGCCAAAAAGGCCCACCATGCTCTCATTTCCTGTCAGCCTCATTGCACAGTCATGGGTGCTGTTTCTATCCTTCACAACTATTTAGAATCCATTAAATACTGTGCAACCTGCTTCCTGACAAACATACAGCAAAGATTTTTACACAAATGAATTCAGCCATTTTTCTTTCTATCTTGGTTTTGAATCACCCTACAAATCCTAAACTTGCAAATCAGATCCTCTGCTTCATTCCAGGAGCTGCCAGAAGAGGGTACATTCAGAATTCGATGTAAGACAATATGTTCTGCTCTCAAAACTAACTCTGACGTGTAGACACCTGTGCCTACAATCCTTCTGATTTTTTATGCATCAAGCTTGTTTGAATGCATGGGCTGCTTTTGTGTTTAAATGCAGGCACTAGTGCAGTAGCTTATAGTTCTGTAGAACTATAATTACAGCTCAAAAATAAAACTTCCACGAGTTCCCACACGACCTGCATAGTGCCCAGTGCATACTGGCACCTAGCTCCCTTACACATGCCTGAACATTTCCTTGCAAACATAATTTCTAGCAGTTACTGTGATTATACTGAATACACTTAAAACTGGCATCTATTGCTACTCCACTTTTGGCTTGATTTCAGGCTTTCTTGCCATCTGATATCTGCTATGCAATGAGGAGATTGTCTCCTTGAAAGCAAAAGTCCTAAACACCATCAAGGAAATGGAGAGAGAATTTCTGTTGAACTTCAGTTAATCTGAAGCAGGGAGAAGCTGGAAACCTAAGCCCACATCAACAAAAACATTAATCCAGTTTCCGTGGAAACCAGCATCACTCTTTGAAGCCTATTGTGAAGAAACTGAGACGAGTCCCTATACATGCTGGCAGCACATACAAGTATGCAAGCAACATGTCCTGGCCTGCCTCCTCGCAGGTATTATCCTGGTCCTGACTCCTTTTCTACTGGAATCTCATGTATTTATAAAATTGAGCCTGATGTACTCACTCTGAGCACAACATTTGGCACTGTATGTATCAGTCAGCAGGAAGGGAGAAGGGTAGCTAAGCAAGCAGCAGGGACGGTACCTTTGGTCACAGCAGAAGCATTAACTGTGGAGCTGATGGAGGAGGCTAGGGAAAAGCGACGGGTAACTTCTCTGTCCTTAGATTCTGGATCTGGGAGAACAGACAGATGCAATGCAGGGCAGGATTAGAGGTTAGTAAGCACTGAGGGTAACAGATGTCCAAAGCAAAGCAGCAGCTGAAAAGGGTAAATAAAAGGTAGGTTGCTCCTCTAAAACAGCGAGAAATAATTCCCTCAACAAGGTGAAAAGCACAGAAATGGCTTCATATGAACATATTTTCAGAGCAGTTCCAATTGTTGGATTTTACTACTTTTGAAAGGAGACATGCCAATTAATTCTTTAGCAACCAACTAGTGTGTAAGTCAAGCTACAAAACACAGAGATGGTCATGATGGTTAGAATGGTGTGTGTGTCTACAAGGTGATGTTTTGATTATTTTAGACACTGAACCACTTCTTCAGTGAAGACTGACCTGAAACACACTGAAAAACAAACATGAATGTTTAGAATTCGCATTTCCAGTTAACGGTGTGAATGCCTGAAAATGTGCTCTGAGCCTCCATTCTTATCAGTTGGAGAAAGCAAAGGCAACAGAGCTTTTCTTTACTGCAATTAGGATCCTACCTTTTCTCAAAGTCTGTTTGGGAGTGAAGACACAATTTCTCCAGATTTCATTGTGAGACGCAAGTGACATTTTTGATGTGAGGTATTTCATAAGCAGATCGGAGGTGTAAACAGACTAACTGCCCACTAGCTTCAGAGAGCATAGAGTGCTTCAAAAGTGAACCCAGGTCATTGCATAGCTCTTAAGAGAAGTGGTCTACACATCCACAAGCACATCAGTACACTTCTTGCACCTGCCAACCACAGCAGCACTGACCAAGAGAAAAGGTTGCTTACTTACTAGTATCTCAATACTATAGTCTCTCCTGCTGAAAACACTCCAGGCACATGTGCCACATTAGCCACGTGAGTATTTCCATTGAGACACAAATAAAGCTACTCATGTACTCATACCTCAGTTTCAGCAAGACTCGCGAACTTTTAACCCTACCAGGACACAACCTCCACTGAAAATAGCATTAGAAATGGCTTTAAATATCCTGTTCAGATTTGCCAAAAGCGTTTTGTGATTTTCATGTTTTGACTTACAATATTGATATAATATTTGATGTTTTTATATCAAAGAAATATGTATGTTAGAATTAAACAGTTTCTTCTATTTTCATTGAAAAATTTCCTGGTGTAGGTAAACAGTTGTTTCACATTAAACTCCTTCTATCACCTGCTTATATGCTCTGCTGAGTCTTAGCCCAGATGTTCCTGGAGGAAACTCAGAGGAGTTTTCCATTCCAGATACCACCTCTCTTTTATTATGTCTATCTTTCCCCCCCACCCGCCATGGGATAACTGGCACACAGCACCAGAGTAAAATAAATTCTGTGTAATTTTATATTTCAGATTTAAATATCCTGTGCAGAACTACACTATTGTGAAGTTTTTCTGGACAGAGATCTTAAATTTCTTTTTCCCATTGCTTCACATTTCTTGTTCAGCCACACAACATCTCTTTTTACTTTATTTTTCCCATATTTCTGCCTCATAAATGTCACATTCACTAAGCTTCCAGTGGCTCAGACATTCGTGTGACTGGTTGAACTGCATTTTCTGATGTTTTCATTATGCCAAAACATCAGGAAACCCTATTAGCTCCTTAAAAACTCAGTGCCATTTTAACTGTAGACTGGCTACTGGAAACTCTGTATCTGCCAATGCCCTTCATTATCGATTTACTCATAAAAGCACAAACATTCAAAGTACCCTTATTCACGCCTCCTAACAGGCTGAATTAAAATTAGAGGTTAAACTGTGTTGCATGGTAAGTACAGTGGAGTGACTCCACAGGTAACTGTAACTGCCCTTATTAAAACACTATGGGACTTCCTCATGGTGGTTTGGGGCTACATTTACACTACGTCATACAGCACTTGGTGATCCAGTGCCAACTACAAGGAATAGGAGTTTGGTTCTGCAAACCAGGACAGCCAATACTGACCCAAGACTGGAGGAGATGCAGTGATCATGGGCTTTTCACGCACTTCGGCAGCTCTCACGCAGCTGCCTTTGGTGTCTCTGCACTCATGGAGTGCACGAGGGCAACGTTTCTCCTGCACACATCAGCATTCCTTTGGCCAAAACACTAAGATGTTTATATACAATGTTTTCTACCCCTTCATAGCCATCCTGGGCAGACAGTTCAGCAAAGCAGTGAGCATCCATGCCCCACTACCAGTGGAGAACAATCTTGTTTTCCACCTAGTTAGTCTTCTTATAACTTAAACTTTCTCCTTTTATGTGTTTTAGATATGAACAGACATGGTAGGTCTGAACCAAAGCACGCTCAGCTTAGTATGGCATCTTCTGTCATAGCCAGTACCAAATCCTTAAACAAATGGATGAAGAGCAGGACAAGCTTATTGCAGTCACTTCCCTGTTACCTTCTCACAGCTTCCCATTTGCCTTCACAGCCAGTCCACATTGTGCTACCCAGCTTTGAGTGGTCGTCACTGCCTCTTGAAATGACCACACTCTGAAAATCATCCAGCCTATTTGCCAACTGGTTTCCTCTGGGTCAGGCCCAGATTAGTAAATGAATACTACAACAAAGTGAAGCAGGACAATGTGTAATGGAGGTGCTTCACAGGAGCCTCAAGTATCACAGAATCACAGAATCATCGTGGCTGGAAAGGACCTCCAGGGTCATCGAGTCCAACCTTTATCCTATTATCTAACTGCTAGACCAGAACCCTAAGCGTCACATCCACTCGTTCCTTGAACACATCCAGGGATGGTGACATCACCACTTCCCTGGGCAAATCAGACCCAGCAGGTCTTTGAGCTGAAAGTGCCTAGAACTTAGGGGATATGAATTCTCTTGACCTCCACTTTGCTGTCTGGAACACTGAATACAATGCAAGACATTGCACATGACAAGAAAAACTCAGACAAAAGAGCAAAAGAGACACAAACAAAATAGCAGATCCAACCTTGCCCGAATTACAGAATTATCCTTCATTTCTGAAACCTGTATTTTGGAATAGATTTCCCCAAGTCATGGGATCTGAAAACCACTCCCTAAGTAGTGTTCAGAATATTGAATTAGTTTGTCCACCTTGGACCTAACTGAAAAGTGTAGCCTTAACCTTGCAGCCAAACCTTACAGCTGTGCTGAGTCTTCACAGAACACAGAACATTAGGGATTGGAAGGGACCTCGGAAGATCATCTAGTCCAACCCCCTGCCACAGCAGAATCCCCTAGATCAAGTCACACAGGAACATACCCAGGTGGGTTTTAAACATCCAGAGAAGGAGACTCCACAACCTCCCTCTGAGCAATTGGTGTATTCTTATTCATTTTCTAACTCTGTAACATAATCCTTCTGTATTTCTCCTTTTATTCTTTCATTTTGCTTGTTCCTTCTTTGATGCTCACCCTGTCCATCACTGTACAGTAGCACTTTGTCTCACAGGAGAAATATTTATGAGAAAAGTATATTATAACAATAAAAAGAGTGATTACATTATCTTTTCAGTAAGTTATTTTAAACAGTCACTATTTAATTTCTATTCATGTTTCTTTCTGTACTGGAAAGTCTCCTCCTCATACAACCATCACAGGAACATGCAGTGCTCTCTACCCTGGATATTAAGTGTTTTCTAAACATTTACACACAGAGACTCAGAACGCACCATTATTCCAGTGTCACGTAACATAATTAAATAGAAATGACAATAAACCCCAGATCTTCTGAATCCCAGTTCTCCAGTACAACCACTAGGCCATGACTGAGCAACATTCAAAAAACCAAAGAGGTTTACAATTTATCACATGAAAACCTTGTGAAGCACAACAGAGGGTTGATATCCATCCCTTCAAGCCAGTAAATTCCTGAAAGAAGTTAGGTTGGTGGTTTAAAAGTAGTTCACACTTTGGCTCTTGAGAGAAATTGGAAATAAACATTGTTTGCACTGTGCACCAGTAAAAGATCCAGTCAGTCAACCTTGCTAACAACCTTGCCGTGGGAGCAATTTCTGATAACAGCATCTTTGAGAAGAGGAGCCGTGCGTGTGCATCAGACAGGAGCATTGTGGTGAGATGCAGCAGCACTTTAGGAAACAGTGATGGATGGCACTATGGGATGGACGGAACACTGTGGGAGTGCAGGAGACAGATGGCCAGAGACCAAATGCTGTGTGGGGTGATTTTACCTTTGGGTGGAGCTCTGCGGTTGGAAAGACCTTGCAATGTGAATCGCTTTCTAGCAAGCGCTGTGCGCTCAAGGTTAAGGCTGGTGGAAGCATCAACTAGGAGAGAGAGGGAGAGGGAAGAGAAATAAGGAAGGAAGGGTCAGCTGTTCAGCTCATGGGAAAGGAAAGGTTAGCATTGGATGATAACTAAAAATAAATGAATTTTGATTCAGTTCAAGCCTGAGCAAGAGCTAATCAATTAGAAAGGTGACATGAAGTCAGGGTGACTAAACCAGCTGAGCCAAACAGCCCCTGGGTTGAGTTTGGCTCACTGAGTTTTAATGGAGAACAACAACCACAAAACCAAACCAAAGCAAAACAGGTGAAGAGATGTAGCTCTTGTCAAAGGAAAACACAGTTTAGCAGCAAGCTCATTAAAAAGGATCTAGTGCCTTTTACTTTGAAAACACAACATTGTGGTTGGAACAGCAAGGTTGTAGGGAGAAATAAGAGAAGAAGCCTTGCAGTGCAGGACATGTACAGACAGCAGGGGTTGCGATCAGCCCCACTTCCGCTATCTCGCACCAGCACTGAAGAGTCTGCCATCACTGGTCAGCTCTATTGCTGATTGGCTCTCAGCCTTACCTGCTGCAGTCTTTCTAACAGCCTCCAAAGCTGGCACACAGCCATGCACTTGATTTTGTGAGTTGCTGGGATGTAAGGAGAGCCATGCCAGCCAAGCTTACATGCCAGGCTCCTACATTGACAAGTCAGCCATGCTGCCTGACAGCCATCTCTATAGAGGTAAGTCACCTAAGAGATCTAGGTCCTGAGACTTTGGTTTGGAAAGATACTCAGTTACATTACAGTAAACAAATGGACCCAGATCCAACCGCCAGATCCATGAGTTCCTGCCGAATTCTGCAGCTACCCCTTCCTCTGTGTGGGCAGCTAATGCACAGAAGGATTATAGCAAAGGAGCAGGAGAAACGCCATGTGTTTGTTGCCTTGTTCTGTGCCTTAGAATTTAGCCAGTAGCTTTTCCATCATCTTTATTTCATATGCTGCCAAGTGAAAATCATTAGAGGAACACACAAAGACCAGAAGTACAAAGGGAACATGAAGAGACAGTGAATTCACACTGACAGACAAGCCAACAAGCTGTGTTTTGAAAGGAAAGCTCATCCCATCACTTCCTGATTTGCAGCTGAGACAAGCCAGGATCCGAGGTGCCTGCATGCATGGGTGGGTGTGAGATTAAGAGATTTTAACAGTACAGAACTATAATGTCAGTGTGATTCAGCTCCTTTTAGCCAGTGTCCTGAAGCCATCTTTGGGCCAGACAGGCGCATCTGGTGAGGAACTGCTACTGAGCAGTGGTTTCAGCTGTGGGGTTGCCCACTGGTGTGCTGGGAAGTGTATGGCTTTCAGATTGTGCTGGCCTAAAAGTCATTTCCTGCCATGGCTGCTCCCGCTGCGACATGGTCTTTATAAAGATGCTGTAGCTCATAAAGAACCCAGAAACTGGTATATAAAAACATCCTGTTTGTGTAGAACAAGAAATTCCATGAGAATTCCATGAGAATCATGAGAGTCATGTGACAACATAACAGTGACTGTGTGCAGGGGGTGGGTTTATATGGTAGTTCTTCAGCTCTGTAATGATATCAGTTCTCTGAGGGACCCCTTAGGATTTCCCAAGTCCCCACGGTTTCTTAGCACTAGCCAATCCTTTGACACTGGCCTCTAAGGATATGTTGTCTCCACCCAAGTTATATCGGACCTTTTATTTCATTCCACAAGCACATTAAATAACCCTGGAAATCTTTTATTTCTAAACATAATAAGGACTAAAACTTGATGAGTAATGGATGGAACACGAGCCTGCAGTGCATAAAAGGCAAAGAGAGTAAACAGCATCCTGGACTAGGTTAGGCAGAGCTTTGCCATCAGGTCCAGGGAGGTGATGCTTCACCTCTACTCATCACAAGTGAGACGCTCCTCAAGTGCTGTGTCCTGTCCTGGGCTCTCCCAGTACAAAAGAGACAGGATGTACTGGAGTGAATCCAGTGAAAGGCCATGAAGATGGTTAGGGGTTTGCAGTAGGTGACAGGACAAGAGAGAGAGCTGGGATTGCTTAGCCTGGAAAAGACTCAGAGGGATCTTATCAAGTAAAGATGATGAAGCAAAATGCTTCTCAGGGGAGCCCAGTGACAGGATGAGAGAATTGATGGCCACAAATTGAAATATAAGCAATTCCATTTAAAAATAAGAAAAAACAACTTCTTTTACCGTGAAGGTGGTTAAAGCCCAGGACAGCAACCCCAGGTAGTTGTGAAGTTGCCATCTATGGCCCTATTAAGAACCCAACTGGGCACAGCCCTTAGCATCTTACTCCAACTGAGTCTGCTTTGAGCAAGTTATTTAGACTAGACAGTTTCCAAAGGTCCAAGGCAGTGGCTCCAACGATCACGTCCACACAAACGACTGGTTTAAATGTAGATAACTGAATCACAGGCGCTTATCCATAGGAATAATGCAACCAAAATGGCTTGCAAATAGTGCCCTCCCCCTCTGCAGGACAGAAAGAAATAGCATTTTAAAACAATCCTATTAAAATCCCATTCACTGTTTCGATGTCGGGAGCATCGCAGTCACCAGGTGGCACAAAAGAGCCACTTTTGGCACAGCCCCAGCCCCAGTGCTGGGTTCCCCAGTGCTGGGTCGGTGAGTAGCCGATAAAAAATACTAAAATACTAAGAGAAGCTGCTGTTGAAAGCTTTTCGGTTCCTGCCAGATGAGAAGCAGTTTCTCTGTAGTGTTCAACATCCATTGGATAGAATACAGCTACTGCAATTATGCCCTCAAATAATGGAAGGACTTTCTGTGACCACATGTACATTTATTTACTGTATACAAGAGGTGAACCTAGAGGAGGCAAATAACCCTTTTTGACATAAAGCAAGGAAATTAAGTTATCAAAGTCCATAGACTATATTAAATATGGTTAGAAACTACCTTAGCCCAGATAATGAAGGTTAAAATATACACCACCACTGCCCTCCAAATTCTGTTTTTAAAAAACATAAGTTGTATAAAGTGTGTTGCAGCGCATCAAACCTAAGACCTAAGAAATCCTACACTGACAACACTTTCTGGTGTTCGGGAAGTTTCATGATAAAGTCACTTGGCTTTGTAGCACTGTCTTTTTTGATGTTGGGTTTAACTGACACACATTTAAAGTAGCCCTAGCAGAGTCCAGAAGTAAGTGTAGAGCAATAAAAACGTTGCCCTTTGGAAGCAAAAGGCTCCATCTCAGAAATCCTACCTTGCTTTTGTCTGGCGATGGGACTGGAATTCCTGTTTTTGTTGTTAGATGCCTCCACATTTGATGTCTCCGATTTGTTTTCGTATATACTCAATGACTTCCTACTGTACCTTTGGACAAAAGAAATACAAAACCAGTTACATTCCTCCTTAATACCTGCCTGAGCACTCAGCATTCTTTTTTACACTTATAGTAGGGAGCCTAAGGAACAAAGGGCAGGCACTTCTGTGTGCTATAAAGGACTGTATCCGTGAAGGCATGTATGGTAGAAAACACTATTCTAGACTCTGCCTCCTTTCCAGATCACACAGTAAGGGATGTGCTTAGAGAAAGTTGAGAAGGGTAAAATGCAGGAACAAGCTGGTTGTCTGCACAAACTCTTTTTTGCAACTCAAATAGATTTGGAAGAAACGAGTGAGAAGCCACGTTAAAAAATAGGACCCAAATTTTTCATCCTTTGCAGCACATTTGACTTCAAGAGTGAAATGTTGAGGTTATGTAGATGTCATATCATGTGTAGAGGAACATATGGATTCCCTTGGCTCCAGGATCCCCCACCTTTTATTTCTTGCGCTCTAAGTCCAAGTGAGACATCCCAGCCTACAGCTGAACCACAGACAGGGTCCATCTTGCCAGATTTGCAATACTGCTGGCCTTGTTATCTGTCACAGGAATTATGCCCCTGCCTCAGGTTTTAAGGGTACTCAGCTTCAGGGTTCTCTCATGGTTACTATCTTCACTGTTTTGCAAATGTCTTTGGCAGACAACTCCACACACTTAAAATACTGTTTCCCAAAATGCTCATTATTAACATGTATCAGCAATTACATTGCCGTTTGCAATTAACACATGAGCCAGGCTCTTCTCAGTGTCATCTAGTGATAGGACAAGGGGCAATGGGTCTAAGCTGGAATATAGGAGGTTCCACATAATTATGAGAAACAACTTCACAGAGAGTGTGCCAGAGCACTGGAATGGGCTGCCCAGGGGGGTTATGGAGTCTCCTTCTCTGGAGACGTTTAAAACCTGCCTGGATACGTTCCTGTGCGACTTGGTCTAGGCGATCCTGCTCTGGCAGGGCGATTGGACTAGATGATCTTTCAAGGTCCCTTCCAATCCCTAATGTTCTGTGATTCTGTGAACTATTAGACTTAACATTCATAGGGTTTGTCTTGCTGTAAGGGAAGGTCCAAGATGTCATTAAAAATTTTAAAACATTTGAGATATTAGAGATCCATGAACAGGTTTGTAATTACAAGGCAGCCTGGGACTCATTGCTTTGTGTTTGAACCTCTGACCTATTTTTGGTGGAACCTTAACAGAGGTCTGCTACCTCCTGTACTAAATAAAAAGTGATTTTGTAGCCTAATCTCATGTAGAAAAACGGGGCTTAAAACAAATATGGGAACAAATCCAAGGCACACTCACATTTCCTTATTCTTTTTTTCTCTGTTCCTTTCTCAACGAGGCTGAGGTAAGTATGAAACATACAGCTGACAGACTGAAAGACTTATGAGAAAGATGCAAACTTCTTGAAACAGCATCTGCAGTAAAGCTCCAAGTGTTTGTGTGTATCCTCGTGCACAGGATATTTTAACATGGATGTATGACTGAATCAGTCACTTCCAATAAAGCAGATAGTTAAGCAGTTTAAACAATAGTCTAAGTGTCACAAGTTTAATTAGATTAGAAAACAATACAAAGGGATCATTTCACTATCACTGAAATGCAGCAGCCATCCTTTGAGAGAGATACAGCAGGAATAGATACCACAGAGCATCTCATTTTAGAATTAAACAGTGGAACTTTGGAGAAGAACTTACAAAGAGATAATTTAAATAGATTGAACAGGGCTTAAGGATATCAAATAAAGCCAATGCCCTTAAATCAGGTGGTTAAGTGTCCCTTTTGCCAAGATCTCAGCTCGAATCCTGAGTCAGCCCAGGCCTGCCTTATCTCATGGAACTGCAGCCTCAAGTGCTGCAGTGGCACAGTAACAAGTGAAAGGGGTAGTCTTTGTCACTGAACAGATACAGCTCCAGGAGAGGAGAGCATCCTGTAAATGGACCCACTCAACATCGCAGTACAAGTTTGACAATTCCCAGTCAGCAGTAGAGTCACTGTTAAGCATAGGCAACCCAAAAGAGGGTGTCTATTGGTTAGATAAAATCTCAATAATTAATTAGCCTCCAACCACTGGCAAAGCACTGATGATGCTGGTTGCTCTTTACCTGGTATTGTCTGCCACTGGCTCTCTTACTGTGCCTTCACAACTGGAGTTGCATATAAACACAGACTACGCTCTTGTGGGCGGCTACCACAAAGTCTAGCTTCTTCCTTCCTCTCCTCATCTCCACCCAGCAAAGCAAAACAGGATGCAGAAGGGACTCCAGTCTGACGAATTCTGGATCCACTGTTTCACATCCACTAGTACAAAATTACCTTGTGCTGAGATTCTCCTGTTCATACGTGTCTGATCTGAGATACAGAGGATCAAGGTGGCCTCTGCTTACAATAGCAAATAGGACACTCTGAACTTTGTTCCATTCATGAAAGCCCAAAGACTTGTTCCTTCGTGAAGATTTGCCATATTCTTCCTGCCCCTATAGTAACTCAGAATTTGGAGCAGAAGTGTGCAACCTCTTCTTCTCTAGCACAGTTGGAGAGTGAGGACAAGCACCTCATTATTTCTTTGGCTTAATCCACTCCAGGAGAAATAGCCAATCACATGACCTTTCTTCCTGGAGTTAATTAATTTTCTGTTGATGTATTTTGTCTGTAATTCAGTCTCTAAAAATTCCCATATTTTTGTGATTGCATTTCATATTTAACTGGGATAATTTTCTCAGAACTCCAAAATGCTTCTGCTGAAAGATTTTCATGCTTAAACCTTTTTCATTTAAACCTTAAACAAAGCAGATGTAGCAGAGCCTAGAGAAAAAATGGTGCAGGATTAACAGTACAGCATTTGTTTAAAATTTCTTGCAGCAAGTTCTACAAGCCTCAAAGGTTGGCTGGGTTATCTGGGATCTCTTGATTTGCTTGATCCTGCTAAAATTTTACGGTGATATCCCATGCCAACTTACATTAAACTTGCCCAGCAACTGGTCCATTACAAAAATTTCCTGGCAGCTCCATTTAACATCCTGAAAAACGTTCCAATATATTTTGTCTAAACTTAAGATAATCCAGAGCATATAGTTCTTCTGCAAAACTAAATGATCACCTTTGAAATGAATTTTGCATTGTTATTTTAGTTTCCCCACGAGCAAAAACCTTAATCTTCATTGACATGTCTTTAAAAAATTTGAAGAAAATTGAGTAAGGAAGCTGAGATTTTATGTACTGCAAATGCAAGACAAAACATGGTCCTGATGCACCATGACAGCTGTGGTTACCTGCTTGCGTTGGAGGACTCCATTGGTGCATGGTATACGCTCTCGGTGATTCTTTGGTGTAGTTGACTTGCTTCTGTTAAAGAAAAAGTAATTGCTCTGAATTGTATGCATTGCTTCCTGGTTTGCACAGACAGTGGAGGTGCAGGGACATGGGGAGAGATAAGATGACAGATTTGGATCCCTCTGGAAAATGCTTTTTCTCAGCATCCTGCACAAACAGCAATAATAAAATGCTACTCAGATGCCACCTGTTCAGTCTTTCTGCACAGCTGCAAGGTAGCAACAGACTCATTTGTACCTACATTCAGTAACTGCCAAGTGGAGAGAGATGATAAGAAAGATGCTGACAACCTGGTTGTCAGAGCCAGGAGAGTCAGACACTGGGAAGTGAGGATGCAGTGGAAGGAGCTGCTTTCAAACCCTCAGATTGCTGAGATCCTAAGGCTATTTCACTCTGAAAGAAGATGAAGCTCCTATCAGTGAAAGAACAGACACAGGCAGCACTGAATTATTAAAGTTTTTTGTGGGTGGAAATGCTGGAGAAAGGAGCACTCTGGGTGGGGAGTCAGATGTAGCTCCATTTCTGGTTTTGGCAACTGATTCACAGCCTTGCACAAACCTCTTAGGCTGTGTCCATAAATCCTTTGTCAGCAAGAGACAGTTACGCTCTTTGGGATTGACTGCTCACCACAGCGTATGACAGGGCTTGTATACACACTCAGTGCTTGGACACTTATGACCCATATGTTAAACTATTTATCACGTACCTTTGGCTACCTTCTTTGCCCTTTACTCATTCATTTCAGCTGGTTCTTTCCAACATCCTAATCCCCTGTGCAGCTCCTAAGAGTAGTCATTAAACACAGCCCAGACAAACAAATGTATCCCCCTTCCTTCTTTCATTACAATGCACAGTTGGAGAAATAGTCATTCTTGGGTTAGGATTGAATTAAGGCCTCTCCTTTCATGAGTCATTGCAAATAGCAACAACTGTTCAAAACCACAGGACGAAGCATTAGCTTCCTGCCATCAGTATTGTAATAAGGGCTTTGATTCATGTGATCTTTTGGGAAAACTAAATGGAAGAGTTGCAATAGCATGTAAGACACAGTTGCTCTCGTCTCACTGCTCTTCTGCTAGATTCACAACAAAGGAAATCTTGGCTTTGTTCATAAAGTAGGAAATTCATCCCGAGATGTTCTTAAGACCAGACTGGATAAAGTCTGGAGTAGTCTGGTTTGACCAATAACTGACTCTGCTTCGAGCAGTATGTTGAACTATGACGTCCTGAGGTCCCTTGAAACCTGAGACATTCTAGGATTCTATGACCCTAAGATAAAGAATATAAAACAATGTTTTCAAGAACTTTTAGTCTTGATTCCTGCATAATTTTCTCTGGAAAATGCACAGTACCTCTAACGTACAGTTCTTGTATGCTGCAAAGATTTCAATAATGCTCGTCTGCGTGACATACAAGCTTCACTTTCTTTGCCTAGAAACACATACACACTCTGTCCTATAAAATACATATTTTCTCCCTAAGCTACTTTTCTTTGCAATGCTAGCCTGAGTAAAGCCAGCTTCTAGACTTAGAAGTAAATATTACATCAGAGAGTCCCTAGATCAAGTCCTGAAACTATATTAATAAGAATCGTGACTTGTTTCCTCAACAGTTTGTGCTGAAGTGACCACAGTGAAAATCAGAATAAAAAAAGAGAAAGGATGAAGACAAGAATAGCAATAGAAGGCCTGAGTTGTAAGCATTGTAAATAAGTATATTGTGATTGGCTGGATTAAATTGCTGAGGCTAATCTGCATGTTTTTCTTCCTCTTCAGGAGGCTGAAAATAGTTATTGTCTTTGTGAAACAGTCAGTTAAAATAAAAGTGATGTCTAAAGTTAAAGCACAGGCACAGGTTTCCATTTAGGATAAAGTCTGCTTGTGAATCTAAAGGGTGTGTGTGGAGAGGCTTTGCTGGCATTGCATTAAAGAGAGGTGTGTGCATGACAGAATCAGAAAAAGACATGTCAAGGTGAGAAGCAATGCCAGGGCCCAGGAAAAGACCATACTTGACATAGCTATGGGGGTGTTTTTGTCCTAGGAGAGCCTGAAAAAAGGCTTTCAGGACTCTGTACATTCTTGTTTATATATACAAAACAGAATCTCAAATAGCTTTCATCACTATCTTCTCTTACTATATGGAATAAGCTACATGAATTTTGTCTGTCTTGGGTTCAATATCTTACTTAAAGTGGTGTCATTATTTTAGGTACTTATGAGGCTTCAGTCACTCATATGTTGAGCACATCACAAATCACCCTCACAGTGACATGTGTGTGAGAAAGGGAACTGTTACTAATCGTGTTTTACAGGGAGGACACCAAAATAAAGTACAAGGTGGGTAAACCAAACAAAGCAAAACAAACAGTAATAAGGAGTGGAACGGTTGCTGTGCTATGTATGTGGAAGGAGACCTTCAGTGTCAGGTCTTGTGAGCAGGCACAGAGTGAAGACTGGAACCCCATCTCCTCACATGCTGATGTGAACAGATGTTTCTAAGGTTGTGGATTGGAAGGAAGAAAAGAGAAAAATCCCATTCCTTGGACTAATTGTGAATGGAAAAATTATTCATGTAATTTCAAAATTTCTAAGAAATTGTCTTTGATGAGGACAAGGGTTAAAATGCCAACAATGCTGCTGCCACCCAGCTGATCTGTTCTTGCTGATTTTAGCCGTGGTACTGGATGGTACAGTAACTCATCCCAGATGCATGTTGTCACACACAGCTACAGGAGGAAGACAGCACTACCAGATCTTGCTCTGTGGGTCCTACCTCTACACGCTTCCAGCTGTCCCGTCAGCACCTTGCGAATCTCTGAAATCCAGGTGTTTTTCAGCTCAACAGAAGATGCCTGAGAACATGAGAGGAAAGGGAAAGAAGAGCGAGGTAAGGCATGCTGCCAACTGCATGGCATGAAATTTGATCTCAATTTTCCCAAGATATGGAACACTGACCAGCTTTGAGCAAACCAGGGGACGCTTTTCAAGATGGAAAAGTTACCATAAATCTAAAGTCTTTTCTGCCCAGCATTCCAAGTAATTTTCCACTACTTTGTTTTCTTCTTTTATCCAAAAATCATGACCATTTTCACGATGATGGCAATTTCAGCACCAACATGAACATGAAGCTTCCAATGACTGTTGTTTGTATGGGACAGTGAAAGTCATGGAACTGAAGACTTATTAAAAACTATCCAATTGAAAGGAATAATAATCTTTAGGGGGGAAAAAACCCACAGATGTTGTAGTTACCTGAATTATATAGACCTCTTCTCTGCCATTATACCAGATTTCAAACTTCTTGTTATCCCCTTTAACATTTTCTGTAATGCCCACAGTGCTCATCTGTTTCAAAACAGAAAAAGAGAAGCTGGAATCTGGAAAACGTCAATCGTCTTTAAACTCTTTGTTCTCTGAGAAGTGTTTTTAAAAGGCTGCATTCACTTCTGCACCTTAGAGAGTCATTAAAAGTAAAATACAGGACATGTTCTTTCTCAATATCTAACTAACTTGCCATTCTGCTTTCTATTAATAGGAAACATTAAAAAAATAGTTTGGTTTTCAACAGTAACCCAACGTTACAAGAGTCTTATCATGAGTTTCTCCTCTTCGCCTTTTGTTTCACTTGAACTGCAGGACAGTTTTCAATACTATCCTGGCTGCTGTTCACTTATACAAATATTCAGTTTGAAGTAGATGGTATTTTCAACTAGCCCTCTCCCACCTCAACAGGTCGGTGATGAAGATTACAGAGCATTGTAAGATTTAATGACTCAGCTGCAAATCCAGACAAAGCAAAAATTCCAATATAGTTTCAGGACAATCCAAAAATAGGTGGGCAGGGAGCAGAGTGCCTAACTAGTCAAGGAGAGCAAGGAACTAAGGAAAAGAATTCTGGGTTACTTAAATGACAGATTCTTGAAGTCCAGCTGCTACTGTACTTACCAGCTTCCCACCTTCTTCCCATATTTTTCATCTCCCTTGTCCTGATTTGCTTCAGCATCAGATTTGAAGATTTAGACAGTTTTAGGTCATTATTCCTGCTTTCTTCACAGAAAGAAACTTCAAACATTATGTAAGTTGGTTCACTCCTTGAACCAGGTTCTATTACACTTTTTATCTGGTTACCCTGTATAAGTTTGCAGCATTTCAGCTGATAATTCATGTTAGTTGTCAGAAGTCAAAAGTGTCACACCAATGTGCTTAAAGGAAACATTTGGCCTATTTCTGAATCTCATCTGAATGGAAAATGTCCTGACTCATATCTGGGAATGTCACTCCTGCAAATAAAAGGGCCCTTGTACTGCACCATGATTCCTCTGTAGTTATTATTGCCACAGAATACACGTGACAATAACTGACATCAACTGATATCAATAGTAAAACTTGTAGAACTGAACTTGCAGGATGCTTGTAGGCAGAAAAATGAGATTTGAGGGTCCATTCAGTTTGGCTTCTCTATATGGCACTCTGGGCAAGAAGACACAAGGTACCCATTTCTATTGAGTTGCAAAACACAGGTTCACATCTGGAGTTGTAGGATATATAGATTGAGTTTGTCTCCAGATCAAAACTAAATGGGAGCTGTCATTTACTCAAGGGTGCCAGACACATGTACCTTGTTCAAGTCTCTGTGTGGAAACAATCCCATATTGTGAAACATCAGGTTTATTTCTCTCCCACACCATTACCAAATTTATTACCTTTAATGAATTTTTAAAGCTATATGAAGCTGTCTTCTCATGGCCATCTGTGTTCTCCTCCCGTTTCTTGCAGAACAGTAACATCTTTGTATAAAGGAAGAGGTGTCTCTGCATTGGTTTGAATCTAGCCAAGTCCTTCACCTTGTTGTGCCCCTTCTTGTGGTCAGTCCACACATTGAAGGAACCTTGCATCAACAACTTGCCAAGCTCGCTGACATCCCCCTAGCAAGTAAGGGAAAGAGAGAGCCTCCATTACATTTGATCTAGGTTAATCCCAGATACAGTTCTTTCTCCAAGTGGTATTTAAGCTTCCAGGCTCGTGCCTAAGCATCCTTTGTGCTAGACAGTAGACTAGTTACAGTTAGTAACTAGTGGAATCTAGTTCCTTCTGGAGCCCTTATTACAAGAGGGATGTGGAAATACTGGAGCATGTGCAGAGGAGGGCCATGAGGATGGTCAGAGGGCTGGAGCACCTCTCCTATGAGGACAGACTGAGAGAATTGGGGCTGTTCAGTCTGGAGGAGGCTCCAAGGTGACCTTCTTGTGGCCTTCCAGTGTCTGAGAGGGGCCTACAAAAAGGCTGGGGAGGGATTATTTAGGATGGAGGGTAGCGACAGGACTAGGGGCAATGGAGCAAAGCTGGAGCTGGGTAGATTGAGATTGGATGTGAGGAGGAAGTTCTTGACCGCAAGAGTGGTGAGAGCCTGGAACGGGTTGCCCAGGGAGGTGGTTGGGGCCCCATCCCTTGAAGTGTTTAAGGCCAGGCTGGATGGGGCTCTGGCCAGCCTGGTCTAGGGTGGGGTGTCCCTGCCCGTGGTGGAGGGTTGGAACTGGATGATCAGGTGGTCCCTTCCAGCCCAGAGTGATTCTGATTGTATAACTTCTCCAGTGAAGTGAT
>JAOXOE010000702.1:11789334-11833101 GCA_028565055.1 Phoeniculus purpureus | reverse complement strand
GTCCTTCAGCCTCTCTTCATAAGCCATGCCCTCCTGTCCCCTAATCATCCTCGTAGCCCTCCGCTGGACCCTCTCCACTGAGGCTAACCGAATATGTCTGAATATTTAGTATACTTCAGTAATAACTAGTCTTCAAATTGTAGTGGAAAGCAGACTGGTCCACCACTGTTGGGAGCTAAGAGCAGGATTTTCCAGGACAGAAGAGACTTGTATTGGGAATTTTTGCAACATTTGGGAAATTGTGTACAAACTGGATGATGAATCAAACCCTTTGCTTTAGAAATGCAACCTTTTTAAAAGAATGAACCCTCACCATGGTTTCCTGAAATTTAGCTGTTGCTTGGGTGTTTGCATAGTCTGATTTCAGCTGAGATGGAGTTGTGGCTTGGAGATGGAGTTGTGCTGCTGTGTGCCCAAGTAGCTCAGAAAATCTAACAGACCCAAAATTATTTAAACACCCTGTGGACAGATGATCTTGAAAGAAGGGAATGGTGTTGTAAATGAAAGCAACTTAGTTAGGACTGTTGAAGAGGGATGTGCACCTATGTATGCTAAGACTACAGACTGTAGGAGTTTCTGCCTTCTAAAGCAGAGCAAGTTTGCTTGCTGCAAACTAGTTTCATGAGGTCAAGCTTGACTCTGGGGTACTGTTCCAGACTGCTAGATGTAGTTTTAAACTGGAATTAAAAACGATGGTCACATAAAGCTCCCAGGAATGCTGCCATGCTCTGAAGGTGCGCTCACCTTTCAGGTGCAGCAACTCAACTTCACCAATTCAGATGTAGCAATTTTTAAGTAAATCCTTTTATCAATGTAGATCTTATTGTTGGAGGAGGCAAAAGAAGAGATTGTAGCTGGTCCTCTGCATTTAGAGAAACTTGCTTCAAATTCAACTTGCTATTAGCCCAGTAAATAACTTTCTTTTCTGCTGCTGCATCTTGCAATTTCACTTTTCTAAAACCTGAAGAGGCTCATTCTGATTGATTTAAACTGGCCTTTTGTCTTAGGTGGGAAACAGATCTGTTCCCCCTTTGTTGTGGTCTTTCACGGAATACAAACCAGGCGGGGGATGAGTGTATTTTCTGTTTGACTTCATTAGCTACAGAATAGTCTTTCACTTTTCACAATATGCTACTTCAGGTGTTTTATTAGACAGAGTACTTTCACAACTCTCTTATAACTTATTTTACTTCCCAAGTTATTCATTACATTTTTGTACACTTTTAGTAGGTGATAGTGGGTAATAGAGGTGGCAAAGGTACCATTTGTCAGACTGATTTTCTTCTGAGGTTCTGGCTGCTTTGTCCACAAGACCTGAGTAAAGTCCTGTGGTACCTAAAAGTACTGATTTTTTTTTTTTTTTTTTTTCCCCCTATTACATTGTTTGCAAAGCTCAACTTTCTAGAATGATCAGTCTCCTTTAATGGTGGATGTCTGGGTTTTTTCTGCCTTCAGTCATTCATGTCTTGTGAGCTTCAGCTCACAAGTTTCTTTATAGAGCCCACAGACTGGTGTGTTTGGGTCTGCTTCACAATTAATCCCTCTTGTAATTTCTACTTTGTTCCAGTAAACAGTCCTCCCAGCACTTCGTCATCTAGGTATTGTATGCAGTTCAGTTACATTCTTTGCCTCGTATTAGTCTGGCACAGAAGTGTGTACATGTGTATACATACACACACCAGACATGTATTTTATGTGTGTATCTATCAAAACACTGTTTTTACTGGCTTGAATTTGATGTCATTAAATGTGACTGACTCGCTATACATTTCTCCTGAGTAGACAGGTACTTCTGGTTAAGTGCAAATGAGCAAGTTTCCTCATTTTAATTTACAAAGGCTGTAGGCCTTGGAGAAACCTCACTGCTTATGAAACATGTTGGGAGTGTTTTGCAGCAACTTTATTTCACTTTTCTTATCTGATTTGAATCTTGAATATAGGCCCCAGGAATTCATTGTTTGGTTCCTCTGTTCTGTGGGTGGTTATGGCCAGTGATTTGTTAGCAGCTCTCAGTGGCGGCTCTTCAAAACTATCCTAAGCTAGAAATTGCAGGATGCTGTTGTGAAGTTGCTGCAGCTTACTGTATTGTCATGGTTCTCATGACACTGCATGTGAGGGGTGTTGACTCACTTGCTTATCTGCCGGTACTCTTTCTGCTCCCCATATTTCATAACAAAAACCAGAACAGCCTCCTGTTGAGTCCATAGCTTCCCCGCACTGCAGAAAAGGCTGTGTAAAAGGCCAGAGTTCTCCTTGGTTCCCACAGGAGAGGATTAATGGAATTCATCCCACCCAGTTTGTGGACAGGCTTAAACAAAGCCTTGCACCACTATTATTCCAGCCAACCTGCAGCTCTTTTGTACATGCTGAGGTGGTTCTTGATCCGGTTTATTACCAATCTGAGATGTTTGTCTTTCTGGCTTACTTGAAACAAACAAGGAGACCCTCAAGGCAGATGTAGGAACCTTCTATAGCTGAATTTTCTTTTAAATTTGCAAAGTACCAACAGCTTTTGATGTGAAATATTTGTCTGAAAACTATTAAAAATGTGAAAAATACATTAAAGCCTTGAAACTTAAGTAGTCATACAAAATAGCTGAACTAGACCTTGGCTTAAATGTGTTGCTGCTGAACTTAAGGAGACTAGTCCTCCTTGGTGGCCAACTCTACAGTACACTTAGCTTTAGCAAAACTTTCTTTGCTTTAGCCCTCTCCCCAAACTGACACCCACTTCTCAGTAAGTGCTGTTTTTGGATACAGAAAGCGGAGACTGGAGAGAACAAACTGAACAGGTTTGGATGATATCTGTTTGTTTGGCAGGAGTTTGCTTTTACTCAAACTTGCAAGTACCTCTTCCCATAATCCTTCTAGCATGTTCATTCAGTTTTACCTGGGGTTTGTTATGCCAGTGAAGGCTGTGAATGCTTTCAGAATTGGAGCCTTGAAAGTTAGGAGAAATGGACAGTCTGATTCATTCGCTATTTCTAGATAGTGTTTTGTCTGAAGTTAGGGTGACTCTATTTGAATTCAAGGTGTGGTTTATATAAATTCAGTTGCATTAAAAATGTAAGGTCTTTAACTTGCATTGGTTTATCTGGAATGACAAGTATGTCATGTTTCTACAGAAAGCGTGTATATATAGACTTTGCTCTTACACCGCATTTGCATGATTGAAACTGTTTTGGCAAATCAGTACTGAACTACCCCAAGTGGGAATTAATTTCTTAAGAAAATAACTGAAATACAAATGGTAAACAAGAAGATAATATGTGATCAGATGGACTGCTTGCTTGATTAAAATAGATTAATTTCCTATTAATAAAAGTAGATGACCCACTAGATGAGGTTATACAAGAAGCAGACCGGGTTGTTAATGGCTCTCTTCCTCTTCTCTCAGCCTCCAGCAGAACACAACATTTCTGTCTTTCATCTTAAGAGCTGCTGGCAGCTATGCATAGCAGTGAATAGGAAGGGATGAGAATGAACAAGGCACGGCACTGTTAAGGGCCAATGGAACAGGGAAGTGAGTATCTGTTTAAGTGCTTGTAAATCCATGGCTGTAAGGAAAGACAAAGTAGCTTGAGCAAATATCGCTCCTGGTACTCTCAAGAGAAGGACGTTGAAGAGATGTGGCTATGGCAGCTCTTTTATGTTACGGGGATGATGAGCTATTAAGGGATCTAGAGCATGATCCTATGATTGTCTGAGGGAACTGGGGATGTTTAGCCTGGAGGAAAGAGGGCTGGGCTATGTGTGAGGAGAAATTTTATCAGCCTCTACAACCACTGGAAAGGAGGTTGTAATGAGGTGGGGGTTGGTATCTTCTCCCAAGTAACAAGTGGTAAGACAAAAATGCCTTGAGTTGTACCAGTGGGATTTAGATTGTATTACAGAAAAAATGTATTCGCCAAAAGGATTGTCTCACATTGGAACAGCCTGCCCAGGCCAGTGGTGGAGTCTCCATCAGTGGAAGTATTTAAAAGGCATGTCAATGTGGTGCTGAGGGACATGATTTAGTGGTGACATGGCAGTTCTGTCTGGACTTCATGATTTTTAAAGGTCTTTTCCAATTAAAACAATTCTATGACTTCTATCTTCAAAAGGTTTTCCTAGGATTTTTCACTGATCAGAAAGCTCATATTTTAATTATATATGCAGATGCTTTATTAAATATTGATTTTGTTTTTCTACTTGGAGCTGCTTTTTTCTATGGTGATCCTATAGCTGCTTTGAGAGGACTACCCTCAATTACTGGGAGATTTTTGTGTGTAGGTGTGTGCTTTGTTTGAGGCGCATCTCTGTGCATGGTGGATTCAGTTTACTGTTAAACCCTGTGCATGGTGGGGAAGGCATGGCCTTGAAACTCAAGACCCGGATAATTCACGACAACAGTGAGAATTATCCTGCACTGTCTTGCAACCCTGTTTATGGGATTGGAACCAGATTTGCACCTTAGTTTCTACAATGCGTATAAAGAGCAGAAAACTATGTTCCTGACTACATAACTTTGGGTAATCTAAGCGGAGGAGGTTTTAACAAAAGCAATGTTGGTTCTTACTGACCAGGCACTGTTAGGACAGGAACTAGCATTAGTGCTCTGCAGATCAGATTCCTTGAACTCTGGTGTACGTGGTTTGCAGGCAGACAAGCAGACCTGCAAGTTTATCTCCTAGAGCTATACTTGTAGGTTTGGAAACACAAACTACAGGAAGAAAGGATCTCCTTTGGAAAGGGATGATCCAGAGCAGAAATGGTGTCTGGATGGTAAGTCACCATGACACTTGGCTATGGTTAATAAGGCAGGCTTAAGAGAGAGGGGCAAGTTTATGCAGCCAAGCTGATTTAAGAGGTCTAGTACTCTACTAGATGGTACTCTACTGGGTAGGCTCATGAGTTCACATATCTCTGATCTGTACTAACTTAAATCTGGAAGGGAGGGAACTAGACTAATAGAACACTTAAAAAAATCCACCAGTTCTTGTACCCTGTAAGCTAACTGGTATTTGACTGGACTATTTTAATTCCATCATGCCTAAGTGTAATCAGAGGTCCTTGCAAAGGTTGTCTGAAACATATTTATGAAAAGAGGTGAAGACCCTAATGTCAGATAGAGAGCAGTGGCAAGGCTGGCTCTTATTGTGGCACCTTTTGTCCCACTTCTGCAGATAAGGAGTATTTGTAATATTCTGAGATGAAGGAGCAGTCACTAGAAAATTCTTTATACCACTTGTGCAGAAGCTTCCAGATAAAGTTCCAAACAAAAATGATCGACTAGAAAATTGGAATCTTTCTAGTGGCTATGAAAAGTGCTGACTGAAGTCTCACTGAAGCAGAAAGACTAGTGCTGTATGAATTGTTTTGATAATTGAGCTCGGCCATCCACACCAAAGCAGTAACATTAACAGCTTCAGTTAGTGAGCCTGGCCCATTTGCTGTGTATTTTTGCCTCAGGAATGTGTCCCATCCTGGCCTGTCTTTGAGCACTGATGCTGTAAGAGTGAACTTACACAAATGCCAACAGCTGTTCAGTACAGCATTAGAACTCATCACTGGCATGTGCCCAAGCAGATGCAATGGGTTGTACAGTAGGTACTGTAAGGTCTTTTTAGCTGTGTCTTACAGCTCAGACTTGATCTTACGGAAGTTAAGAACACAGTCACTAGTATCATAAAATGAGGGCACGTGTTTTCAATCATGTCACTGCCAGACTCAAACTTGAGACTATTATCCTTCCTGTCAGACAAGTGTCTCTTTTCACCCAATCTGCTGCACACAAAGCAAAGGATTTCATGTTGGTGCTTGCACATTTTGTGCAAAATCCCTTTTGTGACTCATAATCTGGAGGCTGCCATTCTGGAAAATGCAGTTTTCCCTTCTGTGTTGTATGGGGAAGACTGCAGTGAATATAATAGGCTAAAGCAACAGAAAAATTACAGCTCAAATGTAGACCTGTGCGTGAAAGACTTGGTCCTGCTTGTCTTCTGCAGTCTGCACATAGCTGTTCCAGGGAAATGGTCCTGATGAAAACAACTTAAGAAAGCCATCCTGGCAGATGTTTCCATTTAGACAGCAGGGAAGTCTTCTGCTCTTTTTAGGGGAACCAGAAGAAATCATTCCCTTCCTTTCCACCCAATAGTTAGAGCTAGTGCAAAATCTCTGTAGAAACTAAATCTCTGCTGGCAGTTAACTTTCCTGGCAGTGTTAAGCATCTGCAACCTGGTTCTGCTTTCAGCCTGCAAGGAGGTGAGATGCTCTACTTGATTGCCATCTAATGCTTTACCATCCTTTGAATTTCTCTGCCTAGGTGCACTTCAAAGATTGCCCCAGCACTTCCAAATGTCAGATATCATTGAGAAACATCAAGAGGTCACATTTTTCTACCTGCTGCTGTAGTTACTTCTGATACAGAGTTCCCCTGGAGGAAGTGCTGTACTTCAGTACCCATTGTTGCTTTTTTTTTTTGATATGGGCATTGCTCTTGACTGAGCAACTTCTGAATAATTTAAGGAATTTGTGTTTTGGAAGGTGTTTGATACTAATCTTCTGAAAATTGGATGTCTGTTTAATCTGAGAAGATATCAATGGATGCACAAAAAGTATCTAAGAATGCTGATTCTGCCATCCCTGGAAACTGTACCTTCACTGCAGGATGTAGGCAAACTGAAGTACTTGTAGGCAAAGACTGCAGGAGAGATTGCAGAACACTGCTTACATGTTATTGAAAACTTTCAAGGCTACTGTCAGACATCCCTGCATTCATTTTCCTTATTAATGCAATACCCATGGCCAGATTCTAAACTTTTTACAGACCTGTGGCACTAAACTCTTTTGTTAATCCAGGATTTGTTAATCCTGTGATCATTCTGACCATATTTTCCTACTTGATACCTGTCCAAATAGATTTCCATTTCTCATCAGTTTTATACAGAACAAAGTATAACAGTGCAAGTTTTGACATTACTTAAATTACTTTTCAGGCTGTGTGCTTGTGCTTTCTTTCCATCTCAGTGCTCACATACTATGTGGGAAGGCTTAGCTAAGTACCTTACTGTATCTTTTTTCCTTAAGGTGGTGGACCTTCTGTTACTGTGGTAGGAAATCCTAGAAGTGTTAGGGGTGTAAAACTTGCTTAGTGTTTCCGTTCAGTTTTTTATTGTTATACGGCTCATATGTATGAGGAACATGAAGATTAGTTTCAAAGCAACTTCTTAATGTACAGGAAGCTCTTTTGAATATTGGGGAGTGGAGGAGGAGGACAGACATAGGCCAGGGCAGAGACAATTTGTGAGCTTGTCACAACTGAAGAATGATGAGAGGAACATGGGTTACATAATCTTGTAGCCAAAGCCATAAGCTCAGTTAGGAATGTATTTTCTTACTGTTTAATTAGTTGGAAGGGAAAATCTTTATAAACATGTTTTGATGGCTTATTTGACCTGCTGATGTGAATAGATTCCTTTGGTGTAAGCAGTAAATCAGTAAAGGTGGAGACAGAAGAGTTAAATTTCACAGGAATTGTAACTGTCCAAATTGTTCAGAAACTAAATATTGCAAAACATTTTAAAGTCTATTTAACTAAACTCTATAGTAGGCTGACACTTGGTCTTCAAACCTTGTAGCTACTTTCTAAATAGATTTTGGGTTTTTTTAAAGTTTCAAGAAAATCCAACACACTTCAGGATTCTCTCATTGTTATATTAGGCTTGACAAATTGCTCTGAGTTTAAATGTAGGCAGTTCTGTGTGTCTGGGCAGATTCCTTTAGTGCTGCAGAAGTGGTGTTGCAACTTGGGTTCATGTGACATCTGAAGTCTCCAGCAGACCAGGATGGAGTATCCGTGCAATGAGCCTGCTAACCTGAACATCAGATTCCACTGTTAAACAAGGTGATCCGGACTAGTCTAAGTTAGACTAAAAGCCTGTACTAGGGCTTCAAGTTTGCTGTAGTAATGCAAAGCCTGGTAGTAGCCTTAGAATTGAAAAGACTAGAAGTGTTAGAAACAATGTGTGTAACACTTGGTCGTTCAAAGGAAACCTTTAGGTCCTGTTGTGCATTTAGGTTAGGATCTAGATACAATTTGACTTTACTGCTTTCTAATCACAGAATGATTGTGGTTAGGAGGGACATTGGCAGCTCATCTATTCTGACACCCCTGCCACTGCAGGTTTATGTAAAGCAAGTTGCACAGGTTCATGTCCAGGTGGATTTTGAATGTATCTAGAAAGCATCTCTGGGGACCCCATTCCAGTGTTCTGCCACCCTAGAAGAAAAGCAGCTTCTTATTTAGATGGAACTTCCCTTGTTACAGTTTGCATCCGTTGTCTTTTGTCCCCTTTTCCTGACACTTTTGGATCTTTTGGATACTTCTAAGTATTGATGCGATTCCCCTCTGTCTTCTCCCGTTAGGGTTTCAGCAAGTTTATTTTTGCTGAGAAGTGGTTGAGAGGAGCTGAATTTGGCTTGTTGAGCAACTATATATAGCTCCAGAGCAGTCGCACATGTGGTGAGGAGAGGACAGCTCTGGTTGAACAGCAAGTGTAAAGCTTTCCCCAACTAGCAGCTTCTGACTGGGTGCAATTGTTGCATAGCACTTGACCTGAAACTAGGCTGGCCTATGTCACAGACAAGGACAAGACACAGATATATAGCAGCTTTCCAGATGACTAATATTTGAAATTACATGTTTGAGGTGTGTTTTCTTGTAGATAGCCTGAAGTTTCCCTTTCACCTAAGCAACTTTTGGATAAAGACAGTTGCTACAAGCTAATAGTAAAAAAGTTAGCTTTAAAGCAGTGCTTCCTGGAAAGTCCTGCCTTCTGTAGGGAAAGCAGCTTATGACCTAAACTTACTTTCTGTCTTGGGCAGAAAAAGCAAAAAATGAATAGATTTTATGATCTTTGTTGTACTAAAATTAATGTTATGCAAGGATGAGGTATTAGATCTATTACAGGTTAACTGAAGCCCCACCTGTGTATTGTATCCCATGACAAAATCTGTAGCTGGGAATGTTTGGGTGTTTGCTGTGGGCAGTCTTTGTTGGTGTCTCTTGGATTTAGGTTTTCATTACTGACTTTTAAATTCAGTGGACATTCACAGTAGCTCCTTAAGGATCTGCTCTTCTACATTTGTCACTCTACAAATTAGCCAGTTTGCACAGCAAACTATGCTAGCTTCACTTTCGTCTCAGAGTACTGCAAAGTACTCAATGGTAAACACTCGTGACATTCAAATAATAGTCATGCTTTTGGCAATATTGAAAGGTAAACAACCCCTTTTTAGGACTAGCAGAGTTGCTGCAGGGTTAAAAAAGCTTGTAGGTCTTGCAGCTGGGGTTATAATAGAATCAGAGCATATTAAGGGTTGGAAGGCACCTCTAGAGATCTAGAGATCATGTAGTCCAACCCCCCTGACAAAACAGGATAATATAGGCAGGTTTTGAAAGTCTCTACAGAAGGAGAGTCTTCTCTGGACAGCCCATTCCAGTGCTCTGTCAGTAAAGAAGCTTCTCGTGTTGAGGTGGAACCCTCTATGTTAAAAGTTTATACCCATTATTCCTTGTCTATTGCTAAGCCTCTTCCAGCTAACATCCACTCCCCAGAAATTTATAGACATTAGTGCCCATCTGAGTCTTCTGAAGCCGAAACGGCCCCAGTTCTCCATTTCTCCATAGGGGAGATGCTCAAGTCCCTTAATCATCCTCATAGCTCTCTGTTGGACTCTTCCAGTAGATCCTTGTCTCTCTTGAACTGGGGAGCCCAAAGCTGGATACAGTATTCCAGGTGTGGTCTTACCAGAGCAGAGTACAGGGGGAGGAAAACCTCCCTAGATCTACTGGATGCAGTTTTCTTAACCATTGGCCACCTTGGCTGTAAGGGCACACTGCTGTCCCACAGATAACTTGCTGTCCACCAGGACTCCCAAGGTCATCTTCCATGGTCCTGCTTTCCAGCAGGATGACACTTAACCCCTACTTAAACCCTATGGTTTGTTTTCACCCAGCTCTCCAGACTGTTCAGTTCTCATTGGATAGCAGCACAGCCTTCTGCTGTACCCCTCCAAGTTCTGTATCGTTAGCAAATTTACTGAGAATACACTCTACCCCCTCATCCATGTCATTGATGATGATATTGAACAAAACTAATCCCTGGGGAACACCACTGGATCCTGCACCACTGATCACAACCCTCTGAACTCTGTTATTGAACTCTGAGCCAGTTTTCAGTCTGCCTCACAGGCCAATCATCTATGCCACACTTCCTGAGTTTTTTCTATAAGAATGTTACAGGGAAACAGTCTCAAAACCCTCATTGAAGTCAAGATACATGACATCTACTGCTCTCCCTTCATCCACTGATTTGGTCATTGCTTGGTAGAAGAATGTCAGGTTAGTAAAGTAAGATTTCCCCTTGGTAAATTAACATTGACTGCTTCTGATAAGCTTTTCTTCCATGTGTTTAGAGATGGCCTCTAGAATGAGTTGCTCCATCACCTTTCCAGGGATGGAGGAGAGGCTGACTGGAATGTAGTTGCCTTCTTGCCTTTTTTAAAGACTGGAATGACACTGGCTTTCTTCCAGTCACCAGGCCCCTCTTCCATTCTCCATGCCCTTTCAAAGATGATGGAGAGCAGCTAAATAATAGTATCAGGCAGCTCTTTCAGCACACCTGAATGCACCCCATCGGGGCCCCTGCATTTGTGTGTCTTCAGTTTATACAAGTGATCTCTAACCCAGTCCTAAGTGAGTTAGAGGAGTGTCTTCCTCACTCCAGTTTGGCTCTCTTACTTTCAGTGACTGGGGTTCCTGAGGAATGGTCTTGAGAGTAAAGAATGAGACAAACAAGGCATTCAGCAACTGCCATCTCTGCATATTGTTACTGTATCTCCCACCTCAGAGAGTACCTGGCTGCAAATCCTGTAATGGAAAGGAAAGCAGCTAAAGGAACTGTGTACAGGTGCTTGGTTCTCCCAGTACCTATCCAATCTCAGAATGGGTCTATAAAATTGCAAACCACAGCTAAGAAAATGCACACTAACAGGCAAATCACCTTGGCCAGGAAAATCATGGTCACAAAAAGGACTGTCAAGCCTGGTTTTATCTCTTTTCCATGTATTTCCATTTGGTAGGGATAACTGGCTGGTGAAGTGTGTGTATGTGACTTTTTTTTTTGTTTTCCTTTGTTTTTCCTCCTGGAATTATGAGTTGGCAGTGAATGGCTCCTGTAGTGACTCACCCTGTCCTGTTAAGGGAAGGAAGAGCATGACTAAGCCCAAAGGATGGGTGTGCAAATGGGCTATAAAAACTTCTGATACCAAAAAAGATTCTATTTTGCATTGGCAGCCCCGATTCAAGTCTTGAGGCTTTTCTGAAGGGAGACTTGGAGGGGGGGGAGGGGGTTAGGCATAGGCCTCCTTAAATTTCATCAATCGTGCTTATCCCTAACTGCATTTTGAAGTTTTTCCAAGGGGGTATGTATGGATCTGAGGAGGATTCTAAGCAAATTCAGTGTATTGTAGGCTGACCTAATTCTCCTGAACTAGATCAAGGGAATGACAGATTACAGGGTTTCATGCTTAAAACAGTTCATCTTAAGGCTTGTGTTTTCTTCAAGAAAAAGTTTTCTTTCCCACTGGAACTTCCTCCAGGATGGGGGAAACAGAACAGAAAATCTCGTCTATCTGCATCTTTTGAGCCTCACTGTCTGCTTCTTAGCTTCTTAGTTAGGCTGCTTCCACAATGCCTTCTGTGGTGTTTTTTCTGTGGTTGTTTTGGTTTGTTTCTGAGGGCTCTTCTTTCCTAGCAACTGTCATGTGGGGTTGTTTTCACTGCTACTCTTCAGTGATCTCTCACTTTGCACTTTGTTAACTGCTGAAAGTTGATTGACTTTCACCAGATAATATTGCAGAATGTTGCCAAAACACGTTATCAAAGCATAACCTACAGTGCATCTGGTGACTAGTATTCCTGCATTTACCAAGGTAAAACTTTGCTTCAAGTGGTTAAATAGATTGTCTTACAGTGTCTTTAGAAAATGTCTGTCAGCTGCTTTGAAGCTGTTATGGTGGTAGTGGCCACTGTGACCACAGAGGTTTTGTTGGGGGTTTTTTGACTTTGTAAGCTTAACTGGGTGAGATGATGCTGCAGCACTTGTTCTAAATGGCCAACTTTACACCAAGTACAGATGTGTGTGGAAAAACAATAAATTTTAAAAAATAATAAAAAGGACAAATAACTATGTCAGAAGGGAAAACCAGAACATTATCCTCACTCTTGAGAAGTAGTGGGTATCTTCAAGCCCACTCCTCCAAAAGTGGACTTCTGTACTACTCCAGCTTGTCTGTACCTTATGCTTTGTCCAAAACAAGCGTAAGCTTTGCAGTAGTGTTCTGTGGTAAAGTTGCTGAGTTTATAACTCAGATGTATTGTTTAACTTCATGTTTCCAAAATAAAAAGGGTTTAAACTGATACTATAAAAAAGCGCTGACTTTTTGTTCACTGAACTGCCCATACAGCTTTTCTGTTATGCACTACAGCTTGCAAGCCTCGCCTGCACCAGTGCAGGGCTTCATTCTGAGCAGCCAGCCAGTCTCTACCTGCAGCAGACAGCTACACCACAGAACACCACAAACCTGCTCCAAGTTGTCTTACCTCTGTGTAGTTTTGTCTGTTCTCATCATCCTAGCTAGTTGCAAGACCTCAACTGTTTCTGTTGCACGTCTAACAGTGACAGCTTCTGTTCCTCTGCTTTGGGGTTGTGTTCCTGTGAAAGAAGGGCTTGGCTTGTGGGGCTGTTCCTTGTCGTGCTAGTCGTACATGTGTCATTTGACAGAGAGCTCAGCTCATCCTGTTCTTAGCTTTTTATGGGATGAAGAACTAGCTGCTACTTCAGGCTGTTCTTGGTTCCTTTGGCTAAGAGAAGCAACTTTGCCCACAAGAACACGTAGGTGAGGAGGCTGGACTTAGGTGGCCTTCTGTGCTTTGGTTCATGACTAAAGCCCTCGCTGGCAGTAGAGCCGTGTGCTGCCTGCCTGCTGGGCATGTGTGCCTAAGGCCAAGGGGTGTCTCACTGACCACACTGATGCTGGCTCACCTGCCTCTGGACTGTAACTGGGACTAAAGCCGCCACTTCCCACCACTGGCTGCGAAGTGGAGGTCCGGACCCGACAGCTGTGGGATGTGCCGAGTGGGAGAGGCGCACCAGGAGCAGCAGGCAGCGAGAGCGGCAAGATGGCGCCTTCCCTCGGGGCGGGGGCGCCCCGTCAGGGGCCGGGGGACTGCGCGGGGGGCGGCCCCGCCGGCTGTTTCGCGCCGTTTCCGGGCCCTGCTGGCAGAGCGCGGCAAGCGGTGGGGAGGGGCTGTGGCCCTCCTGAGACATCCAGGGCTGAGCGTGGCCCCCCCCACCCCGGAATTGGCAGCCCAGAGGCAACGCATCAAGTCGGTCACTGGTAAGGTGTGGCTGAAAGAATTTAAACAAAATGTCATCCTTTGGGTAAGGGCAGTGGATTTTCCCAAGAAAGTTTGTTGTGTCAGAACCGAGGCCTCTGCTAGGCTGCCCTTGTCCTTCATTAGCCTCCCTCAGGCTTGTGCTGGGCCACTGACAGCCTCTCACTGTCTGTGATAGGGGAGTGTCTGAGCAGTCAGCTCATTTTCATGAGCAAACCTAAACCCAGATGTGTTAACAGCTCACTAAAACCTTTCTCCTCTCTCTCCCTTACAATTCTAGGCACTGATCTTCATGAAGGAAAGAAACGCGTGAAGATTAGATTTATAACTGTGTTCACTTCAAGATGCCCCAAAAGGAAAAGACTCATCTACAAGTCTCATCTTTCACAACTGCCTGCACTCTTCCAACCAGAGAAAAACATTTTCTCATAAAGATGACTTGTGAGATCTGTCAGCAAAGTTGAATGCAAGGATTCTGAATGAGAGAACATGCCTTACAATGGACGCTTATCCTAAAGGGGTGACGTTCTGCTCTTAAACTAAAACACAGGCACTGCAAAAACACCGATCCTGAATAAGAAAAAGGATTATAGAAACTGCATCAGAATGTTTGTTAGTCCCAGAAGAGTCAGAAAATGCCATTTTTTGCAGATATTTGCCACTTGCTTCATACTGTGTCTTATGATTTTTTGGGGACCATTTGATAATCACATTGTGAGCCATATGAAGTCCTATTCATACAGATACCTCATAAATAGCTACCATTTTGTGAATGACAGCCTGTCTATCAACAGGGATAACTTAGAGAGAGTATCAAGCTACCAGTACTTGATCAACCACAGAGAGAAATGTCAGCAACAGGATGTCCTCCTCCTGTTGTTTGTGAAGACTTCTCCTGAAAACCGTCATCGGAGGGATGCAATTAGACAAACTTGGGGTAACGAGAAGTATGTTCATTCTCAACTTAATGCCAACATTAAGACTCTCTTTGCTTTAGGACGACCAACAGATTATCTGCTGCAAAGACAACTTCAACTGGAAGACCAGAAATACAGTGATTTGATTCAGCAAGATTTCTTGGATACTTTCCACAATCTCACTCTGAAATTGCTTTTGCAGTTTAGCTGGGTGAATGGCTACTGTCCTCATGCCAGGTTCATTATGTCAGCAGACGATGATATATTTATTCATATGCCAAATCTTGTTGCCTATCTCAAAAGTCTAGCACAAATGGGTGTTCAAGATCTCTGGATTGGCCGTGTCCATCGTGGATCCCCTCCCGTAAGAGACAAAAGCAGCAAATACTATGTTCCATATGAAATGTACCAGTGGCCCTCTTACCCTGACTACACAGCAGGAGCTGCATATGTAATATCAAATGATGTAGCAGCCAAAGTCTATGAGGCTTCACTGACTCTCAATACAAGTCTTTATATAGATGATGTTTTCATGGGTCTCTGTGCCAATAAAATGGGAATTGTACCACAATATCACGTATTCTTTTCTGGGGAAGGAAAGGCACCGTATCACCCCTGCATTTATAACAAAATGATGACATCTCATGGACACGTAGGTGATCTTTACCAGCTCTGGAAGCAGGCTACAGATCCCAACGTTAAAAAGTTTTCTTCAGGGATTTGGGGTAGAATATACTGCAGACTAGTCAATATTGTGCTTCTCTGTAAACTATACTATGAGGACACATATCCTTGTTCAGCTGCATTCTCTTAATACTTGAATATCTGTGTTGAAGATCCACTGAGCCAAAACAGAGCAACAACGTTTTAGCTGTTTATTCAAAATACATTAACATGGAAAGAGGTGAAACTTAAATGTGAATAGTTGGGGGTGGGAGAGGAAGAAGGTCCCAAAATCTGTTCAGAAACTCTTAGGGGAACGGCTCTCCCATTGTACTGCATCATTTTATGTTGTAGCTTGGGTTTTTTTACATTCCTTGAGGGATGCAAGTCTGGATTAAGTAAGTTTTAATGAACTTCTAGACTTTGAAAGCTTGGTGAAAATGTCTTGTTACTTTGAACTTGTCAGTAAGTCTTTAGATTTGGTTTTTTAAAAAGCTACGTGAGCTATGTGAACTTCAGCACATGATAAACAAAAGAAAATCTGCTATATCAGAATGGAGTAAACCTTTCAAAACATGAGGAAAATAGAATTTCTGACTTCATCGATGAGACGGTTGCAGTAGCTTAAGGTGAGGTACATTGGTTGCAATTATTCACTGTTTTTTGAGAGTTTCACAGAAAATAAGTCTGGACCTCACCAGAAAAACGAGGAGTGCTAGAAGTGAAGACCTGCTAAAAGTCTTTCTCAGAGCTCCTTACATCTTTGAAAAAGGGAAACAGTGAGTACCCTCTGATTGGGTTGTTTCAAGTAACAAAGGAGCTCCCTTTAGATTGGGACTGAACTTTAAAGGATAAAACTTGAATATCAGTTGTGTAACTGGTTTTGCCAATATTTCTCTGCCTTCTGAAAACCAAAACAGTATAAAGTGTCCAATCTTTAATAAATAAGCTGTTCTCTTGAACAACATTTCTGCCTTCCGATATTCATGGTTCTAAAAGCAAAAACCAAGCAAAAGTCCCTGAGACTGTTACAGATTAAATTTGAAGCTACTGAAGACTTTGAAAAGCAAGATTTCACATGCAAAGAAAGGGGAGAGCATTTTCTGCACAAAGTCTGAATTCACAGTGAAGGGATGAGTTCTTTGTTCCACAGAAACTTGGTATATACAATTACTGAAATATTTCTCCTGAAGTTTGAAGCACAAGACTGTCTTTTAAAATTTCAGGGTAGTTTGTGTTCACAAACCCCAGTAACATGAATTCAAAGTTAATATCACCTGCAGGAGGAACAAAACACCTGTGCATTGTAAATCAGGCTACAACTAAGTGATGCTCAGATGTCAGCTATTGAGTTGTACTGTGGTGCCATATAAATTTTGTAGACAACCAGTGTTCTAGGATGTCTGCAGCCTTTTTTTTCCCCTATAGCTTACTAAGGGTGTTTTCACAGACTCTCAGGATGTGTATTTTAGTTGCTGCTTGCCAAACCTGTGATAACTCATCCTGAAGTGGTATCACAGCCTATACACAGGGTATGGTCAGATATTGCTTGTGAACTGATGTAATGCTGGAACAAGTTCTAGTGTGGATAGTGTCAGAAGACTACTTCTAGAAGCTTGAATGAGTTGAGTTTGTCAGCAGTGTGGTAACAACACAAAAGCTCACAAATTATTGAGCGTCTGTTGGAAATGGGCTAATGCCAGGAACAATGCTTAGTGCCTTATGTGCAGTTGTTTTTCTGCTGCCTGAAGTTTCTCTGTGTGTGGAACAGTGAGATACTTTGTCTTCTGACTTTACTGTGGAACAGCTACAGAGCTGGCAGTTTTAAGCTGCAAGTAGTAAATGGTTTAAATTGCTGCTGCTCTTGGTGCTGTGCTGCAGGTTTCAATGGTTTGAGTGGCTAATAGTATGTATTAGATTCTAGGAGTGAGCTTGTTCACTGTTCTCTAAGCTGCCAAGCTGCCATTTCAGATAGATAATAGGTAGCTACTGGAATTAAATGAATATGTAACTTTCAAGAACTGGTTTTCCAGAAGGAAAAATAAGAATTCTAATGACCCAATGTTGGGTATTTGAGTCCACAGATAAATAAATTGGCAGTGTCAGAATGACTGGAGAAAGTAAAGACACTGCTTTAGAAAGAACAGTTCCCATTCTTGCCTAAACAGATATTAATTACACAGTGCTGAGGTTTGTTTTTTTTTTTTTAAACAGAAAAGTTGAAAACACAACAACCCTAGATCTTTATAACTGGTTGACTTATGGAGAAATAGAGAAGGTAGTACCCTGTGCTCAAGAAAAGCTGCTTCATCAGATCTCAGACCTGTTGTGAGCCATTTAATTCAACGAGCTGCACAGCAAAACTAGAAAAAGCCACCACCAGTGTGCACTGTAGGTGACGAGGATCTTGGTATGCAGTATGTAACCAAAACATACTATTAAGGCTACAGTTTTTTTCCAACACAACTGGAAACAGTGTTGGGCTTTATTGTTTTCACTCACACAAGCAAAGTTTTAAGTAGCTTGAATTTCTAGAGGATAATGACCCAGCTAACATCTAGAAGGCTGCTTAAATGTAGTTTGCCATTATCCAAAAGTTGCTTTTGAGCATTGAAATGTTTTGGTTTACTCCCGGTTGGAGTTTTGTTTGGATTGTTTCTTAATCTTAAAAGGACCTTGATGTTTGTAGCATGTGTTTTCTTTTGCTGCAGTGGAAAGAAGTTGCTTGTTGAATGAAAAGGAAAGCATGAAGGCACTCCTTTCAAAGAATGGAGCTGCTAGAAAACTTCTGGTTCTGCACACTGACTTAAGATTTGTACACCTTTATCCACAACCTTTCCTAACAGTAGTCTTGGTGCTCCAATGCAGGGCTGTCAGATTTTACTTGTACAAATAAAATAGTATCAGCCTGAATGGTCACTCCTCAGTAACGGTTTGACATTGTTGCACAGCATATTTAATGCTAAAGTTGTTTTTACCTGTTTGTTTGGTTTGCATCAATTTCCCTTTGATAGTACTAATTTTTATACGAAGTATTCAATATTTATTCTAAACTTTGCTCTGTACCACAAAAAACCCAATTGTTTTGTAAAACTTTGTTTTGAATAAACAGACATTTCTTTTTAAAAAACCCCAAAACACAACAAAGGTAAATCTCTCTTGCTTTCTTTGTAGCTGACAGGCTTGATTCTTTTAAGTGCTATTTTGAGTTCCATCTTGTGAGAGGACTTCAAACTGCCTGCACCACTCCCCACCTTCTGCTTCCTTTCTAGGCTACCTTGAACTAAACATTTGGTGGGACAAAAGGCAAAATAGGTACTGCCAAGAAAGGAGACAGCTCAAAAATGTGTTTTACTGAGTCTCCAGGTCTAAAGTTGTGTAAAACAAAGATTAGAAGCTTAATCTGCTAACTCTAAATTTGTATGTTCTCTTTAGGTAATCATTCGGCAAGACAGGCGTACCTATCTAAATAAGCTCTATTGCAGATCACGCTTTGCACCTTTTAGAAAGCAGTTGATGGTTTGGAGACCCCAGTCTCCAAACTTCATAGGGTATAGTTAAGCTGAGATGGCACTAAGTTGCACTTTAGTATGTGTCTTGAATATGTCCAGCACCCTGTACTGAGCTTGTGCTTTCAGCAGTAGTTTTTTGCATCAACTAACTTCAGTGTATGCCTGGGAGGGGTGGAGGTATAATGTAAGTATAAATTACCTAAATCATACCGAAAAAGAAAAAGGAACTGCAGGCAGGGAGGAATTGTGGGGTCAGGCTTATTGCAGGGTTGGTTTTGTTGTGGTTTTTTTGTTTTAATTGCTCCCTTTGGCCTAGAAACAGTGTAGTTGAACTAAATTAAACTGGGTTTGCTTGGTACTTTTTGTTAAATGACTTAAGTATTCAGTGGTTTAGAAATACATCATTAATATCATCTTTCTCAAGACTTTGCCGAAAGGGAGTAAAGATTATTACTTGCATTTTAAAAAATCCAGAATCTTCTCAGAGGTGTATAGTCAGGTACTCATATTTTGAACACAGTGAGTGGATAATTACAGAACATTAGGGACTGGAAAGGACCATGAAAGATCATCTAGTCCAATCCCCCTGCCACAGCAGGATCACCTAGACCCAAGTCCCACGGGTATGTGTCCAGGTGGGTTTTAAACATCTCCAGATATTCCACAACCCTCCTGGGCAGCTTCCAATGCTGACTTTTGTTGCATATTTTCTTGCATCATGCATCATAATTGACAAGTGGAGAAAACTACCCACCCCCCCAAAAAAAAGAAAACTCTTAATTGCTTTTTCCAGCTGATACAGCCTTATGTTCAAACATAATCTAAAGCCCCCTGCCTGTGCAGGTGGGTTGGAACTAAATGATCTGTAAGGTCCCTTCCAACCCTAGCTATTCTATGATTTCTGTGACTTGGCTGTATCTAACTACTTATTAATCTTAACCAAGTTTAAAGTCGTCATAGAGAACATACTATAACTGCAGTTGTTTAGCATTCTAAGAACAAAAAATGATACTGGATCTTGTGGCTCTTGTGCAGCCTTACCTCTTCCTTGTTGACAAGTTCTCATCACTTTCACTCATCACCAGGACTCTGCTAGATCCTCCTTGACTGGCTTCATGCATCACTTCAATCTGGATAAAAGATTAAATCTGGATTAAAAATCAAAATACTTAATTGCTGATGGTTTTACTTAGGGAACTTTTTACAAGGATAAAAGCCAGATACTACCTAGTCTAGCAAGTTACTGGACAAAGTAAAATAATGGACTTCTAGATGTGCAGGTTGTAAATCAAGAATATCTACCTACTCTCTATTTTTCACGTCCTCGGTCAGTATTGGCATGGGAGACATTGACTCCAGGCAGTTCTATGTTGTTCTACTGTGGAATGTGCATTATCTCCTTATGTAGATAATTACAGGCATAACAATCTGTTCCTTAGATTCTAAAATACTCTTTTTTGTTTGTTACTTTCCAGTTTGAAGCCAACCTAAAGTTCACATTTGCAGAGTTCTCTGTATAGTGCTGTATACAGAAGTCTCAGGAATCAGTCTCGTGCCTCTAAGACATCCTTGTGCAAGTATAGTAAGGGTGTGCAAACCCTTAAATACTGAGCACAGTGTACATGTGCAAGGACTGTACCCTAGCTGAAATGGTCTGGGGCTTTTTGTATAATATTTTGATAAACATTAACCTACTTCCTTGTCCAGTTGGATAATTTCCATAGTTGTTCCAGGCAAGTTTTAAGCAGGCTTTTCCTCCTTTTGCCTGTAGGTTTTGGGCTTACTCAAAGGGAAACACTGAAAACTCATTAAAACAACTCATCTGCTGAGTTTGTGGTTAATACAAGACAGTATCTAAACTCCAGTAAGTCTTTCAAGGGCTCATTCTGGGGTGGGGGGAAGCAGTGAGCAGTGGCCTGTCTTATACTCTACATAGCCAAATTACTTGGCCTTTTACAGTGGGGTCACAGCCTCAATGGACAAAGGCAGAGCAACAGACATCATCTACCTGGACCTGTGCAAAGCATTCAACACTGTCCCATGTGACATCTCTAAATGGGATCAATGGATTCTATGGATGGACCACTTGTTGGATAAGGAGCTGGCTGGATGGTCACACCAAAAGAGCTGTGATTGATGGCTCAGTGTCCAAATGAGGTGTGATAAGTAGTATTCCTCAAGGGTCAGTACTTGGACCAGTGCTATTTAACATCTTTGCCAGTGATGTGGACAGCGGAATTGAATGTACCCTCCTTCAGTCAGTTTTCTGATAACACCACGCTGTGTGGTGAAGTCAACACACCAAAGGGAAGGAAGGCTATCCAGAGGGACCTTGCCAGGCTTGAGAAGTGGGCTCATGCAAGCTGCATGAAGTTCAACAATGGCAAGTGCAAGGTTCTGCACCTGGGTCGAGGCAATCCCATGCACCAATACAGAATGGGAGGAGAAAGGACTGAGGACAGCCTTGAGGAGAAGGATTTGGGGGTGGTGGAGGACCAGAAGTTTAACCAGAGCTTCCCAGAAAGCCAACTGTCCTGCACTGCATCAGAAGAAACAGTGATGGTTGAGGGAGGTGATTCTCCCCCACTACTGTGCCCTGGTGAGACCCCACTGGGAGTACTGTGTCCAGTTCTGGAGTCCCCAACATAAGAAGGACATAGAGCTCCTGGAACATGCCCAGAGGAGAGCAATTCAAATGATCAGAGGGCTGGAGCACCTCCCCTAGGAGAACAGGCTAAGCAAGTTGGGATTGTTCAGCTTGGAAAAGAGAAAGCTTCCAGGTGACCTTAGAGCAACATTCCAATTTCTGATGGGGGGTGCTACATGAAGGCTGGGATTGGGCTTTTTAGAGGGTGCATAGCAAGAGGACAAGGGGGAAAGGGTTATAAACTTCAAGGTGAGATTTAGATTGGACATGAGGAAAAAGTTGTTTCCTGTGAGGGTGGTGAGATGCTGGAACAGGTTGCCCAAGGAAGCTGTGGCTGCCCCATCCCTGGCAGTGTTCAAGGGGAGGTTGGCTGGGGCCCTGAATAACTTGATCTAGTGAAGGTGTCCCTGCCTGTGCAGGGGGGTTGGAACTAGATGATCTTTCAGGTCCCTTCCAACCCTGGCCATTCTACAATGCAATTATTTTGCTGGTTGGTGCAGATAATGGAGTCATTAGTAAAGTACCCTCACCTGAACTATTTTCAGAATGAAAACAATACAGACAAATTTTATAGCAACAACGGAAGGAAAGGAGGGGGCATAATTTGTACGGCAGTTGCGTGTACCTGTGAGAGGAACACAACTGATGACCTGTATACTAAAGAGACAAAGTCACTTTCTATGAGGTTAGACAAAGCTGACAGCAGCTGTATGTGCATACTAATAACTAAGCTTTTGGTCTATGCTTCTTGCTGAAGTTGTGGGCTTTATTTTAGATAATGGACTGGATTTAAGTTTCACTTTTAAGCTTTAAGGAATGCTCAAATGTGTGAGCAAATCTGGGGTTCAGACAAGACCTGGTTTGAAGAAGTTTGCCCTGTATCACATGTTTAATAATAGAATTGTGCCAGGTAGACATTTGATAGACTTTTAGCTTTTCCTGCCTCAGGGTAATGCTATTTGTCACCTTCTCTCTTCCCTGAATATCACCTTCTCCCCAGACAATGCACATGAACAAAACTGCAGAACAGCTAGTTCTTATCTGTGTTTTGGATCAAAAGGTCCAAAATGGTTACTGTAAGAACACAGTAATAGTGAACTAACCTGGAAAATGCCCAGAAAGCTTCTCTCATGAATGTGATCGCTGTTACAGGCTCTGCTGTCATACAGAGCTCACCATTAAAATAAGTTATGAACTATGGACAAGTTAACAACTGCAACTGCAAAGGCTTGTGCGTCATCCTTTGCCTCACCTATTTTAGGTTGGGGTATTTCTTTCTCCCATAGATATACTGACAAAGCTTATTCCCTTCCTCTTCTTCTGCCCCCAAAGACCTGAACAGTGTGAAAAAGGTTATTAGTTGTTTATCACACTTTCATGAGGCAGCCAAACTATGATCATACCGCTCTCTCACACTACCCAACTTCTTTTTCTAGTCTTTCTGAATATTAATTTCTTTATTCCCCTCAACGCATTCAGGGCTCTCTTTCATATTTTTCTTCGTAAAACACACCTTAAATGCCCTTTTTTACCATTCTAATGACATGCTGCCCTAAAGAACTAATAGTATGAATTTTAATGTGGGAAAGATTAAAGAAAACCACAGCAAAGGATGTTATTTAAAAGGTGGTGAGTGAACAGCACTGAGCATGATTTGATTTCTGTCTTATTTTTGGTAAACTTTTAGCTAAAGGGCAGTTGGCAGTTACACAACATTTATGCACAGACTATCTGAAATACAACCTCAGCAGTCCTTCTATCTATCTCACAGACATGTTTAGGTGCTCTAAACCCAAGCATTTTAAATAAGGAAAATGAGGTGTTACTTGAATTTGACATGAAAAAGCCTCTCTGAAAGTAGCTCTTTCAGCTACTTTGGCTAAATGAAAAGTTTGGGGATGCAGCTGCAGTTCATCTGTTACAAGAATTGCGGTTGACTGAAGTTTCTCAGCCCTTCTGTTTCCAGTCTTAAAATACTCAAGGAGGGCCAAACAGCTGTCTTGATTGTTTGTGATTCCAGTCAGTCCCTACAGTTCAAACAAAAGACCCTCTGCTGTAAGGGTGGGGCTCTTAAATTCTTCAGGCTTAGGAACAGGGAGGAAAGGATAAGGATGTACAAAGAGTACTAAACATGATTTTGCTACAGGAACAATAATGCAATAAATCTAGAGACACAAAAGAAAACTACGTCTCCCTGAACCTTATTTGCCCATGCAGCAATATCTAACAGTGGAATTTTCCTTTGGTTTTTTTTGGTTGGTTTATTTCTAAGTATTAATTGTCTAATCTCTCCTCCTTTGCATAAAAACTGTCCTACAAAATAAATGAGAAAAACAATGTAATTTTGTAAAACCCAAAGCATAACACACCTTAACTTCAGAAGAGCTGGGATAAGGTTCCAATTTTAGAAACAAAATCGTTCATTTGCTATAAGGAAGGATGAGTGGTTTGGTACACTTGAATGTATTATTGTTGGATATTCCTTCCATATTCCCTTTCTCTTTCATCTTTCAAAGGTGATTTCTATTTTAATTTGACTTGTTTTTCCATGTACGTAAGCAAAAATCTTTTTTAACAGTCATGTGAGCAGCTTTCAAATTGCAATGTGAAATGTAAAAAATGAGCAGATAATTAACTCGTAAATGTTCATTTTTTAAATTTGAAGTATCAGTATTTAAAGCTGTAAAACAAAACACATACTCTACTACCTTAATTCCACCTTTAGTCTTCTTAATGTTTTTCTTTTTTGATAACTCTGCTTCAGAAACGGTCTTAGGAGGGCAGGAAATTTCTGTGGACCTCCTGTTGGTAGCTGAAAGAGTCAAACATAAAGTAACATTAGAAAACATGTGCTAAACTACTTCCTAATCAAAGCAGTGAGCAATGATCCTATCCCATCAGTAGTAGTATAATCTTCTTAGATGATATTAGGTTATATTCTTTAGATGACTGAATTTTGGCTGCAGTGGTGAAGGACCAGCTGGCACAAGGGATGGGCTACCTAATTTTGTGTTTCAAATTGGGTCTTAACAGCTCCACGCTGTAATGACTATTTAGGTTTGGCTCCCTCCCAGGTACCCATTTCAGGGTAGCACAAGTAAACATTAGCCAGCTCTATCAACTGTTGGATAATTTTCACCGGGATAGTTTTTCAGCTCAGTGTAATTTGTGTGGGTTCCCAAAGTAAGGAAATTCTGGTTCTGGTAATGGTTTGTTAATGTCAGATGATAAAGGATCTTTCCTTGTAATCACATCACATGGACAAGTCTCAGGAGTAATCAAAAGTTGCTCAACAAGTCACTGTAACCACATACATAATGCCAGTGAATCTGAGGAAGTAATTTCAGACTGTGCTCTGTCATATCAGGTCTGTTGGCCTTTGCATATTCTGTAAACCACCACTGACAAGGAGTTGTCTAATGCTACTGGAAGATAATCCTTAGCAATTTAACTGCTTAGCCTGAGACTGCTGTCTGAAGAAAAGATTTAGAATGAACTATGAGGAGTCATACATCTGGCTTGAGTAGTAAATAATCTTTCTATTACAGTTTGGGATTTTGTTTTAAATTGATAATGAGTTCTCGGTGCATGTTATTAAGTGTGAGACAAACAGCACTCTCTTCTTACTAGCTGAACTGATACAGGCAACCTTGTATGTCCTAGTAAAAACCAATACAAATGCCATATGAAACAATGAAAGAACCTGGCTCAGGCAAAAAAAGAGCAAAATTATTGGAATTGAGATGAGGTCCTTTTCAGTTTTATTCTGGGAAAACTTTCTAATTGAAGAACTTTCCCGAAAATAAAAGCTGTTGTTTTCAAATGCATGCAGTAATGTTCAGTTCAGAATGGTTTCACCAATTTTAATGTTTTGAGGTATTGATACTGTTGATTGTCACTAATAAGTATTTCATCCGAGGGATAAGCTGAATGATGCAATAAAAAAGATGCAAAGATCTTTGAACGGGGAGTAACAGATTTTCAGACCCTTTGGTCATTAAATTCTTTCAATGTAGTTGGGGAAAAAAAGCATAGAAACCCCTCAATTCTACGCAGTTATAAAGACAACATACACACTTTGTATATAGCAATAAGAGAAGCTGATGGTTCTTCTACCCTATGTCTCTTCAACTGACTTACGCAGCTGGGAAGAGAATGAATTAAAGCAGATTCTCTCCTACTCTTTCCTAAACCTTCCTAGTTTTATCCCATGTTGAATGGCATGAGGACTTGGCAATGCCCATTTCATGCCTATTACTTCCTCACAATGACTCCATATTAGAGAGTTTCTTCATTGGAACAGCAAAGTCTGTCAGCCACCAGCAGCTACGATCTATCATGAGAAGATTCTTACGGTTCCCAGGACCAAGCTGAAATGTAAATGTCGACTCTATTTAGTCCTTCCATCACTCTCTTTCAGAATATACAGCAGGGGATTTGTTTTGATTTTGAGCACTACTTTCAACAGTTGCCTTTTTCCCAGCCCCGGGAAAGCTTTCCATGAAGCAGTAACTGCTCTCAGAGGTATTGTCAATTTCACCCAAACAGTTGCGTACTGATGTTTTGAATCCAAGGGGAGAAAAAAGGCGAGATGCCCTTTATGTTTTTACCATGAGTAAAGTGGTTACAAAAACATCAGCAAATTCACTCTTTTCCATACTAATGCACGCTGAAGATTCTCTTTAGTCTTAAATTCTCATCTACCACCATCTTGATGAGATGCAGGCGGTGATCATACTGATCACAGTGAACAATATTCTCTCCTGAAGTTTCTCCAAACTATATCCTATTGATACCTTGAAAAATCAGCATTTAAAAAAATCTAACACTTGATCACAAAAATCCTGATTCAATTATTGAAAACCAATGTATTGTTTCGTAGTCTTCCCCACACACTTACCAGGCATTCCGGAATACCCTAGGTATGCTGCCAGTGACCAGTTAGCCTATCTAAATCTGAGCTCAGTCCATTGGATTGTTTTACAAAGCAAATTCCCAAGTTTTACATACACTGGATTAAAAGGAATGGAAGCGAAGGAAATAACTCTAGCAAACATGAGAACTTTTGCTTATAACAGCACAGTCAGCAACACAAAGTTGTGTGAACTATTCATTAATCAGAAAACTCTAGCTTGAAGGGATGGTTGGTACTGGTATGAAAATCCTGGGTGAAAGCAGCAGAAAATGTGGAAATCAGTTATGACTTTGATGTCTGGATCACAACTTAAACTCCAACAGCTCCAGGTGATCCAAGACAGAGAACACTAGACAGTTTAAGTGATAGATGACACATACACAAGAAGCCCAAGTGCAGAAGCTCCTTAATCCATCAGCGTATTAATCAGGTCAATTTACTCAGTCTTGGCTTTGTCAGCGTGACTTATTTCAACAAGAAGGTGGCAGATACAAGATCAAATCCAACTGCTTATATTTAAGAGGTGAGTTTGATTCAGGTTGACACAGCAAACTTGGCTTTTCCAGTCTCACCCAGAAATGAATTGAAAACAGGAAACAATCTGGTTTTGGTAAGGGTCCAGAGTATTTTTGAGGTATCAAGTGGCCCATATTCCAAGACTGCTGCATGTCAGTTTCTAGAGCAAAGAAACAGCCCAAATACATGTCAAGTATTACTGCATTAATTAGTGTGGAACTGGAAATATTTTATAAGGGAAACTCCCCTATAAAATTCAGTCTGGTTGACCTTTTCTCAGTCATTACTGTGCTGTATGATGAGGAAGCTCTAAGCTTAAGTATTCAACTGCCTACTGAAAGAACAAAGGCATGGGAACAAAGGAAAACTATGAACAACCTAAGGTCTGTATGGTTTCAAGGTTGTTTTCATACTATTGTTTCACAGTAATCTGGATAATGAGATTTCATTTTGAACTCAGTATTTTGAATTGCTTGCTGCTGCTTTTAATGTTGCTGCAAATATTGTTAAAGGACATTGTGTGCAGAGCTAAACTTCTTATTGTAAAGATATTTACAGTAAAGCAAGGTTTGAATCTATCACTCACATTTACCTGTAGCACCACAGTGGTTTTCCTATGGGGCTTTAGTACAGCTTGCTAGTGTTTGAACAAGTTGCATGATAAATATGGAACTGTTGTTTTATTACCTAGCCTAGAGCAGATGGTCATGTGGGTGTGCTGTCTCTAAAGCTGCTAGGAAAGGACATAGAATCATGTGCTCACTATTGCTTTGCAGTGTCTCCACTACTCTGGAACAGAAATAAGTTTGGTCAGGACAACTTGCTGAGCTGCTTGTGTGGAAAAGCTGGGGTTTCATCTCTTTCCCCACACTGCTTCTGTCTGGCAGAGTATAGGCACCATCTTTCAGGCATTTCTCTCTCACGGTGAGGCACGAACAGAACTGTGCAGCTCCCAGTTCCTCAGAGATAGTTAGATTAGCCCAGCTGGGTAGCTGGCCTCAAGTTTGCTCCCACTAGAATGAGTGTAACTCATTAGCTGGCACAAGACAAGGACCCTGTAGTCAAGGGTTGTGGCACACACCCAGCATTTTTAAGACATCCAAAGCCCCCTTCACAAAAGTGTCATGTGTTAAATTCAGGTCTTGTGTGAATTTCCCAACCACATGCTTCACCATTTGTTATCTGTGGGAGAGTTTGTGCACTCTCACTAATAACCCACAGCAGAATCAAGGTCCTTTGGCAAGAACAGGCATGGAAACAACTATTTGGGCTTGCAGCTCATGCTGTCCCACTGAAATATGAGTTTGAAAATAATAAATGACTTAACAGTTGTTTTTATGCTGGTGATGACAAAACAGCTTGCTTAGGCAGCTAAAGGAACACCAGTGCATCTATGGGCTTAATACAGAGAGTCTTCTCCATTCTTAGGCAACAAAATCTGTACTTTGTTGTTCTAGCAAAATTGCTATCAAGCCCTCTTAAATTTTTCCCATATAAGTAGCATATAAGGACCCTGTACATGAAATATTATTCTACAAGGAGACATACTACTTGGCTTCCTCAGACTTGCCCTAGAGCTACCAAATTGAAAGCATCTTTTCTCAACTTCATTTATATCTTGAACTACAGAAACTGGTGGGTTCCCAAAACCATTAATGAAAATCACATGCCCCATCTTTTCTGAGTCAGCTAATCTCTCTGCAGCCTCCCTTCTCCTGCACACATCCCCAGGCTCTTGCAAGACATTCTTCTGTTACCCTCTATCCAGATGTTATTAGTTAGTCAGTGTTATGCACTAGTGACTGTGAGGAATGCTGGAACAGGTCCAAGGAGCAGTTGTACACATTTAATTGAGATGGAACCAGTTTAAATTGTATTATTTAAAGAACTGAAAAGGATCTAGCTTCGCTACCCCATATGAATTTCATGTTCCCTGTTGTCCTTCTAAGATGCTTGTAGGGTGAGTAATAGATTTTGTGTGTTAAACATGTTATTTACTTAATGAGTTCACAGAAATTTTGACATCTCTGCTCCTGTATTTCACACAAAGAAATCCCTAGGTGAATACTTTATAGCACTTAGAAGACAGGTGATACCAGAAGCAAAGCTACATGTGCAACCCTAATTTTGAACCTTTGCTGCTAAAGCACTTTGGTCCTCCTCTCCCTAAGAATCCTTGCTTCATTCACAGAATCAAAACCACTTCATTGATCAGCAGCTATTTTGATTTTGATTCAAGAAGTTACTCCAGAAAACTAAAATCCATCTGAAGTGTGTCTGGTCTAGTTCTTCTTTTCCTCCCTACCTCTGGCCACACGATTATGTCTCCCTTTTTGTCAGGACTGCTGTTCCTGGCACTGTTTGAGGAGGCTAAACTAGACAAAATGAAAAAGCTCCATGGTGACAGTTTTCAGTTCCCTCCTTTGTTCCCACCAGTGATATGACCATAAGTACTGAGGGAAAGCAGCCTCACAAACACACTGCTGTGCTGGCAAAGAGAAGAGGTGAAAGGGAGCCTGTGACAGCCCTGCATTAAGAAGGGCTTAAGCTGCTGCAAGATCCTACTGTAAGGAAACAAGGTTGCAGGGGATAAGAAACTTACTTTGCTCTGAGTTCCAAAGACTTTTGATGACAACAAAGGAAATGAGACTATAGGAGCCAAACTGTAGCAAGTTCATACCTAATGGATGTGTTACATTAACTGAGATGTATGTGTCCCAAGTGCTTATAAGGGTGCCAAATCGAGACACATTAGGAAGACACAAAACTATCTTGCACTGCCATGTTCCAGCTCATGCTACAAAGGTAACCAAAGCAAGACAGTTCTCCTAGCATTGTTCACTGAGATGGCCACATCATTCCATACTCCAGTTTTCCAAGACAGTATCAGGCTAAAGAAGATAGCCTGTGGGAAAGTTTCATTTCAAAGACTTAGAGTTTGGGAGAATTATAAGCAAATTAAAATAGAGGACTGCTAACTAGAATCATCCCCAATACTCTGTATTATCCTTTACAGTTCTGTGGCTTATCCCACTGTGCCTGAGAGCCTATGGGTGATATGAGCCTGCCTGGTTTGACTTTGTGGACCTAATCCAATTCACTCCAGCTACAGAGTTTTGTACAAAAACACAGACCACAAATATACAGACAAATAATCAAAAATTATGCCCGCAGAAGTGAACAAGAGCAAAGGAATTTCCCCATCGAGTAACACTTCTTTTTTCACACAGGGACAAGCTGAGCCTTTAGCAATATTCAAGCGGCTTCCACTGGGAATAAACTGAGTTCTTCTTGAAATAAGTTGTCCTGTATATAACTTATAAACTTCCATGGCATTTATTATAATAGGGTCAGCAGAGGGTTTTCGGCTGTTCCTGTGTGATCTGTGCAAAGTGTTTAAGCAGATTCTAACAGCTAAAATGTTCACCAACTCCAGCCTACACAGACTTTTGAGCATGGCAATAATTCTCATTCTAGTTTTTCAATGTTGAACTTATTTGTGAAACCAAAAGCTACAAGCAAAAGTGGGATGAATTTTGCTTCAGAATTTTCATACCCACAGAAAAGCACCGGGTGAGGAAGTTTACAGTCCAGATCCTTTCTGGATCTTTACTAAGCTAAGACTTTGCCAAGAGTCACCAGAGACCATAAGGACACAGACAAAAGAAAGTGTAACTGTTTCCCTGGTAGGAATCTGCCCTTTCCTCATACATGGCATCAGCTGTACCTGCAGGTACCTACGCATCAGCCCATACAAATTGAAGAGTCTCACAATACAGAGTATTTCATGTCTGAGCTTTCACATCTGTTAAGATTTTTCCATTAGCATCTTGAACTGGGTAGCATTTTCTCTACCACGCCTTGCTGGGGAAAGGGGTAGTCAACAAATAAAACCAAACCAAAATACATTCTGGAGTGAACATCACTTTTTTTCTCTTCACAGGTACCCATTGCAAGGATGCCATGGTATTGTTACATCCATTGCCCAGGGACAAAGGCCTTTCTCTTTGGTCATCTATTTCTGCTTACCATATTTTACAGCCTTTCCCTTCCTTTGAATGCACACAGCCTAGGAGCATGGCATTTTCCTGTTACTATATTCTATTTTGCAAGCTTTTAGAAATAGTTACGTCCTGGGTAACAAACAGCATTGAGTAACAATATGTGTTTCAAAAAGATACTCTCTGCCTCTCTCATTTTCCCAAGACAGTGCTCAATAAATTCTCCTCATAAATAAGTGCTGATCCTGTGAATGTGAAGAAAGGGCAAAGTCCAAAAGAATGTAACCTCAAGAAGAGCAGAATTTCACGGCCTCATTTTCAAGGCTTGGAAAGGACTCAGTGTCCCTGTTTCTATTCTCAGCCACATTTCAGACTCAAAGACTGTGAAACCCCTTGGTGAATCAGTTTATCTGTGCTTCAGTCTTCGTTCTGGAAATTAAACGTTCTTTGGGTTCTAAGGGAAAGGGCACTCAGGAAATTCAAATATGACTCTTTGTAGTGGACAACTGGGTAATACCCAAAGGACGCCATTACACAGCACATATAAATGTAAATGTATTGTTCACAGCAGTTAAAGTAACTGGATTTGAGCCCCCAGATTAGCTGTAGACGGTCAGGTGCTTCTCTTTCTTTGTACAGAGGTAGCTAGGTCAGTCATCTTCAGGCAGAACAAATCTGAATGAGATGCTACAGTCTACTTACCAATGTCTGAACAGGACTGGGTTACACCTTTTATCTCCTCAGAAAACAACTGGAGTGATATCTTAAAGTAAATTTCATCTACCTACTAAACTGTGAATCAGAGACTAATCCTTGTGACACAATTATCCTGTACTGCACTGTACAACACTGATCTGCAATGCAAGAGTCAGAGCAAGGGAGCATCTCATGATTTTCTGTGAAAGAAATGATAGTATTGGATTGGCTGTATGAGCAAGAATCAACACTTAAAACACTGTCAATTATACACTGATCACTACTTTTCTATCTATACAAAAGATTTAATTTAAAAACATCTGCAAGTGATCTAAAACAACAAGGAAGAAGTTCAAGAAAAACAGAGACCGCATGCATAAACGGAAACCCAAGACTGAAGTCTGAAGACGCACAATAGGTGAAAACCACTCTAAAACTCTTCTACCACCAATAGGGACTAACTAGCAATGACCTACTGACCCCATAACCCAATTTTTATGCAACTTCCTTTGCTTCAGCGCTAGTGGCCATGCAGTGAACTATCTGATCAACTTTGAAGTTAGTGCTGCTTAGAGTATGTAATCGGGCTGTGTGATTGCCAGAGCTTCCTGCATTTTTGAAACTCATGCGGTAACTAACCAGGACATTTCTGCAGTCAGTTCATTGCATTTTCAAGGTAAATTGCAACTCTTACAGCTAACTGACTGCCGACAACAGTGCAAGAGGGTAACACTTTGCTGGAGGATGTGTGGGTAGCACAGCAAGAACTTTCCAAAGGCATTGTGTTCTCATAGAAATGTACTCTAGTGTAGATTAGACTAAGGAAGAGAAGCTTGAACTTCTTTCATTCACCCCTGCTGCTGTGTTGGCACTGACAGATATTTCACAGTCATCTTCACTGGGCCTACAAGGCTGACAGTGAACATCAAATGCAAGTCTTCATTCTGATATAAAAATTAAACATAACCCTGTGTTCAAAACACTGTTGTGTATCTGAAAGCATCTGTTCATGGCCTACCTACTCCTGCTGGTCTGGTAATCTTTGGTGATGCTCGCTTTGGAGAAGATTCAGGATGTGGGGCAACAGGTTGTACAGGCCGGGTCTGTTTGGCTGCCAGCTTCTTCAGACTTACTTGTCTCTTGTCAAACATTTCTTGTACATCTTCTAGTTTTTGTAGAATTCTTTGGGCATTGGCCTAGGAAAAGAAAAGACAATCAACAGATGGTTGTCAGTGCTGGACTGAGCAAGTTATGAAAGGGCTTCTGTTACCTAGACTTAAACCAGAGCTGAAGATCACATATGTGTTCCATGGCTACGCATCTGACTAAAATTAAGTGTTCCAAGTGCTTGCCTCTGTGTTCTTTTACCACAGGGGAAAAAGGCACATTTGCACAGCTCACATACACAGCCCAGCACATTCTGAAGTGCAAGACAGTTGATAATTTTGAAATTCAAAGTGAGTGCATGCATATCTGAGGGGTTTTACCTTTATTTCAGGGGTGAGGATCATATCAAACTGATTGTAGAACTCCTTCGGGTTAGAGAGCTGGTGGTCCTTAGCAGTTACCAGGAACTTTTCAATTTCAACGAGTGCAGTTTCAGCTCCCTCTTGTGACTGACACTTGTCCACAGCTTGGGAAGCCAAGAGGTAGATTCCAGCTTCACACCATTGGCTCGCCTTCAAAGAAAAAAATGGGCAAGAAGGCTTCCATCATCACTGACAGTCCATGTTGGGAAGTGTTGCTTCTATTCGATTAAATATGGATCTGCCCTATCATGTCACTAAAGGGAATGAACGTTCCTTCATAGCAACCAACAGTTCCTGGCCATACATCATCCCACCTGGATATGTAGAACAACAGCAAGTTCAGTTCAGCTCCCATGGGCTAGATGGCTCAGGAACACATAAAATATTATTTGAGCAAAAAGGACAAGTGTTACTGTTGTTTCCACAAATCAAATCTGTCAGCCACACTACTTCATTTTGGCACTCAGTCATACAGTCATCAAAAAATGAAATGAATGTTTGAACCATTTCAAAACTCCCCAAAACTTTCCATGCCTATAAAACTCAGTAAAAATACCCCAAATGAGGTTTTTTACTCTAAAATGTTAGTAATTTCTGTTTCAGATGATGTTAGAACAGCATGCAGACATTCTTAAAGCATTTAGTTTGCTAGTCCAGCTAGATCAGAGAAAGTGAAAACAACTGAGCAATCAGTAAACTGCTAATTTTTGAGCACTAGAATATACACGGTTCTCATTTCAAATTCAGGTTAAGCTCGGTTTTTTCTTAGTTTTATTTCCTATTTTTCGTCATTCTAAGACTATAATTATGGGAAACTACTGCTCCAATTGTTAAAGTAACAGTTTCAAAATGAAATGGAGAGAAAACAAGAACAGATAGGTTTTTTCTTCATCCAAATGACCTGTGCTTATAAAAATACTCTTTTTCAGTAGAACCTTATCAGAGCTGTTATCTGAGAAGGTTCACTTACCTTATCTAACTGCTTATGCAGCTCAAGAGACTTGCCCAAAATATCATACTTTTTCTTGGTCTCATTGGTGAAGTCATCACAAATACGCCTGAGTTCAACACACTTTGGTCTAATGGAATCAACTGCATAATGGTTGTTTTGGATGAGCTGTTCTCCATGGAGAGCGAGAGACTGGGCCTTCTCCAAAGGTTCCTATGAAATTCATGAGGAAAAATCCAAAGTTAGATCTAAAATTGATATGCTTAATACAATCCATGTCTGTATTCTCTGATATAAAGACATATATAGCTGATATGTCTTACTTTCTATTTACATTGAAGACCAACTTTGTTGTCAGTGAGTGCATTGAAACACAGAAGTTTCCATCTGAACATCAGGAAACACTTTTTTACTGTGAGGGTAACTGAGCACTGGAACAGGTTGTCCTCCTCTTTGAAAACATTAATGGCTCTCTGGACAACCTGCCAGAAGTGGCCCTGTTGGAGCAGGGATGTTGAACAAGATGACCTCCAGAAGTGTCTTCCATCCTTAATCATTCTGTGATAGTTGTGATTCTGTGAGTGCATGTCACCTTCTTTCTCACATACTGGGGACATTCATCATACCCTTTTTTTCCCTCCTCAAAGTTCCCGATATTAAAAAACCCTTATTTTTCCTTTTACTCAGTAATTGCCAGGTTTATAATACTTCAGTTTCTTTTTCATCCCAAGAGATATTTTGCAAAACTCTGCAGATCCTGCTGACTGAGTACCATTCATAAGCTTAGTCACAATGGGATGAAGCAGAGGTGGCTAAAAGGGATAGAGTATACACATCAATACATTTAGTGACAAAACTTTTACAGCTTTAGGCGTCTGAAGATCACAACATTTCTAAATCCTGATTTTTAAAGAAGATTTCCCATTTGTTCGTGTGCATTCTCCCCTGCATGGCAATTTACTTGTTTGTTCAATGCTTTCTAATATTCTAAAAGTTATGTCTATCACAGCTGACCACTTGATGGAAGTACAAAGTTTAAATATCTGGAAAAGAAAAGTGTTCATTGTAAGATTTGGATGTTCCTCAAACTGCTAGTAGCCTGATCAGAATAGCCTTAAAAGTTTGCTGGCCAAGGGAATCTGCTAAGTAGTCTGAGCTTTTCAGATACCAAAGATGGACCTAACCTTTCCTGGTTTGAAATACCAGTATTTCAACTGTCTTTTAGCTTTCCAAATAATGATCTGGAACTGCTGGCTTCTCAGAATTAGGATCTGGGTTTTGCAATTTAAGATAAAAAGAAGTTTCACTCATGAAAAGAGTGAAACTCATGAGTAAGCATGATGTAAGGACAGTGTCAGAGAAGTGTCTAAAAGATTGTGTCTATAGCAGCTAGTATATAACTGCAAACCTGTCCTTTCTCTTCCAGTTGTTTCTGTTCCTTGAGGAGGTGCTCCACTCGAGTCACACTGTCTCCAATGTCAGCAAAACCTGCTTGTGTTTCCATGAGATTATCCAACGTCAGTTTTACCTAAAAAGAAAACACCAAAAAAAATCACAATTAAAACCCTAACCTCAAACAAGATACCCATAGAACTATAACAAACCTATTATCCGCTAATCAGTCACCTATATCTTTTAGAAGAATCTGCATCCCAAGTTTAGTGTTTTAGATCATTCCACAATGAAAAAGCCAAGGAATAATGCAAGAATCAAATATAAGGTCCCTTCTAACTCATGATTCTGTTCTTCAAAAAGTTGATTCTCACTGTTTAGGCCCATACGGTTTTGAAGACCTGTAACTCCAGAGTCCATATTACTCTACAGTCTGTACTATTCCAGCCTCTGGGCTGACAATTGGGCTTTCTGAGCTGTATGCCATTGAATCTGGTGAGACTGGCAATTTATCTTACTCAATTTAATTTCAAAATACCGATTTCCTATGTCATAATGAAACACTTTTCTCCCAATCTCCTTTTTGGATTGCTGGTATCCTTTAAGAATAGGGAAAAATTGACCTGATTTACAAGGAAAGGCTAGAGAGCATGAACAAATAAAATACCTCTCTAAAATCATGTTCAAAGTGCCGAAGCTGGAGGCATTGTTCTAGTTTTAGGTGATGTTTAGTCCAAAACTGATCAAAAGCTTTTTCCGTTTCATCCAACTGAGCCAATAACCTGTTAAGAAATTAGAATGAAAAGAAAGTACTTACTTCCTGTAGTTCATGTCTTTTAAGGTACACCATTTGATGGCAGAAAGCAGAGTAGGGAGAAGGTGGAGAGCCTACACTTATGTAAGAAAGCTCTGTGTCAACTTTTGCCTAAGCAAAAGAGAATAAACTTTGCAGTAGGACAGGCAGAAGAGTGACTGATGAGCGACATCTATGTGGATCCACTGTGGCAGTTGTAGTTCTGCCTCCTGATATGCAACAGGAACACAGAGCTATTCCATGAGTTGGCAGCCAAAGGCTCAAAGTCTCTTCCTAGCTTCCCCCAGTTCTTTAAAGATAATTCACCCCAGGCTAATACAGACTGAACATGACACAATTATGATGTCAAGGAATGTTTAAAGCAGAACTCTGCACCTTGTTAATTTTCTTCACCCATCACAAATAGGCAGGGACTGAATCATTCTTCCCAGTCCATTAAAAACAGTCGATCAGAGGCTCATAATGCCTTCCACGGATATTGTTTCACTTTGCGTAAATTTATTCACAAAGAAATCAGTACGAATGTGTCATACATCTTGAGTAAAATGTTTGACACCAGACCAGTCATCTTCACAGTCTCTCAGTGATCTATTAATTATATATGACAAAGTAGAACAATTTAAACAGAAAAACATGAAAGGGAATGACAATCCTGTATTTCAATAGATGGGCACTCTTTGGGCAGGCAGAGAACCAGGCCCCATCTCCTAGAAGCCCAGGGAGTGCCGAAATCATCAAGGTATTGGGGCAAATGCCAAGAGCTCTCTCCAACTCCAATTCCAAACCAAAGTTCTGTTTTCAGTCTATCTCTGAAAAATGTGTTTTTATTAAAAGCTAGTTGTTGAATCCAAGATGAATTTGCAAATTCCTTTGGGATGACTGTTTAGAGGATTTTAAAGTATTCAGTGAAAAATATCAGCTCAGCTTTACTTTTGGCAGCTTTGTTCCCAGTGAATGCAAACACGCTGAAATACTAGCATGGCATTTCTCTTTCCACTGCATCACATGGTACAGTAGAAACTTCTACATGGTGATAAAAAGCTTTATGATAATAATTAGCACTTTATGAAGCAACAAGGGTTTCTCTCTCTATGTGCAGCTGTGAAGGGGTATGTTTTAAAGTATCATCAACATCTGTTCTTTCCCGAGTATTTCCACTGACGTGCACAAGCACATACCCACTCACGTTCAACCAGGCACAGAAGTTTGGAGGATCCTTATGTTACAGAGCAAGTAAGTCTCACAATAAATGTTCTGCTGTGTTGTTAGTAGTCCCACCAAAAATTACCAAGAAACTTGGGACATGTGTGAACTTGCCTTGACAGTTTCATCAAGTAACTTCCTCAAAGCTATTCCCTTCTCTGAATGTGCAATAAACACTGAATAGCTGAACCAATGTGAATTTATAACCTGTGTATTTAAATAATTTTAAAGACACTTGGTTTTATTAGGAATAAATTAGCAACATCCACATGGTAATCAAGTTTCACTGACCTTTCTACCGTTGCCACATTCTCTAGTTCATCTGGACTGAGTTTGCTGTTAGCGCTCCGGGTGACCGGCTCTCTAATGCATGTTAGTAGGGTGGCCCCCTGCTTCACAGCTAGTTTTAGCTCATCCTGAAGGAAAAAAAGCAAGCTGAACAAATTGTGTGTCCTTATTCTAGCAACACTTATGCCTCTTATAAAAGAATAACATATTAATGCTAAAAGAGAATTCTAGACAATGGACTTCTAAAGGATGGCATCAAATTTTGGTAAACCTAAAGTCATGTATTAAGCTGATGGAACTGTCATGAGACAACATTCACCTTCAGCTTGTTATGGTGGTCAGTGTGTGCAGAGAGGAGATCCTCTGTGCAGTGCACATCGTTGGGAAGTTCAGTCTCTGCTAGGTCTGTTCCAAAGGTCTGTAGCATCTGTGCTGTTGTTTTTACTGTCATTGCAAAGTTTTCAATAGCCTGGAAAAGCAAAAGCATAAAGTCACAGACTGGTTATTTACCCTTTAACAATGCCTAGTCCTTCAGACACGCTGTGCTGCAGATATTACCTGCCCAGATAGCTGGCCATGTTGCCCTTTTCTGGGTGGATATGCTAAAAGTTACAGATTAAATCCTATGTCACAAATGATCTTTCCAGAGGTCTACAAGTATTGTCATCTCCGTGAACCAACTGGGGAACAAACAGAGCTTAACATAACAAAACCACAGAGGACATCAGCTTCAAAGCCAGGACTGGAACATCAGACCCTCTGCCCATGCTTGCTGGGAAATTCTGCTGTGTTTAAAATTTTAATTAGTGCTTTATTCAAGTTTGAGAGACTCCAAAGGTATATAGGACAAAACATTCTAACATTTCTATTTATACAACTATTGTTCACGCAGCAGCAATCTGTCTTGCCCTCAACTTCTGATAATGTGCATCTCTATCCTGCCTATCCCAGTCACTCCCTCATCCCATCTGTTCATACAAGCACACAAATACAAGAACAAGCTACTGCAAACGCAGTGAAAATGCATAAATTCATTGGAGCATTCCTGTTTCTTTATCACTTCGGTGAACAAACACAAAATTTGCAGAAATCTATGGTTTTACGGAAGAAAGGGGAACTGATGGACAACATTGTCTTTTCAGCATGGATTGTATAGTTCAGACTTGTGAGATGCAATTAAAACCTTTATATCTAGTAGCAAGTAACCTTGATCATACCCTGCTTTCTTTAGGGACTGTACAGTTCTTTAGTCTTTACACTTCCTGATCTAGCCCACACACTTATTTGAGTCGATCAAAAGCACTAGGGATGCACTTACACCCAGACAAACACTACACAGTTGTTGCCAATTGCATTCCCTTCCCCAGCAACGATGGGAATTCGGTGTTTGCAACCCACGACAGTTAAAAGTCTGCTGTGTGCTCAGTGAAAAACAAACTGGAGGTAGATCATCATTCAAAAGGTGCAAAGAGAAATTACTTTCCATGTGTGTGACCTGAAACATGCCCCAGATGATACAAGGCTAGCAGAGCTCACACCCTGCTTCCCTTTTTCCCCATAAACTGGTGTTTGCTTTCAACGTAAGCAGTAGAGACCCGCATGGCTTAGTGCTTAGCAGCTGCAGTCCGCTGCTCTCAGCACTGAAACTACTGCATTAAAGTTGGCTGAAATGGAACACTTCTGACTGCAACACAGACTGAGCCACCCACCACAAAAGGGCCGTTTAACTACAAGCCAAAAATACCCTATGTGGGCAGGAAAGCTCTCAGGCTCATAGTCATTCAAGATAAGAAAGCAGAAACAAAGATAAATGCAGTGAAATTGCTCTGTCACTACCATTTAGAAACTGTTTAAAAACTGTTTCAAAAAACCAGCACTGGCGGGACAAGATATGAGAACACAAGAGAAACAGCAAAAGGGATGAAGAATGTAGCTCAGCAGAAGACAAGTTGGTCCAAGGTGCCGTGGAGACTAACACTTCCCAGATGACAACCTCTTATCTGCAGATTCCTTGGCTGACTGCACCGCGCACCACTAGCTTATCAGTGTTCCACTTACTAGCCTACTTGCCCCTACCCTCTTCTCTTTGCCTAATAGTTTCATAGTGCTAAGTTACATCTCTTGGGTGGGTTTTTTTAAGTTTCAGAGCTTGGTAAAAGATTTTCAAACAAATTTAACCAAAAGACCTATGGCACAAATCTTGGTTCACTTTTATTTGCATATTTTCCAAAATATATATATTCATGCTTTATGTAAACTCCTGTCATTAACAAACTACACAGTCTTTCTGGTGCCTCTGTTTACTCCCCTTCCTCATTTTTTCAAGCCCTTAACTACTTGAAAGCATATACAAATGATCACAGAATCACAGAAGATTACAGATTGGAAGGGACCTTGAAAGATCATCTAGTCCAATCCCCCTGCCACAACAGGATCATCTAGACCAAGTCGTACAGGCAGGTTTTAAATGTCTCCAGAGAAGGAGACTCCACAACCCCCTGGAAAGCCTCTTACAGTGCTCTGGCATCCTCACTGTGAAGAAGTTTCTTCTCATATTTATGTGGAACCTCCTATGTTCCAGCTCACACCCATTGCTCCTTGTCCTATCATTGGATGACATTGAGAAGAGCCTGGTTCCATCCTCCTGACACCAGCCCTCACACATTTATAAACATTAATGTGGTTAACCCTCAGTCTCCTTTTTTCCAAGCTAAAGAGACCCAGCTCCCTCAGCCTTTCCTCATCAGGGAGGTGTTCCACTCCCTTTATCATCTTTGTGGCTCTGTGCTGGACTTTCTCCAGCAGTTCTGTGTTCTTCTTGAACCGAGAGGCCCAGAACTAGACACAAGATTCCAGATGTGGTCTCACAAGGGTAGAGTAGAGGGGGAGGAGAACATCTCTTGATCTGCTAACCACCCCCCTTCTGATCCACCCCAGGATGTCATAGGCCCTCCTGGCCACAAGGGCACATTGCTGGCTCATGGTCATCCCGCTGTCCACCAGGAGCCTTCAGATTATGATTCTTCTAATTCCTTCAGACTCACTCCTTCTGCAAGGACAGGATATTTATGATACCTTTAACAGGTCACCTATCTCAAACCTAACCCCACTGTAGTCAAAGCAGCTCTAAATGTAGCAAACCAGTCTTAGAGAAATTCAGATTCTTTGCTTGCATACTCAGAAATTATATTTGATTGGTCTTAAGAAAAGTAAAATTTAAGAAAATAAAGCACAGAAAATTATAGTAGGAAAGTTTTAAAAGTGATTTGATTTAACAAAGCTAACTCAGAAAAGCTCTTTCAGCAAGTGTTAGACCTAACCTGCAGGTCAGCAACACTGGTTGAATCCAAGTCTGCTCAAAACTCTGCAAAATATTGGGGTGACTTAGATGTGAGCTCTAATGTATTAGTCCTGAAAGCAGACTTACAAAGATAGATGCTAACACTGCATACAGTCTCAGGGAAATTAAGGAATTTTCCATTATTAGTTCCTGGCTTCAATTGTTTTTGTTTAAGTAGAATGAGACTGTTTTGGCTGCCATTGTGACAGAGTTTGGGGTAAACTTTCACCTTTTCTGGGCACCATAATGAATTATTTACATTGTTTTCAAGCAGCCACTGAAATGCATTAACCTACCCAAATGGGGAACAAACATAATCACAGAATAGTAGGGATTGGAAGTGACCTCTGAGCATCATCTAGTCCAGCCTCCCTGCCAGAGCAGGTTCACCCAGAGCAGGTTGCACAAAATCATGCCCAACAGCGTTTTGGACATCTCCAGAAGGGACTCCACAGTCTTTCTGGGTAGCCTGTTCCAGTGCTCTGCCACTCGGAAGGTAAAGAGGTTTTTCTTCATGTTCAGATGAAACATCCTGCATTCCGGTTTGTGCCCACTGTCCCTTGTCCTGCCGCTGTGCATCATTGAGAAGAGTCTGGCCCCATTCTCTTGACACCCATCCTTTAGACACATATTTAGATACACTGGGATATATTTAGAAGAACTGATAAGATGCTCCCTCAGCCTTCTAGTCCCACAGACTAAACAGACCCAGGTCTTTCAGTCTTTCTCAGTCAGAGAGACACTCTAATCCCCTCATCATCTTTGTAGTCCTCCACTGGAATTTCTCCAGTGGTTCCCTGTCCTTGAACTGGAAGCTCAGAATTGGACACAATATTCCAGATGTGGCCTTAGCAGGACAGAGTAGAGAGTGAGGAGAACCACTCTTAACCTGCTGGCCATCCTTAATACATCCCAGGACATCACCATCCTTCTTGGCCACAAGAGCACATTGCTGGCTCATGGTTAACCTGTCTACCAGGACTCCCAGTTCCTTGTCCACAGAGCTGCTTTCCAGCAGATCAACCCCTAACCTGGTGTAGAGTTACACCTACACTTATCCTTGTTGAACTTCACTAGGTTTTCCTCTGCCCATCTCTTGCCGAATGACAACCCAGCCTTCTGGTATATCAGCCATTCCTTCCAGTTTAGTATCATCAGCATATATGCTCAGGGTACACTCCATCCCTTCTTCCAGGTCACTGATGAATATGTTGAACAGGTCTGGACCCAGTATTGACCCCTGGGAAACACCCCTGGCAATCAGTCTCCCGTAAAATCAAACCTGTAACAAGTTTGGGGTTTTTTTCAAGGACAATAGTATAGAAAGGTTTTCTGCCATCCTATGAGTAACTGTTCTTCAGTCGCGCAAAATAAAACACAGCTGGAATGCAAGTTTATATAGCATGGAAATGAAAACAATGGAAAACAAAATCTAGTGGCTTGAGTATTTTTCTTTTCTGAAAAACATGGACATCTTTAAAGCAAGAATTTTGACCTTTGATTCTGTGAAGTGCTAAAGTATTTGCTCAACTGCCTATGAATCTCATAAATTATTCAAAAGGTAAAGAGATGCCAAAATGCCTTGCCATTTAAGAACACTACGATGCTGTTACACCCCAGCTGTGGTCAGCAATGAGATACAAATTACTACTTCTCTCACTGACTTTTGGGGAATTTACCTTTCTCTGTTTGAGTCACGGACTTCCTCTTTGCATGAGTCCCTAGCAGAATCCAAAGGCTGAAATGCCACTGAAGAGTTACTGCTCAGTGGTTGCTCTACATTCATCATCTGGACAATTTTGGGTTTACACGTGTTTAAGACCAACACCAACACTCACAGTTCGGTGATGTATCCACTGACTGTGGCCATACTCCAGGGTTCCTCCCAGCTCCCGCGTCAGCTGACTTTTGTCAATATAGCCATGCAGGTCAGAGACAGAATTTAACATGATGATCTGAAATGAATCCAAACACAATGGACTGAGAGAAATACCGAGCTCTTTTGATCATTGTTCCTAGATTCTGGATTTGCCTTAAATGAATATGATCAAACTGCAGTTCCACCACAGGCAGTGAGTTCTCACTATGTTTTTGTTCATGCAATAGTCAGTTTTTTCCAACAGATTTTGCCTTCTCAACATGTACATGGCCACTAGTGAACTAACCAGCATTTGACATCACCTTTCTCTTGCTCCTTTCTAGGTTGAGGATGCACATCCTTGCTAGGCTTTGCATGTGCATCGAGAGTAAAAGTATGGTATTTATAATGCTCATGCAAACTTCCATCAAATAATCTCTATATTTTCTAGGTAAATGTTATTTACACAGAAATGGAGGAACAGGCAGGTTAACCAGCTTCCTCAACAACAATCATGGAAATGCTGAAATGAGACCACTGAGAACAAGATTTTTCTTCCAGTTGTATCATTTTTATGGCATTATAAGTCCACTGAGTTCCCTGGCATCGTTACACCTTAAACCATGAAAGAGAAAGAAGAGACAAACCTATATCAATTTTCTTACTTTACAGAGCCTTCTTACCACTAGACCTATTTAATGAAAGCACAAGCAGATTTGCATTCAGCTTTAGCTAAGCAGTTTTGGTGACCACCATAAATCTGACAAGGCAAGTAGTTACAAAAATAGTATCTGTGTATTTACAGAGTTTACACAGTTTATTGGGGTTGGAAGGGGCCTTCAATGGCCATTGGGTCCAACCCTCCTAAATTGCATTATGCTTTGTTGTTCTAACAGCTAGAAGATACACCATGATTTCAGCAGCAGAAAAACAAGATGTTGAGCACATGTTGAAATTATATGCCTTATGCCAAATGCATTACTCCGCTCTGCTGTGGAAAGAAAGGATAAACCAGTAGAATTGCCACCTTGGACTTCCGCAGAGCTAACTTTGTGCTCTTCAGGGACATGCTTGCAGAAGTCCCAT
>JAOXOE010000702.1:11777949-11789234 GCA_028565055.1 Phoeniculus purpureus | reverse complement strand
GCAGGGGGGTTGGACTCGATGATCTCTTGGGTCCCTTCCAACCCCTAACATCCTATGATCCTATGATCCTATGATAACTGGCTGTGCCTGTTAGCAGTCTCCAACAGGGAACAGTAAGTGCACCTGCAAGCGCTGCTGACAGTGGGATGAGCATTTATGTAGAGAGGCAAAAGGATGTATAGTCTAGGCTGATAGTGCTCTAAGAAAAGCCTTGATATCAAACCTGAACATTTTTTTTTCCTTTGTTGCATTCTAGAATAATTCTGGTTGCCAGGAACCTCAAGTCTCTACTGCAACTGGAAAGCTGCTGTTATGTCATATTTGTCCTCATAAGACTTGCCTTCTCCAGCACAGACAAGTCCAGTTCTCTCAGCATCTCCTTGAAGAGCACAAGCCCTGACCTTCTCAATGGCTCTCTGTTGACCTCTTTTCAGATCTGTATTTTTTTCTACTGGGGGAAAAAAACCAGACAGGGTATTCTCAATGCAATCTAATGAGAGCCAAGTAAATGGTGAGAACTGCTTCTCTATCTGCTGGCTACACTCCTGTTAATACTGGTGCTGTTAGTGCAAGATGCTGACAACTTCCTTTGCTGCCCATGCACACTGCTGGCTCATGCACAGCTTGCTGTCTACCAGCTTTCCTTTTGAAGCAGAGTTGCTTCCCAGACAGTCAGGCTACAAGCCTGTATTATTTTCAACAATAAAATACTGTAGTGTTGTTGGAAGGGAAGAACATGGGTTTTTCCTTCTTAAGGAAGACAGTCCTTCTCAGTTGCAGGACTTCACATTTGTCCCATTTGTATTTCATAATATGCTGGTCACCCCATTCCTCCAGCATGTGTTCCAGTGGCTGTGTCTTTAAATTGCTCATCCCAGTTTAGTGTCATCTGCAAACTTGATGTGAGCACACCCTGTTGCCTCTTCCATGATAAAGTTGATAACAGGATGGGACCCAGCAGCTATCACTACACCACTCCAGTTGTCGCCTAATTTTAGGTAGTTTGGCCCTTAACTATTACCCTCTGAGCCAAGTCATCAACTAGTTTTAAAATCTATCTTATTGTTCACCCATCTAGGTTTAAGATCCTAACCACTCTAAAAGGTTATTGTGGGACACACATCTAGTCCCATGGACCTGTATGGGTTGAATATTCTCAATTATTTTTCATTTCCAGCAATTCATCTTCTCCTTGAGCCCTGCTTCTAAATGGAGAGGCCAGGAGGTCTTGCTGGTGATGAAACTATGGCAAAGAAAACACAGAGCACTTCACTCAAAGATAAAGGGAAAAGCATTCCCTGATTTTGTTCCCAAATGCTGTTTTGGCATGATCTGAGTCAGAAACTCAAAAATCTGCTCCATCCTGGAGTAGCCTCAGACTGGAACATGAAGGCTATGCACTTCTGAATTGCAAATAGTCTTTGAGAAAGTAAGCCTTATCTCTTTGTAGCTCTTACCTACCAAAGATGTAGCTGACAAGCTGCAAGTCTTTTGATAGTTCAAACATCACTGACACTACAGAACACTGTCACACACTTTACTTTTAAGAAGATTTTTGCTTTAATCTGCATGAGCCACAAAGCAAGTCTATGAACACTGCCAGCTCTGGTGCTACCAAACAAGGCACAAGTCTGTTAGAGACTGCAGGAGAAAGCCTAGGAGCAATCCAACATCCATTTAAGAAACCAGTCTTACATTAGCATCACCCATACTTCTGGCCAGACTGAAGAGAGTCACATTCTGTAAGCTGGACAGTACAAGAGAGTAGCAGTGTAGAAGGTGAGGGACTGCATTAGCAGATCAGCACAGAACACAGACCTGTGGTGGGTCTGCTTTGTGGTGGTTAGTCCATCTGATAGGAGTCACAATCTACAAATGTCAAAGAAGTAGCCTATGGACAGACTACTCGTCCCTTTGTGTATGCAATGAAGATGCTTAATTCAGTTCCCGCGATGGGAGGTTCCTTAGATAAATCCCTGGGTGTTCCTTTTCATTTCCAAGATTTTCTCTCAGATGAACTTGGGTGCAGTTCCTATATTTCTGTATCTTGCTCCTGGGCAATGATTTAATCATATCACTGTTCCAATAGAGATTTCTCTGAGGAGGATTTATTAAACAACTATATATGTCAATAAGTCATAAATCTTGCATTTCCTGGTTCATTATTTCAGTCTTTATTTCCTGCTCCTGTTTGATTTGCTAGCTGCTACTTAATCCCTTGTTGATTTAACCCAGCTATTCTACTTCACTGAACATGTTTGCTGTCTGATAGGTCAGATAAACTCTTTAACAAATGTTTCCTTAACAAATGCACACCATATTCTTGAAGACCCTTTTGAATGTTCATGTCCTGGCCCTGGCTCACTTATAGCTGTAATAGGAAATGCAACCCAGCCACTGCTCAGCTATGATATTAATGCTGTCACTGTGCCAAATGCCCAACAGTCTGCAAACAATTTAAAAAGGTGATGATGGTATTAAAGATAGATGGTATTAAATGATATCTAATTCCCTGAGTAAGGATATCTTCCATGGGACAAGAACCCTCTGGCTCTGTTCTCTTGCTTGGCATGTAGGATGCTGTTTTCAAGGGGGACAAACAGCTGTAGCTCCCAGTAAATTACCTGTTCTGAAACTGGAATACACAGGGGCATGCCAAGATGGTCTTTTTAGGATGGGCTGCAAACACAATTGAAAGGCCCCTCCAGAGAGGACGGCAGACCTCAGGAACTTAGGACACCTTTAGCACAACTCTAAGCAACTTGTAACTGCATCAGGCATATGTGAACAGCCTATATATAAATCTGACAGACTGTCTGCAGATATCTGGGCAGGAGGCAGGCAGAGCTATCAACAAGTATGTCATGCTCTTAGTCCAAGAGCTCTGTGGACATACCCAAGATTGCTCAAAATTTGAATGTCCAAGATGACGCCAAACTAAACTCATGTTTTTCGTGCCTGTAAGATAGATAAATTACTATTTAATACTTAAGGCAGTGCTTGACCCTTGCCTAGAATTAACATCCCTTCCAACTTCGATAATTTCAAGTTGGATTTGAAATGCAACACTGCCATCAAATAAATTGCTCAAAGTACAGAAGGTACTGAATTGTTAGAAAATCCTAGTCCTTGATGAAGTTGTCTCTTTCTGGGCTGCGGTTGCTGGTACAACAGTTGCTATGGTAACAGGTTGGAGCTTATTAAATACAAGAACATCCCTTTTAAGGGGTTATAAAATTAACCTATTTTGTTTTGTAATCAAACATACATTGTTACATTAATTTTGCATTATAAGTACCAAAAAGCCACTTTTGTCAAACTACAGCCAACGTTACAATTTAATCCACAATATCCAAATCAGTATTCGTGGTTCCTTTTCTCTGTGCATTGTAATGAACAGGCTGCTGTCTCCTACTTCAAGAAGCATCAAGTACCTTAACCACTTGAACTTCAATATTAGGCATTGACAGAGATAGAATGCAATGGAGGAGAGCCATGGGTCTTCTGTAAAACAATATAAAGCCACAAGGAAAATCCAGACTAAAGATATTAAATCACTCTAGTAAAGTCATTGTGAAACAGAATTGAGTCTGACCTGATCCAGGATGAAAATCCAGCCCAAATCATAATTCAAGTTTATTTATATAAAACACTTTGACATCCCATGCAAACTTACAGCTAGGAACAACTACCCAAAGAGCTCTTGTAGAATAATCTAAAACTTTACTCTTTCAAGATTGATAACCTGCCTCAAATCACATTCTCATCAACCAACAGCACATGCCAGGTGCATAGAAAAAGAAGCAAAATACAAACTTCAAATCCTGAGGGTATGGGGATCATAAAATGCATTAAGAATAGGCAACACTATGCAAGCACTTAAGATGGGTCCTGACAGCAGTCCCATGGGTAATACATAGTGCAGAATTCAGCCCTAGCCTTTCACTGCTCTCTAGCCCTAAATACTTATGTTTGTCACTGGGGTAAGACGATCCACCTCTGCCTACACCAAGGAAACCACTCCACTGAGTTATATGTCAATGCTTCACAGAGTTTCACAGAATGTTACAGGTTGGAAGGAACCTTGAAAAATCATCTAAGTCCAACCCCCACTGCAGGAACAGGGTAAGCCTACAGTACCTGGTGTACCCAGTCTGTCTCAACGTATGCTGTCCTAAATAGGGCTCAAACCCGCAAACCCTGGGTTTCAGAGTCCCATGCTCTAACCAACTGAGACAGCCAGGTGCCTACTTCAAAACTGAGTCACATTTTATAGCTAAGCTGACCTTCCACATGGAAACATGTCCACTAAGCGCTGCAAAGCAGCCACTGGTAATTAACTCTTTGGCATTACTATTACATACAGCATACAGACACAAATTAAAGTTCCCAGTTGCTACTTGTAATCAAGTTTCAGTTACTGGGTTATGAGAAATTGCTGACACCTAAGAGCTGTACACATGGAGGTAAAGAAAACACATGGGCAAAAAACTGCATGCTTACCGGTACCTTCATTTTAAAGTCATCTCGATAGAGTTTAATGCCAATGTCAGCGATTGCCCTTTGGATAAAGCGGGAGGGTCGTAGGACAAACACCAGCTGCAGGTTCCCTGGAAATGCTCCCTGCAAGAAACACAGAACTTTAGAAGGCACAACTCTGCCTCAGAGGAAGGCCATAGAAACTTTCAGCCAAGTGTTTGCTAAAGAAAGTAGAGCAGGTAGGACTTACTGACTCTTGCTCAGTCCAGATGGTCCGTTTAGCACATGCCCATTGTGACAGTCTCCAAAGCAAATAGAAGGACTGGCCTATCAATATTACTAGCCATCCACACACTGTTTTCTGATACGGATTTAGCACAGAGCTCTAAAGGTTCTGCACTAGTTTCTCCCTCCCCCAACAACACCAAGCCCCCTGCACTACTGCATCATAGGTTTTCCGGTTTTTTTAGGCTGCAGCCATTAGAGGGCAAAACTGGCTACCCACGTTTGGACGTGGTGAAAGAAGCTGGTGGCACAAATGACTTTCCCAGACTGATCCACCTTCTCACTCTGGAAGGGGGTTTTATTTTTTTAGCCTCACATATTTTTACACACACACAGGCACTCAACACATTCATCAGGCATGGCCCTGTCTGCAACACCCAGCCTACATATCTCACACACTCCTCAAGTTGTTCAAGCATAAAGAAAAGAACAATTTCTAGAAGACAGCATCTAAAAAGAGCTGAGAATGAAAAGCAATTCCATCTACCTTCTTTCAAAGAACTTAAAGTTACCTTGGTCATCCCTTCATGCATAAGCGCTTGCTCCTCACACAACATATGTTCATGGTAGTGATGTATAAAACCAGTTGCTTTTATTAGCACAGAAAACAGTGCTTAGCTCTGAGTTTTGCAAATAAGATATAATAAGCTATTGTTTCTGACAGAAATCAGTCACTACCATGCAAACGCAAGTCTCTTGGGATCTGTTTCTTGCATAAGCAGGCCATGTAATCACTCCTCAGTGCACAGAAGGGTACCTCTGTTATAATCTTATAGGAACCAACTTCAAATTACTAGAATTTATATTGCAGTCAACCCAGAAAATAAGAAGTTTGTCCTAGTTTGGCAGTAAATAAGGCTGTGTAATTGTGTAGCTTCCTCCCGCTCCTCTTTAATATCAGGGCAGCAGAGAATCTGCATACACAGCCAGAAAATGGGAGCTAAAATTAAGCACACAAAGCTGCATCCTGTGATGAAGGTTTGGCAGATAATTTTAATTTCTAGAGGGTAAGTAAAAACAAGCACTTACTGCTATCCGTGTCAGGGATGCCTTGACTGCACTCCATTTGTCCCGTCTTCTGTCTATGATGATGATGAATCCGATGCTGGCAGCCTCCAGACTGCAAAACAGATGAAATAAGCATGCTGGGTTACACCGAGATACTCCTGTTCCAAGGAAGTGCACTGCAGCAAAGCACAGCCTCTAAGCCCATTACAAAAATGCAATGTACAGTGGAAAGAGTGAATATTTGGCAGAAACGCGCATGAAAACGAAAGCTGGCAAATTTTCTCTTCCTAGCATAAGGCTAGCAGCTTACACAAAACATGAATATTTTATCTACTGAATCTCTCAGCTGGTCTCCTACTCTGCTGCCAGAGCCAGGTGATGTGAACAGTTCAGGATCACAAATTGCACTGTGCATAACTGAAGACAGAAACATAATTTTTTTCCTCTGCAAAATAATTCAAGTTATTAGACACTTCAGTCTTTGTTCTCCCAGTGTGCTGACATCTGACAGGGGCACTTAGATCCAGAGAGTCAGTATCCTCCTCCTCCTGTCACCACCTTGCCCCTGTACACAATACCCCAGGAATTCTGGTAGGCAAAGCAGGAACTGAAGGGTTGTATCTTGACAGCCACAAACTGGTTCTTTTAACACATGGGCTAGGATAACCGTTCCTGCTCCTTCCTGTTTCTTTTCAAGGGGATCTACAAGGCACTGATTTGATGATCTATCCCATAGATGTAGATCTCATTAATATCCCACCCTTTCTCTCTCTCAAATATCCCACTTTGGTGTATAAGGCTTCAGTGGGACTGCTCTACCCAGTTCCAACCAAGAGTTGGAGAGAAGGCCTTGGAAGCAAAGAAGCAAACATTGAGAAACATCTCTAGAAACTTCACTAGAAACTTCATTATAGCAGGATGGCTCAGTCGTCTCCAGGCTAACCAGAGACAGGCAGAAAGCCTAAATGTCTTAACTAAAAGACATACTACAATCAAGCATCTAATCATAGATTAAGATCAAAATAAATTGCACAGAACACTTCCTTGATCCCTTTTCCACTGCCCATACAAGAGGCAACCTGAACCTGCCATTTCTTTTGGTCATTTTATGCAAAATCATGTCAATAAGCCTCCAAAGATCACCAACATTAGCAAATCTGCAGGTTCTGCTGCAGCTTTGCAGGATCAAAAACAGCAACCTGAAAGCCAAAGTGTTGAATGAATCTGGGACGCTGTGCAAGAGTTCCTCATAGTTCATACTGGTAACAGAAACTCCCTGAATTTCCTACAGTATTTTTTACTGCATACTTCTGAGAATTACAAAATTCACTGACAATAGATGACCTTCCCTCTTAAGCAGGGCAACATGCAGCTCTGTGCAGAGGATAGAAAACATGTTTGCAGCAGAGCCTCTCAAACACAGGGAAGAAAATTCATCAAGTTTTGCTCTTACATATTCAAACACATGCATATGGTTCGCTGGCTTAACAAACGTTTCAAGGGGAAAAAAAAAGACCAGTGTTGTATGTGTGCGTTTGCTCAAGATCTTGGAGGGGAAAAAGGTTCAGATGAAAGCAACAAAGAATCTGAGTATTGCAGATTGTTATAGAAAGGGTACAAGAAACTAAACACAAAAGTCTTAAGCTGGAGGCTTCTAAATTGCCCAAAAATCAGCAGTGCATTTATCAAACTGCTTCTGGTGACTGGGACCAAAAATTGCTTTGTAAGATTGGTAGGCATGAGAGACCAGGGCAAATCAGCCTCAGGCTCCAGAGCCCTACACAGCCCCTTTACGAACAGGGAGGGAATCTGTCCTGTCTAATGGGGACACATGGGACAAAGCCAGGCTTTTTCTCTCTGCCTTGAGGACTGATGTTGCAGCATTATGGGTGGAGTATCAGGAACCTTGGTTACATCTCAAACAGAGAAGGTTGGGGTAAACTTGCTGATGGTTTGGAAAATCGAAACACGAATAAAGTCATGGGTGATTTTTCTCCTTTGTTTGTATGTTACATGTCCAATAAATGCTTCTTTGTTTCGTAATTTTCCATTTATGTCACTACAGAAAGAAAAAACTACTTTGTAAGGGAGTCACAAGGAAAAGGAAAGGAAGGGAGCTCTTCTCTGTTCTCATTTTATACCCCTAGTGCAGCATCTCCCTCCAGGCAAAAGGCTGGGGTTATGTCAACCCCTACTCCCCAGCATCACAGAACAGCAGGGACTGGAAGGGACTTTGAAAGATCATCTAGTCCAATCCTCCTGTCAGAGCAGGATCACCTAGATTAAGTCACACAGGAACATGTCCAGGCGGGTTTTAAACGTCTCCAGAGAAGGAGACTCCACAACCCCCCTGGGCAGCCTGTTCCAGTGAAGAAGGAGCTGCTTTTGCCCTGGGCACACTGGTCTGCCAGTCCTTCTGCCAACAGCTACCCCAGTTACTCAGTTTACAGCAAATAAACTTGGAAGCTACAAGACCTCAGTCCTCCAGCTAATCAAATACCACCCTGTAAGGCAAAAAAAAAAAAATGCTATTGAGAGCTGTCAAAAAGAAACACATTCAAAACCACAGTGATGTGGGTTGCACCTATTTCCCTGGCCCAGAGAACAGGAAACCATCCAGCCAACACTGACTGCTGTCTGACCTTCCAGTCCACAGAGAACTAGCTTGTTAAAGGCAGGATCATACTCAGGAACAAACACTTGAAAACTACACCAGTTCAGATTAATCCACAATAAAGTTTTTAAACATATGATGCTGGTAAAACTAACAGCTGTCACAGCCCAGTGCTCCCAAGAACAATCTCAACACCCTCACTGGCCTCCTGTTAAAGTACAGACTCAGACATCCTCATACAGCAGGAGCTCAGCTATTCTGTTCACAGCTCTTCAAATGATCAGAGAAATGAGTAATCACAAGATGCATGTTCCACTTTGGTTTCTTTGCCCTTGTGGGGAACAAGATTTGATCCAAATATCAGGTTAACCAGAACAAATACAAAAGATGCTTATTGTGACTAATTATTTCAAGAGAATAATGTTGGAATTCATTCACCATCTGCTTACAGTGCATAATTGAAATTGGTCTGTTCTTTGGGACAAAGATATTAGTAAAATATTGAGCTATGAAGGGGGAATTAAGTTAATGCAATACTTCTTTCAACCATTACATGCTTAGATGCCCTTGGAAAAGGCTGCTTCTGTAATATGTTTCATATATTTTGACAGCCATGTTAATTTTTGAGAATCATGTTAAAGCAGCCGGAAAATGGGAGCATAAGAGGACATCATTTGAATCAAACATATCACCAAAATATGACCTCTACTCTAAAAAATGAGAGAATATATTTATGTTTTTAGCTCAGATTCCAGCAACCAATTTGCAGCTCCTGAGCATCTATAGGATAATGTTTGAATACACACAATCGCGTTCAAATCTGATGCAGTTCCATTGAAAGCAGTGATCAATAACAGAACGACCAACAAAACAGGAGTGTGAGCCAAAGTTAACAAGACACTGACGTAGGTCTAAAAAATATATCATTCAACTAAGGAAAGGTTAATAAAAATGAGAAAAATCAGCTCTTTACAAAATTTATGCTGTAGCTAAACCACAAGTAACTATATCCACAAGCACTGAATTCGCACAAGCTGGCTGCACATAGAAATTGCCTTGTTTTGCCCTGCTACCTGGTTTGAGAGACTCACTAAAGGCTTTCTAAGAGGACTGGAGGCCTAAAAGAAATCAGAATCAGTGCCTTATAATTACACCTTGGTGAGAAAACTGCTGTGGAAGTAACTGACAGGACAGCATCTGCCAAAAGCAACAAGTACAACTGTGATTTAAACAAACACAAAGTATTTGTGCCGAGTCAAGCTTGCCTCTGTGCCTCAGAACTAAATATTTAGTCCCATTTTAGAAGACCCTCTTCCATTTGGATGAAAAGCCACTTAAAAAAGGGATCTTTGTGTTTTTTTCAAGTACATGTCCATCATGGAGCAGTTCATTTTTTCCTGCACAGAGATTTGTTATAGCACAAAAGCATCCAGGCATCAGATGCAACAAGAAGTAAGAACTAGGAAGTACAGACAGAGATGGGAAAATGCAAGAGAGAAGCAGCAAAGGAATTTTCTCATAAAATTAGTTTGACAAGAATGTTTATGGGAGTGAGAGCAGGGAAGAGAAGTTTATAGGAATAAGAACATTGCTTATCAGTTGCCACTGCAAAGCAGTGTTGCAGGCTGTCCAAGAGCCAAACCAAGGAAATTAAAGATTAAACAGATACTTACCTAATAGCACACAGTTACATATGAGAAAAGAGCAAAATACAATGGAGAGTGCAGTCTAGCTACAGTGGGCACAACTCGCAGCTATTTCCCTCCAAGACTAACCATGACTGGCTGGCAAAGACCATACCTGCCAATCAGTGATGCCAGGCACACGGGCCAGGATGCTTTAATACACAGACAGTGCAGGTACTATCCTAGATGCAGAAGAACATGAAGAACAAGCCAAGGCAGGAGGTGTGAGAGAAGTTTGTCAGGGTAAAATGAGAGTCAAGCCATTAAGCAAACAATTCAGGTGCTTCTTGCAGTGTGTATCTCTTACAACACTGAACTTACTATATTCTCTGAGATGAAATGGGTAAAAAATGGAAAACCAACATAAAAATGACAGAATCTGAAAGAAAGAAAGAAGAAGTGTGCGTAGGGAAGATGAGAAAACCACATGCTACTAAAAATCAAAGCAGCTGAGCAGAGCAGTGAAAATAGAAAATGTGGGACAATATCTACATCACTCAAAATCTGCCTGGCAGACTGTGCAAAGACAAGCAGCAAAGAAACCATTCAGAGATACACCTCTGGAAATCTTGACTACCTCAGGTCAACGGATGCAACACCACAAGGATGTAGACAGGAGAGGTACCTTTAGACAACAGAAAACGCAAAACGGGTCCATAATCCTGATGCAAAACTAGACCTCCATCTTCTCCAATGTTATTCTCTGTTTTTCACCTTGATGTTCAGTGTGGTATCAATTGTTTTCACTGAGATTAGCCAACAGTATCTGTATATTTAGGTTTCTTGTTGGTTTGGGGATGGGGTTTTTTACTAGATAGAGTCCACTTAAGACCTAATTTTAGCCAAGGAAACAGAGAGAATGTCAGCAAGTGATCTGATTTCAGTCAGCATGCCAAAAAGGAAGGCCACATCAAGGTTGCATGTCATTTGGCACTAGAGGAAGCCTGCAGGCACCTCACCTTGGGGAGAAGCATCAGTGGCAGCATCAGTGCAAGTGGTTGTACAGCTAAGAAATCCCACTCACTTGCGTGTATCCAGAGGAAGGGAGTTTGTTTAAGAACGAGCTAAACCACACACACTATCAATGTTTTCTCAGTGGCAGTACTGTAATAGTTTTACCCTCATTATGCAAGTGCATTGGGGTTTCTCCAGTTCTCTGAAAAAGAGGGATTTGAAGACAGTCCTGCTCAGCAGATACACCTCAAGCTTACCTC
>JAOXOE010000702.1:11764888-11777849 GCA_028565055.1 Phoeniculus purpureus | reverse complement strand
GACTGAGGGGTGACCTCATTAATGTTTGTAAATATGTGAGGGGTGGGTGTCAGGAGGATGGAGCCAGGCTCTTCTCAATGTCATCTGGTGATAGTACGAGGGGCAATGGGTGTAAGCTGGAAGATATGAACATGAGAAGGAACTTCTTCCCAGTGAGGGTGCCAGAGCACTGGAAGGGGCTGCCCAGGGGGTGTTGTGGAGTCTCCTTCTCTGGAGATGTTTAAAACTCATCTGGATATGTTCCTGTGTGACTTGGTCTAGGTGATCCTGCTCTGGCAGGGGGCTTGGACTAGATGACCTTTTGAGGTAGATCTCTTCCAATCCCTAATGATTCTGTGATTCTAAGCTGCAAATAGTGACTCAAGAAATGTGGTCAGTCTTTCAAAATGCACTGCAACAAAGACTAGCAAACTCCCCGGAAGACTCATACTGCTACAGTGTGATCTATGATTGAACCTAGGAGCTAAACCAATGTGAATAGCATGCAGAAAATGTAGTTTGAAATCATAGCCTGTCATTGACCTTGAATAGTCATTTAAATCAAACCAAAGAGTCATGGAGGCAACACAAGTTTTGGTGAGCCTGTCTGTAGTGTAAAATATCACTTACACCTACCTCATCAACTGTAAGGCTATTGCAGCTTTCCTGAGTTATAAACTTTTGAAACTTAATTCACCATTCTTTGCACATTGCTCTGGGATTCCTCAAGGGAACAAAAACCACAAAACTGATAAACTGAATTTAAGCGAAGTTCCATCTGGCCTAATACCAGTCCAGTGCTGGTAGGTAGTGGATACTGAGGCAGAAACAGAAGAAGTGAGAAGGACAATATTACTCTTGGTATATTTTTTTAAGTCCCAGCATCAAGGGGATTAAAGACTTGTTCAGCCAGAGTTTGCATCTGAGCCACTGTGCTCAGCTGCCATTGATACAGCTATGCATGAATTTGGCTAATTTCTTGTGACTCCATCTGTATTTTTGCCTTTCACAGAAGCTGAAGAAGCATAAAGCATTCCTGTGTTTCATGTTGACAATGAAATGTGCTAGTTTTCCAATATCTGACAATGCTAGTGGGAGTCACCTACTAGCATACCAAGTACAAAGAACTGGAAAACTAGTTATCAGTTTTTCTCAGCTACCACTGCTCTTTTATCAGCCCTGAAGTTGGTCATCTTCCCAGTTCTGAAGCCAGTGAGGAAATACTCAGCATAGAGTTCCTCATGGTGAAAAGCCCACAGAGCAGGGGTGAAACAATGAAGCTGTTAAGTTCACAGTGTGTGGTTTCTCTCAGCTTGCTTTGGCAAGTCAGTATGGAGAATACATTTAGGTGGAGCTGGAAAACGTCTTACACAAACTTGAAGGAGGCACGTTTTCCCGTCATCATCCTCTAAGCACCTTTATACACAAGACCACAGGAAATAATAAATCCCTGCTGTGCTCCTGACTAGCACAAACAGCCATGGTCCAGAGACAGGATCATGGGAATGAAGAAATATTAAGCTCTCTTTTTGGATAAACAAAAAGTAATTCAGCTGCCATGTCTCAGCATGCTTACTCAGAGCAGTGGAAGTGAGTTTGTTCCACTATCCTTGCACAGCTGCAGGCAAAAAGTAAGGAAACATCCTCAGAAATCACCCAGCAAACAATGCATCAGAAAGCACACGGTGCTTGCCAGAATCCTGTCAACAGGGTACCTAGCTTGCTGTCTCAGAAAAGAGAAAGCTTGCACAGAATTGCACTTAGAGAATAAGCGGTAACAGGACCTATGTAAGTTTGGCTCCTTCCAGACACAACCCTTCCCTTGTTTACATCCAGTGCCCCTTTTATCTCCCTTTCCATCTGCCATCTTCACTGTTGCTTTTCAGATCTACACACCCAATTCAAGCCCAGAATGTAAAACCTGTCCAGTGCAAATGATGTAAATTGTTTCTAGGGCCTTCTGTACACAGGGAAGTTTCATACTGACTGGACGGGTGCAGAGTCACTGGTACATCCCAGTGGCACCACTAAAAGCAGTGACTCACTGAGGAAGCAAAGTTCTCCATGAAATCAAGATGCATTTGTGCTCAGCCTCACCTGGGAATGCTGGTTAGGTAAGTGACCACGTTCAGAAAATCTTCATCAGGAATGTCACTGAATCCTGCAAATTCTGGAAAGGTTATAATGGGTGCCCCATCCTTCCCTCTTCCTCCTGCAAAAGAGGGATTGTAAGAATTAGAAGGTGATTTTATGCTTTTAGACAGACTGGTCAGTATTCAGATAGGAAACACCAACATATTTCTCAGTGAAAAGCATCCAGATCCAGCAGACATGATCAGCTTCACACTCACTATAGTTTCATTATCTCACTTTACTCCAGCTGAGACATTCTAGCCTCTTTTGTTTGTTCTCAGCTTTTTAATGAACTTTCTGTGCAACTCTGAATAAGAGCTTTCATTGGTTCTTTGTTTCCTATTTCCAAGTAATTTCTTGTGATAACAACATTTCCCTGTGTACAGGTACAACACTCTTCAACTCCTTCTAGACATTAAAGGAAGTGAAGAAATAGGGCACACAAGCTTTCAACACACAAATATAACCCATGACAAAGGCCGAGGACCAATCCAGTCTTAGGTCTTTCTTTAATAAAAAAACCTCGAAGTGATGGAGTATTTAATCAATGAGTTTTCCTCACCTTCTTTATTTGCACCAAACCTCCATCAAAACAGACAGGAAAGTCAAGAGAAGTTTCCAGGTGATTTCTTGACCCACACAGCAGTATTCAAACTCTGGTAGAACTGTGGGAAGCATGGAGCCAAGTCCCTCGTAAGCAAGCAGCTTTTTCAGTTCTATCGACACAATGCTCAGCTCCAGTGTATAGTACACACAGCACAAACCCTGATTACTTGCAAGACCTGTCCTAACTTGCCTCTTCTAATAAATCTTGGCAGCACTCAAACCACACTGAAGTAGACAGGAGTATTCTCACCAGCTTGGACTCTGAGTTAAGAGCAGACTAGTGAGTCAGTAGAGGAGCCGTTTGTTATAGGTACATAACTGCTTAGCGCTGCTTAGGTAGGGAATTAGGGACATGCTCTTGCCTGAGTCTTTTTCCTTCCTCTGCAATCTCTATGTAGCACTATTTTTTGCACCAGGCTGAGGAATTCTCTGCCAACCCAAAATTGAGATAGTCCTGCAGGTTTCCCAGTTATTTATCATCCACAGAAGATTTCTTGTTCCAGGAATAGCCACGAAGTACCATTCTAACCTGCAGATTTAGGGTGGTTTGTTGCAGATCCGTAGTGACATCTTCTGGACACAAACAGTAAGGGCCAGGGAAAAGGAACAGTCACAGAATCACAGAACATTAGGGAATGGAATGGACCTCGAAAGATCATCCAGTCCCATCCCCCTGCCACAGCAGAATCACCCAGATCAAGTCGCATAGGAAGATGTCCCTGTGGGTTTTAAACGTCTCCAGAGAAGGAGACTCCATAACACCCTTGGGTGGTGCTCCGTTACCCTCACTGTGAAGAAGTTCCTTCTCATATTTATGTAGAACCTCCTATCTTCCACCCATTGCCCCTTGTCCTGTCCAAGGATGCCACTGAGCAGAGCCTGGCTCCATCCTCTTGACACCCACTCTTCACATATATATAAACATTAATGAGGTCACATCTCAGTCTCCTTTTTTCCAAGCTGAAGGGATCCAGCTCCCTCAGCCTTTCCTCATCAGGGAGATGTTCCACTCCATCATTTTTGTGGTTCTGTGCTGGACTCTCTCAAACAGTTCTGTGTCCTTCTTGAACTGAGGGGCCCAGAACTGGACACAAGATTCCAGATGTGGTCTCATCAGGGCAGAGTAGAAGGGGAAGAGAACCTTTTCATCTACTAACCACCCCTCTTCTAATTGACCCCAGGATGCCATTGACCTTGGCCACAAGGGCACTTTGCTGGCTCATAGTCATCCTGCTGTCCACCAGGACCCCCAGGTCCCTTTTACCTACGTTGGTCTCCAACAGGTCAGTCTCCAGTGAAGCTGCTCTGCTCTGCCCCTGCTTGCAGAGTACTATGCATGCCAGCGTATTGCATAGAAGGTACCTGGTGCGCATTCACATGATTCCTGGAGACCACACCTTCCCATTCATGTATTTCAGACATGTGAATCACAGAGTCACAGAATCATTAGGGATTAGAAGAGATCAAAAGATCATCTAGTTCAATCCCCCTGCCAGAGCAGGACCACCTAGACCAAGTTGCACAGGAACATATCCAGGCAGGTTTTAAATTACTCCAGAGAAGGAGACTAAGTGAAGATATTCTAAATAGGGGAGATATACTAATGTGGAATTATTTTGGCTTAGAGCAGCAATTTTTTGCCCCTGGAGATAAAGATTCCCCTGGATTCCCTCCTTCAACACCTGATAGTTTTCCTGCAGTTATACTCAAGATGTGTTTGAACTACAAGTTTCACATGGCAACTTTAATGCTCCTGGTGACCAGGAGCTTTGTGCCCCATTTTATCTTTCTCTTGCATCTGCATTCACACATGTATGAATGAAACTACATGCTCCTCTTCCTCTGGTCTATTTTGACAGCACTTGAGTGGCAGGCTGACAGCACCCTGTGTTTGAGGGGTATATACTTTTGTTGCAGGATCTTCTCCTATGAAAATCCATCCAAGGAAGGAATGTAAGCAGGGAATGTAACCCTACACCAGTGGCAAGAAATTTAGGACACTTAGGAGCAGCCTCAGACTGAGCATTCAGCAAAGAGCCAGGACCTCTTTGTCTCTGACTGGGCCACAAGCCCGTAACGGCTTCTGGCCGCAAACAGGTAACAGCTCCATCTCATTCAAAGGCAAAGGCAAAGGCAGTACTTTGGGATGCAACCAAACTAGAAGGTAGCTCAGAAGGTTCTTGACTGCAGCTGAATTTCAGACAAGGAAATACACAAAGAAAACTTCACTTCCAGCCATATAATGAAATTTGGGTGAAGCTTGAGGGAGTTTTGTGATCAGAAATTGTTAAGTAATATGATGAGGGGAGAGCAGGAATGTCTGACCTGTTGGGTGACAAGTAGCAACACAAATCTGTTAGGAATGATGGATGATGCTCATATCTGAACTTTGAGCAGTAGCTGAGTGTTTGGTTTCAGATGAAATAAAAGTAATTTTCTTCCCAGCAGCTGGTGCAGTGATGTGTTTCAGATTTAGTGTCAGAATAATTCTGATAACACACTGATGGTTCAGTTGTTGCTGAGCAGTGCTTATCCTAAGTTAAGGACTTCTCAGTTTCTCAGGCTCTGCCAGCAAGTGGGTGCATGAGAAGCAGGGAGGGAGAATGGCCAGGGCAGCTGACCTGCATGGGTCCATACAACAGAATGGTTCCATACCACAGATCATGTTCAGTACATAAATCAGGGGGAGTTGGCTAAGAGGGGAGGGTCTGCTGCTTGGGTATTGGTCGGTGGGTGACAAGCAATTGCACTGGGCATCATTTGTCTGTCTTTGGTTTTATTTTTTTCTCTTTTGAGTTATCTTCCTTTCCATTACAATTATTATTGTTATATTATTACTGTTACTATTATTAATTTTGTTTTAATTATGAAACTGTTCTTAAATCACAAGTTTTCCTTTTTTTCTCCCAATTCTCCTCCCTATCCTACCAGGCAGTATCTGCATGCTGCTTAACTGCTGGATGAGGTTAAATCAGGATTAGTTACAAAGGAAAACAATCCATTCATCCAAGTATCTAGCAAAGTAACAAGAGTGGACCATAACGGATATAAGAGAAACTTCTTATATACCTAGGGCACATAGAAATCTCTCTGGATGACAGAGCAGTTCCCTACATCTAAATGTTAATGCCATTTTCTTTCCTGACACTAAACCAAGATTTGCTGCAGTATGCAAATTTCTGCAGAATGTCAATTGACAAGCTGCAGTCCTTTTTTTCTGGGCCATCAACCTTGCTTTGTAGCAAGTTGCCACTAGATTTCTTACAGTCCTTGAAATACTTTAACTGGCTACTCAATGTCTTGAAAGGGCAGAGGGCATAAACTAAACCCCACAAGGACAGTCTTCAGTTAGTTCCACAGCCACAAGGATGGAATTTGGCCTCAAGCACTCTCTGTACACAATCATAGAATGGTTTCGGTTAAAAGGAACCTCAAAGATCATTTTGTTCCAACTCTCATGCCACAGGCAGGGACACCTCCCATTTGACCAGGTTGCTCAAAGCCCCATCCAGCCTGGCCTTGAACACTTCCAGTGATGCAGTACCCACAACTTCCTTGGGCAACCTGCTCCAGTGTTTCCCCATCCTCACAGTGAAGAACTTCCTCCTTGTATCTAATCTAAATCTACGCTGTTTCAGTTTAATGCCATTAGCTCTCATCCTATTAGTCCAAGCCCCTGTAAAAAGCCCCTCCCCAGCTTTATTGTAGGTCCTATTCAGCCACTGGAAGGCCGCAGTAATTGCTGAACAGAAAATGTTAAAATCCATTGTCGGTAAAGGGCAGAACAAGCTCCACAGACTCCACTGAAGGCCAAAAGACTAAAACAATGCTCAAGGAAAAAAAACCCAACAAACAAAAAATGGCATTAAGTAGAAAGTGAGAGACAGAGGAGTGCTGAAGAGAGTGAGCCATGGATAGAGCACAAAGCCAACAGGGCTACATTATGGTTACCTGAGGCACCTCTGACTCCATTCAGCAGGGTCTGTGCGGCAAGATAAGGGAACTCCTTGCCAGGAGCAGAGGAGCTTGATGAAAAGCCAGAGCAACACGAGGCATGAGCTGAGCTAAAGGGCCTCATGGGAGAACGAAGCAATAAATTTGGTTAGTGCTATCAGAAAGAGAAACAAAATTACATTGGAAAATAGACATCAGAAGTGAGACCATGCCTGGCAGCTGATTTCATGGGCTTGTCTCGCTGACTTGCAGCTCCTGCAGGCAGCACTGGAAGCAGTGCTTATCAAGCAACCCACCACCTCCAAATGCTGGTGCTGGGCCAAGGGAAAAGCAGCTGGTGGCAGTGGCCATGGTGAGTAGCAGCCACAAGTTCATCTGGCAGGAAGCAGATTCAGAGATATCCTCTGGTTTACTCCTGACCCTGCCTTAGGGAAGCCAGGCCATGTCACTGGCAGTCTCCTGTGGGTCAATATTCCTCAGGTAGACCCTGGCTGCTCTGTCACAGTTTGTCCTGTGTTTGCCTGCAGAAGAAACTCAACCAAATTTTGCTTACTGTCTCCTGATGCAGTCCTGAGCTCCTCTCCCAGAGAGCACCCACAAATGCAACGTATGTACCACCATGATTCAGCTCTGTCAGATTCCTTTAAGAGTTCTATCTCCTGCTTTCTGCCTCTGCAGAAACTCAAACTTGTGTCCAAAGTATGAACCCAGGGCTCCTTGGGGACAGGTGCTCTAATTAAAGGCCTGGATGTATGATCAGAGGTAAATTATCAACAAGCAGTGAAATCACTGGCATTCAGGGTTACACACAGAAGTGCTACTTAGTCTGAAGGAGGTGGATCTCTTGAGCTTGGAAAAAGGAGGCTGAGCAGTGACCTCATTAATGTTTATAAATACATGAAAGGTGAGTGACAGGAGGATGGAGCCAGGCTCTGCTCAGTGGCATCTAATGATAGGATAAGGGGCAATGGGTGTAAGCTGGAACATAGGAGGTTCCACATTAATATGAGAAGGAACTTCTTCACAGTGAGGGTAACAGAGCACTGGAACAGGCTGCCCAAGGGGGTTGTGGAGTCTCCTCTGAAGACATTTAAACCCCACCTGGATATGTTCTTGTGTGACTTGGTCTAGGTGATCCTGTTACAGCATTGGACTAGATGATCTTTCAAGGTCCATTCCAATCCCTAGTGTTCTGTGATTCAACAGCTTGGAGCACAAACAAGTCAGACAATATTAGGAGCAGAAGTCTGGACTGCCTGAAGAAAGGCAAGACTTAAAAGGAAAAGACTGCAGTCAGCTTGACCTGCTGCCTGCTTTGCACTCAGAATGACGCATCCCTTTCCTCCCTTCCCTGGAGCAAAGGGACAGGAAGAACCTGGTGACAGGACAGAAGAGAAGGTAGAAAGGAAAGTACAAGAGGTGTCTCACAAGCTGAATCAGAATAGTACAAAGTATGGCAATGGGGCCATTGCTCACTCTTACGAGTGCCAAGTCCCAGGACACAAACCAGCATTCATAGTTCCCCCAGTTGATAAACTTCCAGCTGCCAATGCAGCCTGGCTAGCTGTTGCAGTGAAGATGGGGCCAGAATGGAAACAAAACATCAGAAGTATTTGGGGGAGAAATATGCATGGCGGGGAGACAGGATACAGCAGCAGACAAAATTTAATTTTGCTTTGCAGGTGTGACTGATAAATGAGGTGTGAGCACTGAATCCTCTGAGCATGCTAGTATGCCTGATATAAAAGCAGCAAGCAACCACAACTGCAGGCCAGGTTGTCACACATGAAGGGGATCCTTGGAAATTTCTCACTCTCTGGGTCTAGACCACCTAAGTCTCTTGTCCAGGGACCAAAAACATCCATGGACTAAACAATGAGGGGCAGCACTGAAGTCCTGTTTCATAGCCAGCAGCTCTTTTTGTAACACCAATAGCAGGATTCATAAAGTAACATCTAACTAGATTTTCTCAAACATGTGTAATCCCTTGGGAAAAAGAAACAGCCAAAACCCACCAAAGTGGCTATGGGCAGGACAAGTCCCAAAAGTTTGTCTGCAGGTTTAGAGAGCACACCTCTCCAGCCTGCCACAGACACCAACTCATCAGTCAGCACTGGAACGTTTTCTTTCAAATCTTGCTGACATGTGCAGGCTGTCTGCTCCAGTCTGCCCACATACTGAGAGCTCCCTTAGTCATAGCAGGCCTGAGTACAGGTCATCTCCTGGGACAGAGAGCTGAACACTTCAGTGGTCTCTTGGCTGCAGTTTCACTGCCTTGGTCAGGCTTTGCTTTTCCCACGATCTGTTGTGGGTTTTCCATGTTGATTAAGGGTTGTGAATGCTGAATTTCTCATTAAAATTAAATCACACTTCCTGGGTCTAGATTTTTACACAAGCTCCAAACCATTCTTCTGGCAAGGTCAGGCCAGGTTTTCCAAAAGGCTCAGTTTAAACAGGAAGCAGATGGCCAGATACCCTCCAGGCTCTGGAAATTAAATAAACTGCATTCAGACTCAGTTACCATTTTCAGATACAGTCTCCCATCCACTGAAATCCATTGACTTAGCAGGAGCAGAACACAAAGCAAATGAATCTCTGTTCATACACTTCCTGACAGTTGGTCTAATAAATGTGTGATTTAGTAACAGGATCCATTATTGCTGCAAAGGGCAGATTGGGCTCTCTGGCAAAGTAATTACAGATTAAGAACAGTTTGTAAAGCTACAGACAAAAAGGGAGAGAGCGGTAGTAGTTGCAAGAGCAGATTGGTACAATGCTGTTTTCAGTCTGTCAGCAGGACAGGATAAGTGTTTTCCTAGTGGTTCTTTGTTCCTGAGTACAATATGAAGTTAGAACAGTCAGGTTTTCAGTACTACCCAACTTTGTCACCTAGTTCCTGTAACAGCTACAGGGAACACAAAAACAGAGCTGTGTGCTCCTCTGTTGTCACAGCTGCAGTCCCATAATTTGAAGTTCAGTTCTCAGGAAAATAAATTTAACCACATGAACCAGTATTGTCACCAAATCACAGAATTATTGAGGCTGGAAAAGACCTCTAAGATCATCAAGCCCAGACCATTAGGCACTACCCATCCCACAGACATCACAGACCTGGAATCTCTCTGCTTACCTTGGCAAATCCCAAGTAGCTCAAAAAGATGCAAAACTGGGGAACATTACCGTTGTTTTGGAAAGACTCTGGAGCATTTTTGTGCAACGTTTAATGATTCTGCTGCTGGCAGTTAAAACTAGGAGTGACCAACAAAATTCAGGGAAAAGAATTGAAAGGAAATTCAAAGCTTAAAAAAGCTTGGCCTAATTTGTAGGTAAAAGTTTGCTTTCATAATTAACATGTCCATATGGTTCATTCTAATAAACACGTGGAGATCAAGTAATTTGCAAATGCAAACAAATACAGGAGGTGAGAAATATGATTTAATATTAATTAGATCCCACAAGCTAAGCAAGACTAGATCAGCACATGGAAAAGAGATCACAGAATCACAGAACCACAGAACATTAGGGATTGGAAAGGACCTCAAAAGAGCATCTAGTCCAATCCCCCTGCCACAACAGGATCACCTAGACCAAGTTGCACAGGAACATATCCAAGCAGGTTTTAAATGTCTCCAGAGAAGGAGGCTCCACAACACCCCCGGGCAGTCCCTTCCAGTGCTCTATCACCCTCTCTGTGAAGAAGTTCTTTCTCATATTCATGTGGAACCTCCTATCTTCCAGCTTACACCGATTGCCCCTTGTCCTATCATTAGATGACACTGAGCAGAGCCTGGCTCCATCCTCCTGATACCCACCCTTTCCACATTTATCAACATTAATGAGGTCACCCCTCAGTCTCCTTTTTTCCAAGCTCAAGAGACCCAGCTCCCTCAGCCTTTCCTCATCAGGGAGGTCTTCTACTCCCTTCATCACTCTCCAGCAGTTCTGTGTCCTTCTTAAACTGAGGGGCCCAGAACTGAACACAATACTCTAGATGTAGCCTCACCAGGGCAGAGTAGATTGGAAGAAGAACTTCTCTCCATCTGCTAACTACACCCCAGGATGCCGTTGGCGCTCTTGGCCACAAGAGTACACTAATGGCTCATGGTCATCCTGCTGGCCACCAGGACCCCTAGGTCCCTTTCTTCTACACTGCTTTCCAACAGGTCAGTCCCCAACCTATACTGCTACCTGGGGTTATTCTTGCCAAGATGCAAGACTCCTGCCCAGCTCCCTAGCCTGTCCAGATCCTGTTGAATGGCAGCACAGCCTGCTGGGGTGTCGGCCACTCCTCCCAGTTTTGTGTCATCAACAAACTTGCTGACAGTGCTCTCTAAGCCATCCAAGTCATTAATGAACAGATTGAATAGGACTGGTCCCAGTACCAACCCTTGGGGGACTCCACTAGATACAGGCCTCCAACCCAAAGTATAAATACATGGTAAAGAACATAGCCACTGCAGCCTGCAGCCTTTTCCATGGCTACAGCAGACTAGGGAAGGCTTTGGAGAGTTTCCCTGTTCTTGGCATGGACAGTACAGTCTTGGTTAGTCTGGTAGCCAAAGGGCCAGGATAAATATGATACTATTAGTACCTAATATATTCATTTAACTGGAGCCTGACACAATCAAACACCAAAGTCATGACGCTTGTTACATAATTCCTACCATATGCTCAGTGACTGCAAAACAGTCAGATCATTCCTTTCCTACAAAGTTTGTACAGAGCAGTAGTAGATGAAAGGGTTTCTAATGAGTCAAGTCCAGAGGAAAAAATATCTCCAGTCTTTCTTTTCTGCTTTACTGTGAGTACTATGGTCTCACTACAACAACCTCAGTTACCAGCTGTTAAGAAAAAAACTAGTATTACCCAAACATCCATTTACAACAAACTGCAATAATCACAGAATCATTAGGGATTGGAAGGGACCTCAAAAGATCATCTAGTCCAAGAATCATCCAGCTACTCTCACTGTCACTGGAGAAACAGATTTGAGATCCAACGGACTTAACAGGAGAGCTCAACAAAGCTAGAGACTCTGCAGCAGCACAAACCACACTCACTGCTAACATCTCCCAAGCTCTGCATGTGCATGCATGGAAGAGGTGGCTGTCTTCAGAGGCTGCAGCCTACAGAGTGAAAGAAATAACCCCAGCTGTTATAAATCAGCATAAACCATTTTAATGAAGTTGTTCAGAAAAACTTATTATATGTCCAAAAGACTCTACAAGTAATTTGTGCCTTTTACTGCCCAGTGATGGGGTCAAAGCACAAAGAATTTTTTTCAGACAGTGGCTACCAAGCTGGAATGAATCAGTAGGAACAAACAGGAAGAGGGAAAAGTATTAGGAGACCTTCACTCTCTATATAGGCAATCACTGAAGCACCAAAATATTTGAGGTTGCTTGCGCCTAATGAATGATTTAAGCATGGTTTAAGTATTAGCTGTAGAGATGTCTGAGAGAAAAAATATAATTCAAAATCAAATGAGGTCAGTTATGTGTGAATTACTTTAATATGTGATGTGAGGCAAGAGAGTGCCCAGATTTGTTTTCATTGGATAAAAAACACCAAATCTTTTGCTAGAGGAAAAAGAAATTTACAATCTCTTAGAGAAATGCATTTTTTAAAAGTATAGTAACTCCTGGCTTGTACCTAAACTTTATTTGCAGAAGGCAATAAAGGGGCAGTAAGGAAGATTCCTCGTTATACTTTACCTGTGACTCACAAGTGGTCACCAGCAGAATAAGATACAGGGCTAAAGGGACTTCTGAGTAGATGACTTGAAGTTCATGATCTTCACAGGGGATTTTTCAGGGGAGGCACCCAGGTTTCTAAATGTAGCTGTAAACTTCAGACGAAAATCACTTATAAACTATGAAATCTACTGCCCTGTTTCTTATTAGGATATTATTTCTGGACTTGTACTGAGTGGAGTTTAGATAAGACTGAAAGTTCTTCAAATAGACTTTGTTATTTATGTAGGCACAGGTGTGAAAGACACCTTTTCACTCACTTTTGATATTTGTTATTAGTACTTATAGGATCATAGAATCGAATCATAGAATCATTAGGGATTGAGAGGGAGCCCAAAAGATCATCTAGTCTAATCCCCCTGCCACAGCAGGATCACTTCACTCGAGAAGTCATAGAATCAGAATCACTCTGGGTTGGAAGGGACCACCTGATCATCCAGTTCCAACTCCCCCCACCATGGACACCCCACCCTAGACCGGGCTTGCCAGAGCCTCATCCAGCCTGGCCTTAAACACCTCCAGGGATGGGGCCCCAA